>CM075986.1:30059702-30305220 GCA_038087875.1 Malacoraja senta | reverse complement strand
TCCGTGATGCTGCCTGATCCGCTGAGTTACTCCAGCACAGAGAATCCTTTGGTACACAACAATGCTGGAGAAACTCAGCGGGTGCATCAGCATCTATGGAGCGAAGGAAACAGGCAATGTTTCGGGCCGAAACCCTTCTTCAGACTGATAGGGGGTGGGGAGAAGAAAGGGAAAAAAGGCGGAGGAGAAGCCGAGGGCTGGAGGAGGGGAGGAGACAACCAGAGGGCTGATGAAGGGGAGGGGACAGCAAGGGCTAGCAGAATTGGGAGAATTCAATGTTCAAGCCCCCAGGATGTAGAGGTGCCAAGCGGAATATGAGGTGCATTTTCTCCAATTTCCAGTGTTGCTCGCTGTGGCCATGGAGGAGACCCAGGACAGAGAGGTCAGATACGGAATGGGAGGGGGAGTTGAAGTGCTGAGCTGAGCCACCGGGAGGTCAGGTTGGTTATTGCGGACCGACTGGAGGTGTACGGCGAAACGATCGCCGAGCCTCCGCTTGGTCTCACCGATGTAGATCAGCTGGCATCTAGAGCAGCGGATGCAATAGATGAGGTTGGAGGAGATGCAGGTGAACCTCTGTCGCACCTGGAACGACTGCTTAGGTCCTTGAATGGAGTCGAGGGGGGAGGTGAAGGGACAAGTGTTGCATCTCTTGCGGTTGCAAGGGAAAGTACCCGGGGAGGGGGTGGTACGGGAGGGAAGGGAAGAATTGATAAGGGAGGTACGGAGGGAGCGGTCTTTGCAGAAGGCAGACATGGGGGGAGATGGGAAGATGTGGCGAGTGGTGGGGTCACGTTGGAGGTGGCGAAACTGACGGAGGATCACTTGTATGTAACGGCTTGTGGGGTGAAAGGTGAGGACTAGGGGGACTCTGCCCTTGTTGTGAGTGGGGGGATGGGGAGAGAGAGCAGTGTTGCGGGGTATGGCAGAGACCCTGGTGCGAGCCTCATCTATGGTGGAGGAGGGGAACCCCCGTTCCCTGAAAAATGAGGACATTTCGGATGCCCTGGTGTACCTTCGATAACCAACCTGACCTCCCGGGGGCTCAGCACTTCAACTCCCCCTCCCATTCCCCCTCCCCCTCCCATTCCGTATCTGACCTCTCTGTCCTGGGTCTCCTCCATGGCCACAGCGAGCAACACCGGAAATTGGAGGAAATGCACCTCATATTCCGCTTGGGCAGTCTACATCCTGGGGGCTTGAACATTGAATTCTCCCAATTCTGCTAGCCCTTGCTGTCCCCTCCCCTTCATCAGCCCTCTGGTTGTCTCCTCCCCTCCCCCAGCCCTCGGGCTCCTCCTCCGCCTTTTTTCCTTTCTTCTCCCCACCCCCTATCAGTCTGAAGAAGAGTTTCGGCCCGAAACGTTGCCTGTTTCCTTCGCTCCATAGATGCTGCTGCACCCGCTGAGTTTCTCCAGGATTTTTGTGTACCTTCGATTTTCCAGCATCTGCAGTTCCTTCTTTAATACAGAGAATCCTTTGTTTGCTCCACCCCTCCCACTCTCTGCAATTTAATACACACTTGTTTTCTCACTATTCCAGTTCCCATGCAATGTCACTGACCTACCATGTTAACATTTTGTGCACAGACGCAGCCCGACCTGACCATAATTTTCTGTTTTAATGGTAGTGCATTGTATGTTAGAATTTGAAAGCTCCATCTGGATTACTTAGTCCCTCACAATATATTTACATTGACAAACAATTAAAGCAAATACAATTATAACCATTCCTTTGGAAGAAGCACAAAATTAATGCATTTGTAAACAGGCATCTGAATAAAAATAGCTCGTTTCACTTTCATATGGGCTCAAGTTCAGTCCAATATATAATTGGAGAAAGTCAGCTCTGATAGACTTGAGGTGAGATCCAGAACCAATTTGGATGGCAGGTGACAGATACAAAAGACCTTATATTGTTGGTCTGTAATGGCCATCAAGAAGACTGATGTTTCTTAATAATTAGTGTCAAGGTGGTAGTCAACATTGCAAATTTCCATTAACTGTCTGAAGAACGGTCCCGACCTGAAACATCACCTATCCGGTTCCTCCAGAGATGTTGCTTGACCCGCTGAGTTACTCCAGCACTTTGTGTCTATCTTTGCCAGTTTCCAGGGATAATTGTACATATTCATTGATCAATAAAGCAGGGCTGCCAACTCTCACGCTTTGAGCATGAGACTCACTCATTTCAGCAAATTCTCACGCCCTCACGCTGATGACAGAATTCTCACGCTGTCTTCAGTCCCTGCACAGCAAGGATCCTATAGCGGAGGTATATGATCTTTGCTGCACAGTTTGTCTCTTTGCGCCACATGACAGCAATCTGTGCGGTCTGGGGAGCGCGTCGGTTGCCGGCTGTGAGTGACGTCGCGTCTCTTCTCTCTTGATTGGATGTGCAGCCGCCGGGTGTCAGCACCAGTGTGCGCCGGCTGTGACCGCTCTGCTGCCGGCCGCCGCTGCAGCCTCGCTCCCTCCCTCCCTCCTGCCCTTCAACTCACACGGCACTCTCAAAAAAAGAGAGAGAGAGAGAGATATTGATGGAGGGAGGGAGGGAGAGAGAGAGAGAGAGAGAGAGAGAGAAGAGAGAGAGAGAGAGAGAGAGAGAGAGAGAGAGAGAGAGAAAAGAAAGGAAAAAAAAGAGAAAAAAAAGAAAAAAGGGATGGAGGCAAAGAGAGACAAGGGAGGGAATGTAGAAAGGGGATGAAGGAAGGAAAGGAGAAAGGGGAGAAAGAGGGAGGGGGAGGAAAGAGGGTGGGAGGGGGAGGAAAGAGGGAGGGATGGGGGCAGGAGGGAGGAAGGGGCGGATGGAGGGAGGGGGAAGGAAAGTTGTGTGTGCTTATGTGTCTGTCTCCCTGTGTGTGTCTCCTTGTGTGTGTATGTGTGCCTCCCTGTGTGTGTCTCCTTGTGTGAGGCCCAGGAGCGGTTGGAGCGGTTGCAGTGGGAGGAGGAGCACAAATCTGTAACGTTCCAACGTCCCAACGTTCCATTAGCATTTCAAAACAAGTGGGCTTGAGGAAGCCGCTGATTGGTGGAAGCGGACAAGAGGGAGCAGCTGATTGGGAGTCAGATCCCTGCTGATTTCTTCCAGCACTTTGTATTGTATCCAGGGTAAGGGGGGAGTATGAGGGACAGGGCAGTTTACTGTTCTGGATGTCAGATGTGGAAGGTCAAGGAGTCTGATAGCCTTCCAGACGTCCACATCTGCGCCAGGTGAATTGAGATGGGGCTCCTAAGAGACCTTATTAGGAACCTGGAGCAGCAGCTCGATGACCTCCGTCTGGTCAGGGAGAGCGAGGAAGTCATAGAGAGGAGTTACAGAGAGGTGGTCACTCCAAGACCACAGGAGGCAGGCAAGTGGGTCACGGTTAGGAGGGGCAAGGGGCAGAGGCAGGGACTAGAGAGTACCCCGGTGGCTGTACACCTTGACAATAAGTACTCCTGTTTGAGTACTGTTGGGGGGGACAGCCTACCTGGGGGTAGAAACAGCGGCCGGGCCTCCGGTATAGAGACCGGCCCTGTTGTTCAGAAGGGTAAGGAAAAGAAGAGGGCAATACTAATAGGGGACTCTATAGTTAGGGGGTCAGATAGGCGACTCTGTGGATGCAGTCAGGAGACCCGGATGGTAGTTTGCCTCCCTGGTGCCAGAGTCAGGGATGTGTCTGAACGTGTCCAAGATATCCTGAAATGGGAGGGAGAGGAGCCCGAGGTTGTGGTACATATAGGTACCAATGACATAGGTAGAAAAAGAGGAGAGGTCCTGAAAGGAGAATTTAGGGAGTTAGGAGGAGAGTTAAGGAGAAGGACCGCAAAGGTAACAATCTCGGGATTACTGCCTGTGCCACGCGACAGTGAGAGTAGGAATGGAGCGAGGTGGAGGATAAATGCGTGGATGAAGGACTGGTGCAGAGGGCAGGGATTCAAGTTTCTGGATCATTGGGACCTCTTTTGTGGAAGGTGTGACCTGTACAAAAAGGACGGGTTGCACTTGAACCCAAGGGGGACCCATATCCTGGCGGGGAGATTTGCAAAGGCTACTGCGGTGACTTTAAACTAGAACGGTTGGGGGGAGGGACTCAAATAGAGAAAGCTAGTAGACAGTGTGTGAGGCAGGAGGCAGAGAAGGGAAGCACTCAGACCCAACATGTAGGGGGGAAAGAAGAAAAAAATAATAAACAGAGAATAAGAGGTGGTGGGGTTCTTAAATGTGTGAGCAGTGAGACAGAGGGGTGTAAAATGAGGGTAGAAGCAATAGGTAGCAAGGTGAAAAGTAAAAGTGGCAGGCAGACAAATCCAGGGCAAAAATCAAAAAGGGCCACTTTTAACATAATTGTATAAGGGGGAAGAGCGTTGTAATAACAAGCCTGAAGGCTTTGTGTCTCAATGCAAGGAGCATTCGTAATAAGGTGGATGAGTTGAATGTGCAGACAGCTATTAATGAACATGATATAGTTGGGATCACGGAGACATGGCTCCAGGGTGACCAAGGCTGGGAGCTGAACATCCAGGGATATTCAATATTCAGGAGGGATAGACAGAAAGGAAAAGGAGGTGGGGTAGCGTTGCTGGTTAGAGAGGAGATTAACGCAATAGAAAGGAAGGACATTAGCTTGGAGGATGTGGAATCGATATGGGTAGAGCTGCGAAACACTAAGGGGCAGAAAACGCTAGTGGGTGTTGTATACAGGCCACCTAACAGTAGTAGTAGTTGGGGATGGAATCAAACAGGAAATTAGAAATGCGTGCAACAAAGGTAAAACAGTTATAATGGGTGACTTCAATCTACATATAGATTGGGTGAATCAAATTGGCAGGGGTGCTGAGGAAGAGGATTTCTTGGAATGTATGCGGGATAGTTTTCTAAACCAACATGTAGAGGAACCAACGAGAGAGCAGGCTATTCTAGACTGGGTATTGAGTAATGAGGAAGGGTTAGTTAGCAGTCTTGTTGTGCGTGGCCCCTTGGGCAAGAGTGACCATAATATGGTTGAGTTCTTCATTAGGATGGAGAGTGACATTGTTAATTCAGAAACAAGGGTTCTGAACTTAAAGAAAGGTAACTTTGAGGGTATGAGATGTGAATTGGCCAAGATTGACTGGCAATTGATTCTTAAAGGATTGACGGTGGATATGCAATGGAAGGCATTTAAAGACTGCATGGATGAACTACAACAATTGTTCATCCTAGTTTGGCAAAAGAATAAATCAGGGAAGGTAGTGCATCCGTGGATAACAAGGGAAATCAGGGATAGTATCACAACAAAAGATGAAGCGTACAAATTAGCCAGAAAAAGCAGCCTACCAGAGGACTGGGAGAAATTCAGAGTCCAGCAGAGGAGGACAAAGGGCTTAATTAGGAAAGGGAAAATAGATTATGAAAGAAAACTAGCAGGGAACATAAAAACTGACTGCAAAAGTTTTTATAGATATGTGAAGAGAAAAAGATTAGTTAAAACAAATGTAGGTCCCTTGCAGTCAGAAACAGGTGAATTGATCATGGGGAACAAGGACATGGCAGACCAATTGAAAAACTACTTTGGTTCTGTCTTCACTAAGGAAGACATAAATAATCTTCCGGAAATAGCAGGGGACCGCGGGTCAAATGAGATGGAGGAACTGAGTGAAATCCAGGTTAGCCGGGAAGTGGTGTTAGGTAAATTGAATGGATTAAAGGCCGATAAATCCCCAGGGCCAGATAGGCTGCATCCCAGAGTACTTAAGGAAGTAGCCCCAGAAATAGTGGATGCATTAGTGATAATTTTTTTAAACTCCTTAGATTCTGGAGTAGTTCCTGAGGATTGGAGGGTAGCTAATGTAACCCCACTTTTTAAAAAGGGAGGGGGAGAGAAAACGGGGAATTACAGACCAGTTAGTCTAACATCGGTAGTGGGGAAACTGCTAGAGTCAGTTATTAAAGATGGGATAGCAGCACATTTGGAAAGTGATGAAATCATTGGACAAAGTCAGCATGGATTTACGAAAGGTAAATCATGTCTGACGAATCTTATAGAATTTTTCGAGGATGTAACTAGTAGAGTGGATAAGGGAGAACCAGTGGATGTGTTATATCTGGACTTTCAGAAGGCTTTCGACAAGGTCCCAAATAAGAGATTAGTATACAAACTTAAAGTACACGGTATTGGGGGTTCAGTATTGATGTGGATAGAGAACTGGCTGGCAAACAGGAAGCAAAGAGTAGGAGTAAACGGGTCCTTTTCAGAATGGCAGGCAGTGACTAGTGGGGTACCGCCAGGCTCAGTGCTGGGACCCCAGCTATTTACAATGTATATTAATGATTTGGACGAGGGAATTGAATGCAACATCTCCAAGTTTGCGGATGACACTAAGCTGGGGGGCAGTGTTAGCTGTGAGGAGGATGCTAGGAGGCTGCAAGGTGACTTGGATAGGCTGGGTGAGTGGGCAAATGCATGGCAGATGCAGTTTAATGTGGATAAATGTGAGGTTATCCACTTTGGTGGCAAAAACAGGAAAGTAGACTATCATCTGAATGGTGGCCGATTAGGAAAAGGGGAGATGCAACGAGACCTGGGTGTCATGGTACACCAGTCATTGAAAGTAGGCATGCAGGTGCAGCAGGCAGTGAAGAAAGCGAATGGTATGTTAGCATTCATAGCAAAAGGATTTGAGTATAGGACCAGGGAGGTTCTACTGCAGTTGTACAGAGTCTTGGTGAGATCACACCTGGAGTATTGCGTACAGTTTTGGTCTCCAAATCTGAGGAAAGACATTCTTGCCATAGAGGGAGTACAGAGAAGGTTCACCAGACTGATTCCTGGGATGTCAGGACTTTCATATGAAGAAAGACTGGATAAACTCGGCTTGTACTCGCTAGAATTTAGAAGATTGAGGGGAGATCTTATAGAAACTTACAAAATTCCTAAGGGGTTGGACAGGCTAGATGCAGGAAGATTGTTCCCGATGTTGGGGAAGTCCAGGACAAGGGGTCACAGTTTAAGGATAAAGGGGAGATATTTTAGGACCGAGATGAGAAAAACATTTTTCACACAGAGAGTGGTGAATCTCTGGAATTCTCTGCCACAGAAGGTAGTTGAGGCCAGTTCATTGGCTATATTTAAGAGGGAGTTAGATGTGGCCCTTGTGGCTAAAGGGATCAGGGGGTATGGAGAGAAGGCAGGTACAGGATACTGAGTTGGATGATCAGCCATGATCATATTGAAGGGCCGAATGGCCTACTCCTGCACCTATTTTCTATGTTTCTATGTTTCTATGTGTGTGTCTCCCTGTGTGTGTGTGTGTCTCCCTGTGTGTGTGTGTGTGTCTCCCTGTGTGTATGTCTCCCTGTGTGTGTGTGTGTGTCTCCCTGTGTGTGTGTCTCCCTGTGTGTGTGTCTGTGTGTGTGTATCTCCCTGTGTGTGTGTCTGTCTCCCTGTGTGTGTGTGTCTGTCCCCCTGTGTGTGTGTGTGTGTCTTCCTTTGTGTATGTGTCTCCCTGTGTGTCTGTTGTCACATCCTGGCCTTAGACAGGGCTGCCAATGCATTTCAGCCAATTCTCACGCTGATGACAGTATTCTCACGCTGTCTTCAGTCCCTGCACAGTTTGTCTCTTTTGCCCCACATCACAGCGAAAGCGCGTCAGTTGGCGGCTGTGAGTGACGTCGCATCTCTTCTCTTCTCTTCTTTCTTGGTTGGATGTGCAGCTGCCAACAACATGAAGCAGCCGGAGATAGAACTAACCAGGTGAATTGGTTGTAAAACATGGGGGGGGACCACAATGAGGCCAAACATCTAGGACAGGGTTCAGCAACCTACGGCACACGGGCCGAATCCGGCCCGGAACCCGAAAAACCGCGGGGTTTTTTTCAATTCGTTTTCGCGGGGTTGGGGTAGGCGAGCCGACCTGAGAACTGCAGCCAGTCCCTGGGACGCGAGCTGATCTGGGAACGGCAGCCAGTCCCTGGGCACGCAGAATGCCAACTTGATCATTATGGACAAATTGGGCCAGCCATGTACATGTTGTATAACTCTGACTCTATGCAGATCTGAATGGGCTTAGAATGACCATTTAAGCAAAATTGCCCTCATTTTCCCCATTTTGATTCTTGAGATTAATATCCCTTTGCTCTGTTAACAACGTTAAAGTACTTATGAGGTAGAGTCATGAAAGGGAACATGTTAATTTTTTTTAGTTTGCTTAAATTTGTTAGTTGATTTTTTTAATTTTTTAATTTTTTTTATTTTTTATTTATTAGAATTACATTACATTACAACCACATACATTAGTACTCGTCACATATATCTTCTTACAATTAATGTACTCCGTTTGTTTTTTACACTAGTGAAGGGAAAGGATGAGATTGAGAGAATGAAGCAAGTGAAGGAAAAGGTGAAAGTGTAGAAAACGTGACAACAAGAAAGAACGAAGACCCTATAAGAACAAAATTAAAAACAAAAGAAAAAGAGTTAAGAAATAGAACCTAGAAAAGAAGAAGAAATAGAAAGAGGGAAAAGAGAAAAACAAATAGTTTTTGTAAGCATCACGCAAATGGGACATACCAACTCTCCAACTTTCATCCCCCCTTACCTGACCTCAGTTTTTTTTTTAAGGTACTTTTGCACCCTATATTTGTAATAATTCTATAAATGCAGACCACGTCAGGTGGAAGTGATCTGGTTTACCTGCCAGGAGGAGACTTATCTCTTCTAGGTGTAATTTTTCGAACATATTTGAAATCCACATGTTTATAGTTGGAATTGGAGCCTTTTTCCAAAATTTTAGGATTAGCTTTTTTCCAGTTATTAACCCATAGTCTATTAGTTTCTTTTGGAACACATTTAGTTCTGGACCATCTTCCGTTATTCCAGAGATAATCCATTCTGCTTTGGGTATCAGTTTTATTTTAAATAATTTTGTAAAGATTTCAAAAATTTCAATCCAAAATTTTTTACTTTTTGTACAGAAAACAAATGAGTGCGCTATAGTAGCTTCTTGGGATTGACATTTATCACAAATGGATGATACATTGGGGAAAATGTTATGGATTTTAGTTTTGGAATAATATAATCTATGTAAAATTTTAAATTGTATTAAAATGTGTCTTACATTAATCGAACATTTATGCACGTTTAATAAGTGTTCATTCCACCTTTCCTTTGAAATTTTAATAGCTAATTCTTGTTCCCAGTCTCTTCTGATACCCTCCGTAGATGCATGGAAATATATTGATTTTTTGTTGACTGACATAATTTCTGAAATGGTCTTAAAGTCACTTAACTGTTATAAAGCAGTAATAAGTGATTTTTGTCCAAACAATTGGAACTTGCATAAAATGTTTGCATTATTAGCAGGGCTGCCAACTCTCACGCATTGACCGTGAGACTCATGCATTTCACAAAATTCTCATGCTCTCACGCTGATCACAAAATTATATATTGAGAATAGGACCCGTTTTGCTTAACAAATAGTTTAGGAAGGAATTGCAGATGCTGGTTTAAATTGAAGATAGACACTAAAAACTAGAAAAACTCAGCAGGACAGGCAGCATCTCTGGAGAGAAAGAATGGGTGATGTTTCGAGTCGAGACCTTCAGCCTGAAGAGGTTGAAAACTAGCCATAAAACACAATGACTGGACATGTGTGTTATGCAACTAAGGGCAGAAATCAGAATCATGTGTTCATCTTTATTCACGTGACACCATAAAAAATATATTACAGAAAAAATAATTTAATGGGGTGACACGGTGGCGCAGTGGTAGAGTTGCTGCCTTACTGCCACATGGGTTTTCTCTGGATATTCTGGTTTCTCCCATATCCGAAAGAAGTGCAGGGTTGTAGGTTAATTGGCTTCTGTAAATTGTCCCTGGCGTGATGGATGGAATTGGTGTATGGTAGATTGCTGGTCGGTGTGGACTTGGTGGGCAGAAGGGCCTGTTTCCATATATATTTTTACATATATATTTTAATTTCATTGAACCATATGTGATTGAATATGTGGCATTATTTTCGTCTTGTTTCTATATTCAAAGGGTAAGGTTGAAACGGTCTGAAGAAGGGTTTCGGCCCGAAACGTTGCCAATTTCCTTCGCTCCATAGATGCTGCCGCACCTGCTGAGTTTCTCCAGCAATTTCGTCTACCTTTGATTCTCCAGCATCTGCAGTTCCTTCTTGAACGAGGTTGATTGATTTATTTGTGCAGAACAGTGATGGAAGTCTGACTTTTGCTTCGTTTCTCTGAGTATTTCTCTCTATATATGCATAACAGCATGAATATAATCTGATTTCCATACATGAATATAGTCATTCATGTGCTGCACCTGTTGATCAGAGCCTGGCTCTATTGTGGAATGTAATTAGGAATGTAATTTAGCCTAAACTTATTCATACCTAATCCAATTTAAAGCATAAATGTTGCATTCAAGTGTAAGTTAAAAGACTTGCTACTGTATGCACCAGATTGCACAATTTCAAGCTGAAAAATGCAAACGCTCCCTACCGTGGGAGGGGGAACACCTCCCTCCCACACCTCCCCCCCCCTGGTCGCTACGCTCCCTCGCAATTTCTCACTCTCAACTCTCACCCAATGTTGGCAGCCTTGATAAAGCGTTCACTTTGCTCAATAATAACACTGAAACTTACTTTTTGAAACTGATGACCATTTTGAAGGAGACATGATAAGAAATGCTAAATATTCAAGTGTCATGGTATATTGCATGTTTAGTTTAGTTTAGTTTAGAGATACAGCATGGAAACAGGCCCTTCCACCCACCGAGTCCGCACCGTCTAGCGATCCCCACACATTGACACTCTCCTACACACACTAGGGACAATTTTACATTTATACCTACAAACCTGTACGTCTTTGTGGTGTGGTAGGAAACCGAGATCTCGGAGAAAACCCATGGGGAGAACGTACAAACTCCATACAAACAGCATCCATAGTAGGGATCGAACCCAGGATAGGATATTCTTATCATGTCTCCTTCAAAATGATCATCAGTTTCAAAAAGTAAACATCAGAGGGTGGTGAATCTGTGGAATTCCTTGCCACAAAAGGCTGCGGCGAGCAAATCAATGGATATTTTTAAGGCAGAGATAGATAGATTCTTGATTAGTATGGGTGTCAGTGATTATGGGGAGAAGGCAAGAGAATGGTGTTAGGAGGGAGAGATAGACCAATGGGCCGAATGGCCTACTTCTGCTCCTATCACTTATGACATGATCTGTTTTGTGTTGCAGTCTTTGTTTGTGTGGGCAAGAGGAGCAACAGGATGGGTTGAGAGAGTACTTGAGTGGATTGTGCCTGAAGTCAGAAGGGGGTTTCCACAGCCTCAGTAAATGGAGCAACATCACAGGGTGAGGCATCAAAAGCAGAGCATCATCACAGATGTGGCATCAGGCGATGGGAGTGTGCATGTTGGAAGGAGACTGGGATGGCCAGTCACAAAGCCGGGATAGGGTCCTATGCTGGCAGTTTGAAGATGAGATCGGATCAGGGACCAGGGAATCGGGGACAATTGAGAAACATGAGAAAGGCGTCAAGGATGCAGTCACCGAGAAAGGTAATTAAAGGCTGCCCTCTTTGCATTTTGATCGGTTTCTCAGATACCCTGTAAACAGATCTGATAGGCTTGGTGTTTTCCAACCAACATTGCCACTCCAGACCCTCAAGTGAATTTGTGTAATTAATGTCAAGACATCAGTCCCATGCCATTGGACTTTACTGTGAACAACTAGAGAACAGCTAGTGAACCCACAGCAAACACAGTGGAGTCTTGGGCAGCATGATGGCACAGCTGGTAGAGCCGCTGCCTCTCAGCACCAGAGATTCAGGTTCGATCCTGATCTCGGGTGCTGTGCTGTCTGTGTGGAGTTTCGGTTTCCTCCCACATCACATGACGTGCGGGTTTATGGGTTAATTGGCTCTCTGTAAAATTGCCCCTAATGTGTAGGAAGTGGATGCGAAAGTGGGATAACATAGAACTAGCATGGTCAGCGTGGACTCAATGGGCCAAAGTGCCTGTTTCTATGGTGTATCTTAAACTAAACTAAGCTTGTGTCAAGTACACTATGCATTCACATGCAACACAACTTTCAGCAATTGCATTTTTAGATAAACTTAATTAAACACAAAAACACTGTCCTCCAGAGAATAATATCTGAACCATTACCCGTCAGAAACGTTTTCAGTAAACCTATGCTGTATATGTTTAAGGGAGTGTGCGTTTGATAAGGTGTGTCTAGTTATATTGTAATTGCTTTAGTCAGCAGGGCTCAGGAATGGCTGCCAGGAATTAATACAAAGGATGATGCTAACAGGTTTAATTAGTACCTCAGATGGTCATTCTTAAACAGAGAGAGCTCGGGGAATGGTCAAAGGGTAATAATGATCATCAATCCTAAATAGTGTGTGGAATTGCACAACCCAGAATACACAGTGTAGCATTTTGCCATTGTTACGGGTCATGCTGTTTTACGAGCAGATACTGTGCAGTGAATGAAGCCAGTGACACTGAACCCAAGAGAATATCTTGTACAGACCTGACACTTGTAACAAAGGGCTTCAGATAGCAAATCCTTCCAACAAATTCTAACTGCACAAAGTTGAAAAGAGAACTGATGTTACTGATACACAAGGCGTCTGCAATGTAGGGAAATATCTGGCATTGCTTTGACATGCATTGGCTGGAGACTATTGCATTGTTTCCAGAATGTAATGATATGTTTAGAAGTGAAAAGACAACAAAATGAGTACCCTGGATAGACATACCCTTGATTACCTTTGGGGAAGCTACTCTGAATATCGTACTGAAACTTGTATTGATAGTCTAGTGATGAGATAAAGCCTGGAGGTTGTTGCCAATCTGTTCCAGTCCTGTTCTACCCCTGCCCATATATTGCACCCTGCTTGCCAACTAATGCAGAGGCAAAATACCATTTCACACATTTATGGTAGTGTGGGCATTTGAATGGTTGGAGGCAGCAGTCACAGATTTAAAGGCAGCCTCTTTAAACCTCCGTGTGAATTAAATCTGAATTCCCAATGTAGACCTTGCACTTTCTGTACAAAATAAATGAGGCCAGTATTCAACTAGGTAAATTTATACAATGCATGAAGTAGATAGGACATGCTGTGATATCATTGTACAATGTGAAGGTATTTTTGTGTCCACGCCCTGGCTGTCCTGTCATTCAATCATTGCTGATCTGAATGTGAGCTACATTTCTCTGCCTTCAATCCATGTTCCTTGATATCTTGAACGAAGGAGAATTCAGGGATGCAAAGGCAAGAAACTCAGATGAATCTGAATGGTAATCCAGCAACTTAAATAAAGTTAAACAGTTTATATGGCATATTATAGAAACAAGAAACTACAGATGCTGATTTACAAAAAAGGACACAAAGTGCTGGGTGACTCAGTGGGACAGGGAGCATTTCTGGAGAACATGGATAGGTGAAGTATTGGGTCGGGGCTAAAGAAGGGTCCTGAACTGAAACATAACCTATCCATGATCTCCAGAGATGGCCCACTGAATTACTCCAGCAATTGGTGTGTGAAAAGTCATGTTGTTGTCTATTAATTGGAAGAAAGGAGTCACATTAGGAATTCTTAAGTAGTCATGTGATGCACCTCTTTCCATCAAATGTAGAAAGCTATAGGTATCAACACTATACACAGGCACGGTGGTGCAGCGGTAGAGTTGCTGCCTTATAGCGCCAGAGACCTGGGTTCGATCCTGACTTCGGGTGCTGTCTGTACGGAGTTTGTACATTCTGCCTGTGACCTGCGTGGACTTTGCCCGGGGTGCTCCGGTTTCCTCCCACACTCCAAAGACGTACAGGTTTGTGGGTTCATTTCTTTGGTAAAATTGTAAAGTGTCCCTGGAGTGTAGGATAGTGTTGGTATACGGGGTGATCGCTGGGCGGCGCGGACTCATTGGGCCAAAGGGCCTGTTTCCGCAATGTATCTCTAAAGTCTAAAGTCAAAACATTTATTTTCTATTTCACAGCAGGTTAATTCCTGCTTACATTACCCGAGCGCCACATTCAGCGTTACTGATGCTGTGTCCGTTTATTCCTTCCAAATAGTGTGGCAGATAATTAGCACAAAAAATACACTTTTACTATGGGAACTACAGTATGAGATTTAATTTAAATAAATGGGCTCTTCATTGGTAATGGAAAGATTTGTTACACTGTTCTTTGGTCCATCTAGTGATTCCAGAAAAGATACAATGGGTATGATTTTTTTGTACCAGAGAATTCGGGTTCAATGGAGCTGTTTCATAACATGAGGTGGAGGAATATGTGCTTTCGATCAGTTATGCGACTGCATGAAATGTGGCAATTATTGCTGTAGGAGGCTTGAAATGCCAGGACGACACATCGATTTTAATGTTATGCTGACGGGTGGACAGAAGGACAGTTTTAGACCAATAGACACAGTTAGCAATTGAGAGTCAAACAACTCTCAAGTGAAAATAAAATGGGGTCACTTACTCTGCAACTCAGTATGTGCCACATTTCATGCAATGTGTAGGAAGGAACTGGAGATGCTGGTTTAAACTGAAGATAGACACAAAAAGCTGGAGTAACTCAGCAGGACAGGCAGTATCTCTGGAGAGAAGGAATGGGTGACGTTTCGGGTCGTCTGAAGAAGGGCCTCGACCCAGCTTTTTGTGTCTATACTCTGAAACTCAAATGGCTAAGCCTTACCAGTAAACAATTTTGCTCCCCTTTGCAGACATTTTAATTGTTTTTTTTTGCTTTGGACGTCAATAAATAAAGAATGGAATTACTTTTCAAAGTTGTTTGTGGAATTTTTTTGAAATATTGTCCTTTGTAACTCTAAGAGGCGTTGCTGCTCTGACAGATGGGATGAAGCTATTCACTCTTCAACAGCTGGTATGTCCTTATTGAGTTCAATACTGATAGTTTCTATCCAGTTCCCAAAAGACAAGATTATGCAATGGAAGAAAAACAACCGTAAATTTGGCACAGATTAGGGATTTAACATATGCATTTTGGCCGGCACTTGTACGAATTTGTACACGTGGTGCCAACAAACCTGGCCAAGTGTAACTCTACACGCTGGCCAGGGAACAGCAACAATGATTAACAAGCTGCAGAATAAGGCGTGTGGATGCACACAACACTCAAATACAGATGCTTGTCCTTTATGTATCACTCATTTAGACAGTATCACTCAGCTTTATGAACAGATAGAATAGTTGATAACGTGTCACAGTGGACTACTCGGGGAAAAGGATGCAACACACACTTCAAAGTGAAGTATAATGTCAGGATCTCCATGAGAGACTGGTTGCAATGTGTGTAATGAAGGCACACCCTATCTGGGCGATGATAATGTTGTCAGGAAACAGAAAGTAAAAAGCCGTTGAACCAACAATATCATTTACCTCTCTGAGAAAAGATGGGCACATTATAAATTACTGTGCTAATCTTTACAACAATTTGCAAACACTGAGTTCTAAAACAAAAAGGACACAAAGTGCTGGAATAACTCAGAGGGTCAAGCAGCATCTCTGAAGAATGTGGACAGGTGACGTTTAGAGTCACGATCCTTCTTCAGACTGATCCCAACCTGAAACGTCACCTGTCCACGTCTTTGTCTTTTTTGGTAAACCAGCATCTGATGGGACTGAAGGCTGATAAATCCCCAGGGCCAGATGGTCTACATCCCAGGGTACTTAAGGAAATGGCTCTAGAAACCGTGGACGCATTGGTGATCATTTCCAATGTTCTATAGATTCAGGATCAGTTCCTCTGGATTGGAGGGTAGCTAATGTGATCCCCCTTTTTAAGAAAGGCGGGAGAGAAAACAGGGAACTATAGACCAATTAGCCTGACATCGGTGGTGGGGACGATGCTGGAGTCAATTATAAAAGATGAAATAGCCGCACATTTGGATAGCAGTAACAGGATCGGTCCGAGTCAGCATGGATTTACGAAGGGGAAATCATGCTTGACTAATCTTCTGGAATTTTTTGAGGATGTAACTCGGAAAATGGACAAGGGGGAGCCAATGGATGTAGTGTACCTGGATTTTCAGAAAGCATTTGATAAGGTCCCACATAGGAGATTAGTAGGCAAAATTAGAGCACATGGTATTGGGGGTAGCGTACTGACATGGATAGAAAATTGGTTGGCAGACAGGAAACAAAGAGTAGGGATTAACGGGTCCCTTTCAGACTGGCAGGCAGTGACTAGTATGGTACCGCAAGGCTCGGTGCTGGGACCGCAGCTATTTACAATATACATCAATGATTTAGATGAAGGGATTCAAAGTAAAATGTGCAAATTTGCAGATGACACAAAGCTGGGTGGCAGTGTGAACTGTGAGGAGGATGCTATGAGGATGCAGGGTGACTTGGACCGGTTGGGTGAGTGGTCAGATGCATGGCAGATGCAGCTTAACGTGGATAAATGTGAGGTCATCCACTTTGATGGCAAAAACAGGAAGGCAGATTATTATCTGAATATCAAGTTGGGAAAAGGGGAAGTACAATGAGATCTGGGGGTCCTTGTTCATCAGTCACTGAAAGTAAGCATGCAGGTTCAGCAGGCAGTGGAGAAAGCTAATGGCATGTTGGACTTCATAAAAGGAGGATTTGAGTATAGGAGCAAAGAGGTCCTTCTGCAGTTGTACAGGGCCCTAGTGAGACCACACCTGGAGTATTATGTGCAGTTTTGGTCTCCAAATTTGATGAAGGACATTCTTACTATTGAGGGAGTGCAGCGCAGGTTCATGAGATTAATTCCTGGGATGGCCGGACTGTCATATGTTGATAGAATGGAGCGACTGGGCTTGTACAATCTGGAGTTTAGAAGGATGAGAGGGGGTCATATTGAAACATATAAGATTATTAAGGGATTGGACACGCAGGAGGCAGGAAACATGTTCCTGATGTTGGGGGAGATACTCGTCACTAGTACATTCTTTTCCTCCTCGTTGTGGGGTGGGTTTTTTTTTTTTTTTAAAAACTTTTTCACCCAGAGTTGTGAATCTGTGGAATTCTCTGCCTCAGAAGGCAGTGGAGGCCAATTCTCTGGATGCTTTCAAGAGAGAATTAGATAGAGCTCTTAAAGATAGCGGAGTCTGGGGATATGGTGAGAAGGCAGGAACGGGGTACTGAATGTAGATGATCAGCCATGATCACAGTGAATGGCGGTGCTGGCTCGAAGGGCCAAATGGCCTACTCCTGCACCTATTGTCTATTGTCTATTACCTGCAGTTCCTTGTATCTTTGTGTTCTAGACCAGTAGACTTGATGAGAATCACGCCTGTAGTTATGTCTCGGGATATTTGGGGTGAGCATTTAAAGCATGTAAGGGATGGAAAGACAATTTAATTTTGCTCATGAACATGTTCAACTTTTTTTTAAAATAGGTAACATTTTTACTTTGTTTTAATGGAATTACAGCCCTTTCAGTGCTTTAAGCAAGTAATTTTGTACCTATGTTTAGTAACTATTTGCATACATGTATATCATGTTAAAATGTACATCTATAATATAGATTTGGAAATATACCTGTCCTTAACCCACTTAATGATGGTTGGGAAGCCCGTTCCCCTGCTATGTAAACTCCTGGTTAAGGGATAAATGTTGGTAAGGATATCGGAAAAAAATCCTGTCACTGTGCCTTGCACTTTGCCTGACCCATGGAAATGTAGTTCGGTTTCATGCTGTTTAGTTTATTATTGCCATGAGTACCAAGGTACATTGAAAGGTTTTTGTTTGTGTGCTATGCAATCAAAGACCATCTGTGTAAAAGGATAAAGGGTACAAAGGTAGGGGAGGCACGGTGGTGCAAGGGACTGAGCCAGAGACCAGGGTTCGATCCTGACTATGGGTGCTATCTGTGTGGAGTTTGTACGTTCTCCCTGTGACCGCATGGGTTTTCTCCAGGTTGTCCGGTTTCCTCCCACACTCCAAAGGTGTACAGCTTTGTAGATTGTTTAGCTTCGATAAAATTGTACATTGTCCCTAGTCTGTGTAGTATAGTGTGAGTGTACGGAGATCGCTGGTCGGCATGGACTCGCCGGGCCGATGGGCCTGTTTCTGCGCTGTATCTCTAAATAAACAAAATATATATGTGACCAATTATAAAACGTGTACAGTATTGAGGGCACTTAGCTGGCAAGCATGATGACAGCAGCAGGAATCACTCCTTCACTTTGAAGGTATACTTGACCTGTATTATAAACGGTTTGGAGGTTTACACTGTGACCCACTACTGGCCATTGTTGGAAATCGCCCATCACCACTGGAAGTTTATTATATTTCCTAGACAACCACGTGTGAGGTCAAGTGAACACTACATGTCATTCTTGAACCAGAAAAAGAAGAGAAATATGTGCACAGCTTGAGGGGAAACTGAACCGAAAGTAATGCACACATATGGAGAACATCAAGAGGAACAGGGTAAATAATGCAGTCAACGACAGCTGATAGTTCAAGATGAAAACACCTTGACAAATAAAATCAAAATGCAACAAACTCGTTGAGCCATAAAAAAAATAATTAATAGCATCAGCAAACATAGAAAAAGGGCACCATACAAACAAAAACTGGCGGGGGTGGTGAGGGAACAGAATTCCTGGTACAGACACAGCAAAAACACGGCAAAGGAATTATTTAAAGGAGCACTGTCATTATCTTTAAGAAGGAAAGTTCTTGAACGCTCAGAGAAATATTTGGTCGGATCATAGAAACATAGAAAATAGGTGCATTTGAGTAGGCATTTCGACCCTTCGAGCCATTCAATGTGATCATGGCTGATCATCCACAATCAGTACCCCATTCCTGCTTTCTCCCCATATCCCTTGATTCCATTAGGCCTATGAGCTATATCCAACTCTCTCTTGAATACATCCAGTGAATTGGCCTTCACTGCCTTCTGTTGCAGAGAATTCCACAGATTCACAACTCTCTGGATGAAAAAGCTTTTCCTCATCTCAGTCCGCACTGGCCAATCCCTCCTTTTTAAACCGTGACCCCCTGGTTCTGGACTCCCCCAACATCGGGAACATTTTTCCTGCATCTAGCCTGTCCAATCCCTTAATAATGTTATATGTTTCTATAAGATGCCCTCTCATCCTTCTAAATTCCAATTAATACAAGCCCAGTCAATCCATTCTCAGTCAATCAAAAATGAATGTCACAAAATGTTTGTCAATAATGAAATGATTCTGATACACTTTGCTGAAAAAAATAAAAAATATTCATAATTACATCAACCTAGGGTAGTTGACAATTCTAATTCTGTAAATAAAATGTTAATTGTTTCCACATTATAGCAAAATTGTCAATATACTTTTTGACAGAGTTTAGAAGGATGAGTGGCGGATCCCGTTGAAACATTGAATAATGAAAGACCTGGATAAAGTGGATATGGAGAGGATGCTTCCACTAGTGGGAGAGTCTAGGACCAGCGGGCACAGCCTCAGAATAAAAGGATGTACCATTGGAGAGGAGATGATGTAGTTGAGAGTGGGACTATCCCAACGTTTAAGAAACAGTTTTGGAGGGATATGGGCCAAGCGCAGGCAGGTGGGACCTGTGTAGCTGGGACATGTTGGCTGGTGTGGGCAAGTTGGGCTGAAGGGCCTGTTTCCACACTGTACCACTCTATGACTCTCGGAGGAATTTCTTTAGTCAGAGAGTGGTTTTTCTGTGGAATTAATTGCCACAGACACCTGTGGAGCCCAAGTCCTTGGGTATTTTTAAACCGGAGATTGACAGGTTCTTGATTAGTAAGGGTGTCAAATATTACAAGGAGAAGGCAGGACAATGGGGTTACAAGGAACATATAGATCAGCCATGATTGAATGGCAGAGTAGACTCGATGGGCTGAATGGCCTAATTCTGCTCCTATCACCTATGAACTCAGAACAATTGATGGCAAATAACGCAAATTTACTGGGAACATGGTTATTCAAGAATAATTAATGGTGCAGGCTTCAAATTAAGTCTTAAACTTGGAGATCATGTTGAACTTTGTAATCACAAATTAAGGAAAATAATCCAGTTTTCTGCCTCTGTTTTAAGAGTAAGCTGGGTTGGTCCTATTTAGGAATTAGAAATGAGGAATACTTTATTGTCACATGTGACTAGGCACAGTGAGATTCTTTGCCTGCATACCCAATGTATACAGATAGCGGCCACCTATGGTGCTGACAAAGTTACATAGCACGCCGGCACCCTCTTTTGTCCTCCGTCCCCACCCCCCCCCCCACAGCAATTCCCCCCCCGCCGGGTCCTCCATTGTCCATTGTTCTTCCACTCCTCCCCTCACGGTGGTGCTCCACGCTCTCATCGACCATCAACTGCAAGGCATCGCCGCCGCCGCGAGGCTTCACCACCGCCGAGGCCCCCTCATCGCTGCCGCCGCCGAGGCCTCACCGCTGCCGACACCCCACTTCACGCCTCCGTGGTGCGGACCCGGGACCCAGCCGTGGGCTCTGTCGGCAGCTTCGCCCGACCCAGGCTTCTACGCGGCGATCTGGGAGGCATCGAGTCCGCGGCGCCTTGATAAAGGCCTCCGGCGGCATTCCCAGTCCACAGCCGTGGGGCCCGTCGGAAAACCTTCTGGTTCATATGCCTATTTGTTTCAATGACAGTCTGTGTATCAGGGTTCTATGCAGTTGTTAGAGGGGAGACTCCAGATGCAAGAGTTCACTAATGTTCAAAGGTTCAAAGGGTATTTTATTGTCACGTGTACCAATTAAGGGACGTTGAAACACGATTTATCATACAGCCATACTTGAAAAAGCAACAAGACACGCAACTACATAAAAGTTAACATAAACATCCACCACAGCGGATTCCCCACATTCCTCACTGTGATGGAAGGCAATAAAGTCTAATCTGGACGTCTGATAGTGGCCCGCCATCAATAGATCTGGCAAAAGCCGTGATGCCGAAGCCAGTCATTTTAAAATCCGTTGGAATTTCATTTCCTGGACCTAGATGCCACCTCCAATGTAACCCCAAATGGAGCTGTTGACTGCAGGCACTTCTGTTCTTATAACTGATGGGATGTGAGATAGTTGATACTAGAAGCCAGATCTTCTTGAAGAGGCTCCCCTGTCTGTGAAGGTATCGCAAACCTAGATGCCAGGGCAGGCAACTCCTGAATGTGAGCCTCACGCATCTCATGTATCCCAGTTTGTCGTTCTGACATACCCCCGAATTCCGAGTCAGTCATATACTGACCCCTGGCACTCCCCTCATCAGAGTGGGAGGCACTAAGCAGCCCTGGACCAGGTGCTGCCGCAGGCATGACGGGAGACCTACAATGATATGTCTCCATATCACGGAGCATATTATGATGGAGCATCCTCTCCATGAGGTGCTCCATTTGGGATAAGCGCCCGAAGACGTTATCCATAGGTATAGGAGGGGAATCCTCCTGGCCTGACTCAACTGAGTACACAGGCCTCTCAGACTTGTGTTTGGCTTTGCCCCCTTTCGGGGTTGCCAAAGTGCTTTGAGCAAGCACCAAGTCTGAAGTCGCTGACCACACTATCAGCGACTCTGACGGCGAAACCGACGGTCGCCGGCTACCCGCACCCCCGCGGTCCTCCGTAGCCGGTTTCCCCGTGGCCCGTCTGGGTTTTTTCGCCTTGGACTTATCCATAATCAGCAACCACTGTGAAGAAAAAATATCCAAAAAACACGACCTCAGAATAAGTTAAAAAACTTATCTGTGAGTTTTTTTTAAAACTTACCGCTGGAGGAGCGACGCTCCTCCCAGCCAGTCGTGCGCCATGCGTTAGATGTATTGACGCGCATGCGGGCTGGCGGGCTTCTTCACGTAGTCACTCACATGACTTCGAAGTAACATGTGTATAAATCCCCAGAGCCTGACCAAGTGTATCTTTGGACCTTGTGGGAAGCTAGGGAGCAAATTACAGAGGCCTTTGCAGAGATATTTGCAACACCTTTAGCCACAGGTGAGCTTCCGGAGGAGTGGAGGGTTTTAATGAATGAATGAATGAATACTTTAAGTCACAGTGAAATTCTTTGCTTGCATACCCAAGGTAGCCACATAAAGGCCGGCCACATAAAGGGTGCTGACAAAGTTACAAAGCAATGTTTTACCATTACTTTAGAAGGGCAGCTAGGACAAGCCAGAGAACCACAGGCAAGTGAACCAGAGGGTCAGTGATGGGAAAATTATTGGAGGGGATTCCTAGAGATAGTATCTACCAGCATAGAGATAGTCAGCATGGCTTTGTGTGTGAGAAATTGTGTCTCACAAATCTGATTGAGATTTTTGAAGAGGTCACCAAGAGAACTGATGAGAGCAAGGCAATGGACCAGGTCTATATGGATACTGACAAGGCCTTTGATCATGTCATGATAGGGGTGGGGTTGTCTGGTAGGTTAGATTGCATGGGATCCAAGGTGAGCTTGCCAATTGGATTGAAAGTTGTCTTGAAGGTGAGAGCCAAAGGGTATTTGTGGAGGGTAGCTTTTCTAATTGGAGGCTGTGACCAGCGGACTGTTGCCGGGATTGGTGCTGGGTCCATTATTGTTTGTTATCTACATTAAGGATTTGGTGACAATGCATTTAACGTTGTTAGTAAATTTGCAGGTGACACCACCAAAATTGGTGGTATAATGTCTAAGTTGTAGCAGGATCTAGATTGGTTGGGAAGGCAGACAAGGGATGGTAAATAGAATTGAACTCTGACAAGCTTAAGATGTTGGACTTGGAAAGACTTTGAGAGTGTGGCAGGACAGAGAGATCTGGGAGTACAAGTACATGGTTGTCTGAAAGTGGAAAGTCAAGTGGACAGTAAAGAAGGCGTTTGGCATGCTTGCCTTTGTTGGGATGGGTATGGAGTATAAAAGTTGGGATCTCATGATACAGCTACACATGTCGTTGGTGAGATCACACTTGGAATAATGTGTACAGTTCTGGTCACCCAGCTACGGGAAGGATGTCTTTAAGTTGGAAAGGATGCAGGAGAGATTCAACGGATGATCTGTTCATGGAATAATTCATCAAGAACATAGAAATTTAAATATGCTCAAATAAATGAAATTATAGTTGATCACAAGAAACTGTCTACTGTCTAGCTTGTAGAGCTGCTGCCTCACAGTGTCAGAATCCCGAATTCGATCCTGACCTCAGGTGCTGCCTGTGTGGAGTTTGCACATTATCCCTGTGACCCCGTGGATTTCCTTCCACATCCGAAAGACGTGCAGGATTTGCTGGGTAATTGCCTGTGCACATGTTTCCCTAATGTATAGGGAATGGATGAGAAAGTGGGATAAGATAGAGCTAATGTGAACAGGTGAGTGAAGGTCGGCATAGATTTGGTGGGCCGAAGGGCCTGTTACCATGCTGTATCTCTAAACTAAAACTAAATTAAGAAGTGTGATTCAGTGCCACTGATATAGAGACAATTAAACTCAAAATTCACATCTTAGTGATTTGAAAGATCCAACATTTTGAATATACGCACAAAATATTTAATGTGCCTGGAAGGAGTGGTATGATTAGCTAAGATTATTGTTCCATGATTTTAATCATTTATGTTTTTGTTATAATATCCACCCTCCAAAGTCAGAATAAATTATATTTCAGTGGAAATAGATGACAGTTCCTTTGAAGAGGAGAAAAATATCAAACAATGCAAATGTTTATTTTACTTTGACTTGGGAAAAAAAAACCCTACAGAAGTATAAAGTATACGATTAATGATGTGAAAAATTATAGTGCTATTAATGCTGCAATATTTATATATATTAATGCTAGTTGCATTTTAGCTCATATTATTGTGCCCCAGATGTTGGGAGTCTGTTTGTTTGTCTATTCCCTTTCCAAAGTGATTTTCAGTTTGACAGTCAGGAAATAAGTAAATTATATCTGATAACATAAAATCATAAAATGATTTGATTATAGACTTTCAAAGGGAATATTTACTTTGGCAAGAATTAAGAATATAAATATGACAACCATCAGTCTATGTTCACACAAGGAGATACACAAGACTGCTGATGCTGAAAGCGTCAGCAAAAACAAACTGCTGGAGGAACTTAGCAGGTCAGGCAGCAATGTTTGGTTGAGACCTTCTCCTAGCTAACAATGATCTATTCTACATTCTCCATCCCCTCTGATGTCTCGTTTTCACACCTTACACTTCCTTATCTCTGTGTCACCCTCTCCCCTGACTCTCAGTCTGAAGAAGGGTCTCGACCCGAAGCGTCCCCCGTTCCTTTTATCCAGAGATGCTGCCTGTCCCGCTGAGTTACTCCAGCATTTTGTGTCTATCTTCAGACATTGGACAGTCTAAAGAAGGATCCCGACTCAAAACATCAAATGTCCGTTTCCTTCCACAGATGCAACCTGACCCGGTGAGATCCTCCAGCAGTTTGTTTCTTTGCTACTTTCACACAAACTGATCAAAAAAAGGAAATTCCGCAACACTTTGTAGCAGTACCTATAGTCTGATCTGTTTCAAAGAGTGTAATTTTATGTTCAAGCATCCAATTGGAAGATAAACTGAAATTTTTGTTGAGTTCAGCATCAAGAAAACAAATACATCTTGGTGTTATGGTGTTGCCGTGTTAGTTGATTTACTGCCGCAATGCAATTGAATATACATGGCTCTCTGGTGAGGTGGTACAGTGTGCTGGAACTGACTGTAACAGGGAAGAGTGTAACAGTGACTGTAACAGGCCATCATCCAAATGAACCTCCCTTGCATTGACTCATCTATACTTCACGCTGCCTTGGCAAGACCACCAACTTAATCAAGGACCGGTCTCATCCCGGTCACTCCCTCTTTTCCCTTCCCCTTCTCCCATCAGGCAAGAGATACAAAAGTATCTCCAGATTCAGGGTCAGTTTCTTTCCAGCTGTTATCAGGCAACTTACTGAACCGTCCTCTGATTGGCTAGAGTGCAGTCCTGACCTACCATCTACTTCATTGGAGACCTTTGAACTATCTTTAATCGGACTTTATTTAGTTTTGTTTAGTTTAGAGATACAGTGTGGAAACATGCCCTACGGCCCATTGAGTCCGTGCCGACCTACGATCACCCATACATTAGTTCAATCCTACACCCTAGGGACAATTTACAGAAGCTAATTAACCTGCAAACCTGTATGTTTTTGGAGTGTGAGAGGAAACTGGTTCACCCGGAGAAAACCCATGCAGTCACAGGGAGAACGTACAAACTCCGTTCAGACAGCATGTGTAGTCAGGACCAAACCCGGGTCTCTGGCGCTGGAAGGCAGCAACTCTGCCGCTGAGCCGCCCATGACTATAACTTAATTTTCGTTCTCGCACCTCATATTCCTTTAATCTTGGCTTCCTATGTGGTCCAACATCAAGAAGCTGTTTACAAGCTCTATTGAATTTATCTCCACTGAAATTAGACTTAGACTTAGACTTAAATTCCTTTATTGTCATTCAGACCTTTCGGTCTGAACGAAATTTCGTTGCCTGCAGTCATACATATAATAAATAACAAAACACACAATAAACACAAATTAACATCCACCACAGTGAGTTCACCAGGCACCTCCTCACTGTGATGGAGGCAAAAGTCTTAAACTCTCTGTCTCTTCCCTCTTTGCTCTCCCTCTGCGCTGAGGCGATCCAGGCTTCTGACGTTGTGACCCCGCCGGGTGATGACAAGTCAGTCCCGCGGCTGAATCCGTGCTCTGTCCGCGACGGGCCGGTTCAAACTCCGCGGCCCGGGGTGGCCGAAGCTGCCGCCCTCCAGTCCAGCGGACGCAGCTGTAGTTGCGGGAGCCCCAGAAAAACAGGTCACCAACCTGTGACCTGCGAGCTCCCGACGATGTCGTCCACCGGGCCCGCGGCCGAGCCTCCGGACTCAGGTCGCCACCAGCGTCCTCGGTCGCCACCACCGGAACGCCACCGCAGCCCCGGAACGCCACCGCCGGAATGCCACCGCAGCCCCGAAGTTGGCCGGCCTCACGCTGGTAAGTCCTGGCTCTGCCTCTGGAGCCTCGAGGTCGGTCGGTCGCAGTTGGAGTTGGAGGCCGGCAGCTCTGCCATTTTGGCCTCAGCGCAGACGGAGGCAGAGATCTCCCACTAAAAAAGTGGGCAGCCATCCCACTAAAAAAAAAAAACTTGATAATTTAGTGGGAAACTGAAAAATCTTTTAGTGTTGAGGTATTTTTTCCAAGCTCTGAGTTCAGGTCTAGTGCAATTGATTTATGTTTGATGTCATCGGCATATTGGGGCATTTTTCCTGTTGTGTGTTCTGTTGATCCTAATTCATGCTGCGTAACACCTACAATCTGACCGTGAGATTAGAAATTAAATGAAACCGTTCCTAGAAATGGGATAAACAGGATCTGGAGAACTGGAGGAGGCAGAGAAAGAGACTTGGACTGAAACATAAAACATCGCTTCACTTTGGTCGGTGCAGGGAAGGGAGAAATGTTTTTGTGGGAAGAATTGTTCTGTTCCAGAAGGCCAAAATATATGTTCACAAGTTCCAAAATTAAATAAGCAAGCTTAGTGCAAAAGCATTGGTTGCTTTCCTGAAAAACTGAAAAAAAATCCCACTTTCATCTTCATGCGTTAAAAGAGGCCCCAATGTTGGTCTGCACACAAATTCATTAAATGATTATGGTTGAGGAATATCTTCTTATTTCATCCACCCACTACATTTTTAATACTGCCCAGTAGAGTGAGTGTGGGGCAGGTAGATGGTGGAGATCCAGCGATAACATGCCCACCTGCCCCTTAATTATCGTTAAACATATTAAGGACATCTGTATATGCTTCGTATGTACAATACATCAATTTGAAATGCTCCCCTGTACCTATCCAACCAGCTCGTAAAAGCTTCCATTAATTGCCATGATAATCTGTACCACATGTTTGAAATGCTGAAATGTAATAGCCTGACTTTGTGGCCTGGTATAAATTTAATAGGAGTACATAATATGGGAATGCTTTCATCTCTTTAATTCCCTTGTATAGCCTCTGTGAGATTCAATTTCCTGGGTAAACAGCAAGTATTACTAGGCTGCATAATTCCAATCAGTCCCATTAACAATCAGCCGAGTAAACCTTTATCTGCCAGAGGATAAATATCTTGTTGCTAGCTGACCAGAATAAAACACAAAAATCAAGCTGGACACTCACCAGCTCACTTCCAGACAGAATCAATACCACCCCTATTAGCATAAGGTCATTAAGCCATAAGGGATAGGAGCAGAATTAGGCCATTCAGCCCATCAAGTCTACTCTGCCATTCAATCATGGCTGATCTATCTCTCCCTCCTAATCCCATCAGCATCAGCAAGAAAATGTGACACATTGCATTAAGCAAGTCTTTTATTAAGTGAGAAACAACATCAAACCTGAAATACTTCATACTAGGTCAGATATGAATGTTCTCAACCTTTCTTAGCTTTAGGTTTGGACTTGCTGCCCATGTCCTTTACAAAACAACTTTCAAATGATTTAAGTGCCAGACTGTTGCTTGGCCTGCTGTCGTATACAGACCCATCATACAAAAAACAATTCAGTGTTCAATCTATTAATTTATTAACGATAATCTATTATAGAAGTGCGTTGTGGAACAACAATGGATCCACATTAACTCTAAATGGAGAGAGTGTGATCGAAATGGAACTAGCTTATACAGAAACTTTCATTTAAGGACTCCCTTCAAGCCATTGATCTATCTCTTAACCCTGGATGGATTTTACCTTCTAAAACGTATGAGATTCTATCAGTTCAGGTCTATTGAAATGCAATGTGAAATAAATAAGTTGGCCTGCTCTAAAATAGTTTGCTTTCATTCCAATTATCATTGTACCTCTCTCAATATGCAGAAACATGTTGAACCATTTTAATAGAAAACCATGCAATGCCAAAACCAAGTCGGTACTCAAAGAAAACACAGTTGTGTGGGACAAGTGGTTGAACTCATACCTTGGGTAAAGTGAAATCCATCTAATTATTATTTGTCAAACCTGTAATTCAAGTATTTCAAATGAAACATTGAAGAAAACAATTTTTTGTTCTCTCTTCCACCAAAGAAAATAGGAATTTTGTAGTTTTGTAAAATGTGTAAATGAAAACTTAGCTGTAAAACTGAATAAATAAAATAAACCAGCTAGTGAATCAAATTTAGTTTAGAGATACAGCATGGAACAGTCCCTTCAGCCCAATGAGTCCACGTAAACCATCAATCATTCTGTTCACTCTGGATCTATGTTATCCCACTTTCGTATTCACTCACTAGGGGCAATTTTACAATGGCCAATTGACCTTCAAACCTGCATGTCTTTGGGATGTGGGAGGAAACCAGAGTGCTGTGAGGAAACCGGAGCACCAGGAGGAAACCCACGCGGTCACAGGAAGAACATATGAACCCCACACAGACAGAACCCGAGGTCAAGATCGAACTCAGGTCACTGGTACTGTGAGGCTGCAGCTCTACCACCTGTGCCACCATGGGGGGGAAAGCTTTTAGCTAACACGTTCTCTTCTGATAAAATCATTGTAAAATCATTGAGTAAAAAGTCAAGTCAACCCATGAAAAATGTTGGTTAATTGCTTTGGATAGGATTGACAATATGCAATGGATAAATAACCCATTACTCCAGGTCTAGCATCTTAACAATAATCAATACCTAATGAAACATAACAATGTCCCTAACACTCTTCCGGTTTCCATAGAAAATAAAGTCCTTTAGAAAAGGATATAGAGGAAAGGATTATTAGAATCAAAGTTTTGGGCAAAGTCATTTTCTGGTGACTCAGCATTAGTCACAGGACTTCAAATTAATCAGGTTTCATGAACAGAAAGGGAAAGGGGAGGAAGATTTAACTCAGATTTCAAGTAATTAATGGTTAATTGAACGTAGCATGATCTCCCTCTGAAACAGAAGTGTTTGCCGTTCTCAATCAATTACTTGGGAATAGAGGGTCTGTAGTAATCTTTGCCAAGAAACAGTCACCAATAGGACTTGTCTTTGTCGTAGTTGGCTCTGTTGAGTTCCTTTGGCATTAAGCAAGTCTTTAATGTTCTTGTTGATTTGGAGAGAAAGAGTTAAGTTGTTCTCAGTAACTGACTGGTAATGGGTTGAAAGACAATATAAGTTTAATTTTACTTCGGAGTCACATGAGTGACTATGTGAAGAACCCCGCCAGTGCGCCTGCGCGTCATTACGTCAGACGCCTTGACGCAAACGGACGTGAGGAGCAGAGCTCCTCCAGTGGTTTGTAGTTTTTCAACTACAAGGTAAGTAAAAACCTTTTTCATGTTTTCCAGGTCCGTTTACTGTGGGTCTATGGGGATTTTTTCCACAGACGCCATGGGAAAAACGGACAGGGGGAAGAGGTGAGCGACACAGCCGACAGAAAGTCGGGAAAGTCGGGAGTCTGCGGTTACTGACCAACCGCCTCTAAACCCCGGTACAGTCGCCAGCGGTGAGCATAGCGACTGTGGACCTGGGGCTGGTGAAAACACAGTCAGCGCCTGTCGGGCAAAAGACGAAGTTTAAATCCCAACGGCCCACGGAGGGAGTCCCAGGCAATGGAAGTAGCTCCAGGGCTAGATACTGCTTTCGAGCATATTGCCCAAATAGAAAGCCTTTTACATAGGCTGTTGGAGCAAAGTTCACTCAGGGAGGAGTGTACTGAAAGCCAAGCTGCTGGAAGCAGCTCAAACAGCTCCTGGTACAGGGCTAGATACTGCTTTCGAGCGTATTGCCCAAATAGAAAGCCTTTTACATAGGCTGTTGGAGCAAAGTTCACTCAGGAAGGAGTGTACTGAAATCCAAGCTGCTTAACAGCACCTGGCTCAGGGCTGATGGAATGCACCCTCAGGGATGAGGAGCGTGCTACGGGTCATGAGATTTCAGACCCCGACTCTGACGGTGAGGCTGTACAAGGCGATGAATGGCAGCTGCCAGATGTTCCACCCCTGGCAGTAGGATTCGCTGCCCCGTCAGGGTCAGGAGAGCCATTAGGAGAAGAACTGGCCTCCTTAATAAATTTCTTGGTTTACCATCAGCTGGAACAGCAGGAGATGGTGAGACTGCAAGAAAGCAGGAGACCCCAAGTAACTGTGGGTTGCTGAAAGCAGAAGTAGTGAACCAAATTATCTGGAATCAGTTGCAGAGAATATTAAAGCTGCTGGGTTCTGGAATAACTGCTTTTACCAGAATAGCAGATAACAGCCAAGAGATGACGAAGTTGCATCAGGAAGCACTGGGGTTGCTATGCAGCACCCACTTCGAGATCAATTATCTGAGGAAGGTGCTATACGGCCTACTATGAATCCGAAATTCGCAGCACTCTGCAAACCAAGTAATATACAATTACCCAACTTACTCTTTGGAGAGGATCTCGGGAGACGTATTAAAGAGTTGGAAGATGAAGCGAAAACGGGATTGATAAAAACATCAATGGTTACAAAGTCTGTAAAGAGGAAGTATCCTTTCAGACGTCATACGGATCCTAGACCAGGACCAAGTCGCTCATCAACGCAGGGACGTAGCTGGCGGCCTGCAGCGGGAGTGGTGGTGCTTCCGGGAGAATCCAGGGATCTCAGAATACTCAAATGACTCAAGAGGTAGGTGGACCTGGTTCTCATGGGAACATACTAACTGGATTAAGTCCAAATGTTGGAGGCAGATTACGTCTCTTCTATAAACATTGGAAGAAGATTACTTCAGATGTGGTAATTCTGAATAATATACAAGGATTTCGAATTGAATTCAATCCAAATTATGATTTGCCTGTCCAGCATGTTCCTAGCAGAACTCTCCACTTTGCGAAGGAATGGAGGTTCAAGCTGCGCTTCAAAACCCTACATATAAAAGGTGTTTTTGAAGAATTCACCAATTTGGGTCAAATATATTCCCTCGATCAAAAAAGGATGGAGGATGGAGGATGATTATAGATTTGACAAGTCTGAATCCTTTTGTTCAGTGTCTGTTCACTTGCAAGATATGAAGTATCTTAAAATTTAAATGGATGAACCAATTAGGGCAGTTCAAAGCTCTGCCTAATAGGTTAACGTTCGCTCCCAGAATATTCATAAAATTGTTTAAATCAATTCTGGGGTTGCTGAGAGCCAGGTGCATGTACTAATGGCATACCTGGATGATGTCCTGATTATAGGAAGGACAAAACAGTCAACAGAAGCATCAGTTGCAGTTATGAAATCAAACTTTTGAAAGTTTGGGGGTTTCTAAATTCATCCAAAGAAATCAACACGTACCTCAATTGATTATTTGGGGTTCACAATTGATTCAGCCCAAATGCAAATTACTTTGCCCAGTGAAAAAAGGGCGGAGTTGATTAAAGATTGCAGTAATCTGTTAAACGAGCAAAAACCTCTAATCAGACAGGTGGCTCGAGTACTGGGAAAATTAGTAGATTCCCAGCAGTCCAGTATGGACCATTACATTATCAACAGCTGCAGAGAAGAACAGGCACTGAGAATAAATGCTGCTCATTTTGATAGAACCATGCAAGTAACAACAAATGCTGTTTCTAATCTGCAGTGGTGGATTCTACATGTCTCAAGCAGTTCAGGCAAAGTGCTGATTGAACAACCTTCCATGATATTACAAACTGATGCCCGTGCACTAGGATGGGGTGCAACTGACTTAACATCTAGCTGCGGAGGCAGATGGAATCAGGAAGAGGTATTGTTACTGCAGACATGGGGAATTACCTATTTGGAGCTTTTAGGAGGTTTCTATGGACTCCAAGCTTGTGGTTCTAACACAACTAAAAGGAAGGTTGAAGTTGAAATTAATAAACACAACAGCAGTTGCCTATATTAATGATATGGGTGGAATTAAGTCGGTGTCATGTGAGAAAATAGTTAAATCAACTTTGGTCTTGGTGTATTGAACAGGACATTTGGATTTCAGCTATCTATCTACCAGGTAGAATGAACACGATAACAGACACCAGGTCACGAATGTTCCATGATAATAAAGAATGGATGTTGAATCAAGAGGTATTCAATGATATAGTAATCAGATTTGGAATGCCCGACATCGACTTGAATCATCAGCTATCGAGATATGTCTCATGGAAACCAGATCCAGGAGCAGTGGCGATTGATGTTTTCTCGCTACATTGGGGTGGTATGTTTTCATATATATTTCCACCTTTCTTCCTCATAAGCCAATGTTTGCTTAAAATCAGGCAAGATGCTGCTTCAAGGGTATTGGTAGTACCAGATTGGCCTACACAGCCATGGTATCCGTTGATATTAGAATTAACAACACAAATGTTGATGAAAGTCCCAAAAAGGAGTAATTTATTGCTGCACCCTGTAACAGGGTAACAACATCCATTATATGATTGCTTGGATTTGTTGATTTGCAGGTTTTAAGAATGCCTTTTCTGGGACGAGGACTGTCTGAGCGTACTGTGGACATGCTTACGGCAGCCTGGAGGAAGAGCACTCAAAAACAGTACCTGTCTTATATTAAGAAATGGGAAGAGTTCTGTGTACAAAAGAATGTGCAATAAAGTACTGCAGATATTTCAAATGTTTAGAATTTCTGTCAAAACTTTATTATGATGAAGGTCTGAGTTGTAGTGCAATTAATTCAGCCAGAAGTGCATTGTCCTCATATTTGGTTCTGGAGTCAGAAAGAAACCCAATTGGGTCACACCCAATTGTTTCCAGACTAATGAAAGGAATCTTTAATTCCAAACCACCGAAACCTAGGTACATGACAATCTGGGATGTAAGTGTGGTACTGAAACTACTTCGTGAATGGTCATCAAGTGTGTCTTTACCTTTGGCTAAGCTCAGTATGAAAGTATTAATGCTTATGGCATGAGTGAAAGCACAACGAGTGCAAACACTTGGAAAATTACAAATAGACAGTATGGAAGTAACTGAAGATAAGGTTACATTCTATATCTATGACCTACTAAAGCAAATTAGGCCAGGTGTGACAGGATTTAAAATTATACTAGCAGTATATCCAAATGATCCTTGTCTCTGTATTAAGACATATTTGTTACAATACATTGAGGTCACGCCCACTAACTTTCTTTTTAAAACTGGAAGGATTGTCTAAGAATAAATCGTTCTGGAGATTTAATTCTCAAATTTTAAAAGATCCACAAGCGAGTATATATTTAAAAGAACAAATGGAGGTCTTTTTTCAAACAAATGATACTTCAGATATATCGCCTACTTTATTTTGGGAATCTTTTAAAGCATACATTAGGGGTATTATAATTTCATATCAAGCTTTTCAAAATAAAAAGAATAAGAATGAACAAAGACAGTTAGAAGAACTTATTAGACAAATGGATATAGATAATGCTAAAGATCCATCAATAGATAAACATAATAAAATAATAATTTTAAAATTTAAATTAAATAAATTATTATCTGCCAAACTTATAAGACTTTTTCAAATTACAAAACAAGAGCACTTTGAATTTGGGGATAAACTGCATAAACTTTTGGCTCGCCAGCTAAAAAAACGAGAAAAGGAACATACTATACCAAAGATCAAATCAGATAAAGGGGAATTATTAACAACACCGAAGGATATTAATAAAAGATTTGCGCAATTTTACGAGAATTTGTATACATCTAAAACGATAATTGATTCCGATAATATCACAAAGTTCTTGGATACCTGTAATCTTCCAAAGTTAGAGCTGAAGGAACAAGAGGAACTGGGTGCACAAATCTCAATTAAGGAATTAGAAGATACAATAAACTCATTAAAGAATGGAAAAACACCAGGCCCTGATGGATTTACTAATGAATTTTATAAAAGCTTTTATGATAAACTAATACCAAGATTACAAAAAATGTACCAATACGCTTTTAAAAAACAAATACTACCTGATACATTAGCGGAATCAACGATTACATTAATACCTAAGAAAAATAAAGATTTAGAAGAACCTGGTTCATATAGAGCTATAGCATTGTTAAACACAGATCAAAAAATATTAGCGAAAACATTAGCTAGAAGATTAAGTAAATACATTAGTAAATTAATAAACCCAGATCAGACAGGGTTTATCCCTAAGAGATACTCTTCTAATAATATGAGACGTTTACTCAACATAATGCACTCACACAAATCTGAAGATCAAGAATTATCAATTATTTCGCTGGATGCTGAAAAAGCATTTGATCAAGTAGAATGGAATTATATGGATAAAGTATTACAAAAATTTCAACTGGGAGAGAATTTTATTTTATGGATTAAGTTACTATATAACAAACCTACAGCTAGAATACTAACTAATAACATATTATCCTCGAAATTTCAACTATCAAGGGGAAATAGACAAGGATGCTCATTATCACCACAGCTGTTTGCTCTCATTATTGAACCGCTAGCAGAAAAAATTAGAATACACCCTGATATTCATGGATATAATACTAAAGACTCATATAATAAAATATCTTTATACGCGGATGATATATTACTGTATATAACAAAACCTCAAATCACTATACCAAATATATTAAATTTAATTGAAGACTTTGGATCTTTTTCTGGATATAGAATAAATTGGAATAAAAGTGAAATTATGTCAATAAAACCGAAAGATTCAACACATCTTTTAAAATTCCCTTTTAAAATAGCTACAGAAAAATTTAAATATTTGGGAATCGAAATTACCAGAACATATCAAGGTATGTTCAGGGCAAATTTTGACCCCCTACTTAATAAATTAAATACACTAATTAAATTCTGGAAAACGCTCCCGATGTCTTTAATAGGCCGAATAAACGCAATAAAAATGATCTTTTTACCACAAATTTTATACCTATTTCAATCAATTCCTATATACTTACCTAAGAAGTTTTTTAAAAAACTCGACTCAGATATCACTAATTTTATATGGGACTATAAATCACATAGAATACAAAAAACTCATCTGAATAAACCTAAAGTATTGGGGGGTTTAGCACTACCTAATTTTATATATTATTATTGGTCAGTAAATATTAAAAATATGATTCAACTGATGGATAACTCCGCCCAGCAAGTAGACTGGATTGTAATGGAGAAAGAGGATTGCTCCTCTAGAAACATTGGAGCGATCCTCCTCTCTCCAATGAAACTGAATAACATAAATTATAATAAGAACCCAATTATTCATAGTACAATCCGTATTTGGAAACAAATAAAACAAAATTTAAAATTAAGAAATTTATCACTTTTATTACCTATAGTCAATAACCCTTCGTTTAGTCCTTCTATTATAGATAAAGCTTATACACAATGGGATAGACTAGGAATTAAAACGCTTGGTGACTTGTATGAAACTGGAAAATTACTTTCATTTCAACAATTACAAATAAAATATAAACTCGGAAATAATCAATATTTTAAATATTTTCAAATATGCGACTATTTGAAAAAATATACAAAAGATCATTATAATAACCCAGTAGATGTATTGGACGAGGCAATGCAGATAAAAGCGGAATCAGCAAACTTAATATCATATTTGTATAATATTATTTTAAATGTACAAATACCACCTACGGAGGGTATCAGAAGAGACTGGGAACAAGAGTTAGCTATTAAAATTTCAAAGGAAAGTTGGAATGAATACTTATTAAACGTGCATAAATGCTCGATTAATGTAAGACGCACTTTAATACAATTTAAAATTTTACATAGATTATATTATTCGAAAACTAAAATTCATAAAATTTTCCCAAATGTATCATCTATTTGTGATAAATGTCAATCCCAAGAAGCTACTATAGCGCACTCATTCGTCTTCTGTACAAAAATTCAAAAATTTTGGAATGAAATTTTTGAAATCTTTACAAAGTTATTTAAAACAAGACTGATACCCAAAGCAGAATGGATTATCTTCGGAATAACGGAAGATGATCCAGAACTAAATGTGTTTCAAAATAAATTAATGGACTATGGGTTAATAACTGGAAAAAAGCTAATTCTAAAATTTTGGAAGAAGGCTCCAATACCAACTATAAATATGTGGATTTCAAATATGTTTGAAACATTACACCTAGAAGAGATAAGACTCCTCCTAGCAGGTAAACCAGATCACTTCCACCTGACGTGGTCTGCATTTATAGAATTATTACAAACATAGGGTGCAAAAGTACTTTAAAAAAAATAAAAAATTGAGGTCAGGTAAGGGGGGATGATAGTTGAAGAGTTGGTATGTCCTATTTACGTAATGCTCAAAAAAATATATATTTTTTCTTTTTTTTTTCCTCTCTCTCTTTCTCTTTTTTTTCCTAGGGCCTATTTCTTAACTCTTTTTCTTTTGTTTTTAATTTCGCTCTTATAGGGTCTTCGTCCTTTTTTGTTGTTACATTTTCTACACTTTTCTACACTTTCACTTTTTCCTTCACTTTCTTCTTTCTTTCAATCTTTTCCTTTTCTAGTGTAAAAAAATAAATAAAGGGAGTACATTAATTGTAAGAAGATACAAATGACGAGTATTAATGTATGTGGTTGTAATGTAATGTACTTCTAATAAATAAAAATTAAAAAAAAAAAAAAAAAAAAATACATTGAGGTCACAAGAGAGTTTCAATACAGACTATTTCCAGATGGATAAAAGAAATCTTAACAGCTGCTGGTATTAACACTTATGTTTTTACGTCTCACTCGCCTAGGGCAGCAGAAACGTCGGCGGCCAGGGCAAAAGACGTCCCCGTCGACCATATCCTCGCAGCCGCCGGGTGGTCCAATGAGTTGATGTTTCAACATTTTTACCATCGGCCTATTGTTAATGCGGGATTGTTTGCAGAAACTATTTTAAGTTCTGTGTAAATTCCTCTGGTTTAAAGGGGATTTGATTAATTTCATTATTGAAATGAATTACTGCATTTGTGGTACAAATGTTATTATGAATGCATGATTGATTATTTCTCGTTCCGAGTCAATCAATGCAGTGAGAAGCTGGGATTGATCCACGGCATGAAATCACAAAGCTTTAAAATCTTCACGTAGTCACTCACGTGACTCCGAAGTAAAATAGTAAGATTAAACGAGAACTTACCGAAGTTTGATCTTTATTTTATGAGGAGTTACGTAGGTGTTGCGTGCCCGCCACGACCCTACCCTCTATCATAAAGGTCAGATGGAAGTTCTTGTATTACTCGTTTTATTATGAGACTATATTACTTCGGTTGTTGTTTTTTGTGATTTCACACCGCTGCTTTGAAGATTGACGCGCAGGCGCACTGGCGGGGTTCTTCACGTAATCACCTACGTAACTCCTCATAAAATAAAGATCAAACTTCAAACTTGGGTAAGTTCTCGTTTAATCGTACTATCAAAGATCGCTGGCATGAGCTCTAATCAGTCAGCAACCAGGAGACCAGTCACCTCCAGGATTATGCTAGCAGCCAAGCTGCTGGTGGTTCCAAACGCAAAGTATTCATCTGGTTGCTTGCTATGCGGGCTCTTCGCAACTTACATAAGGCTTATGTAAGTCAGATGCTACATAAGTCGGTATCACCATCCCCATTCCCTGCCTGAAATAACTCACTGAGAGTGTTAACTGTGAAGGTTGCTAAACACTTTAACTCCCCCTCCCATTTCCACACTGACCTGTCTGTGGGCCTCCTCCATTGTCAGAGTGAGGCACAGCGCAAATTGGAGGAACAGCACCTCATATTTCGCTTGGGCAGTTTACACCCCAGCGGTATGAACATTGACATCTCCAACTTCAAGTAACCATTGCTTTCCCTCTCTCGCCATCCCTCCCCCTTCCCAGCTCTCCGACTATACATCTTACTGTCTCCGACTACATTTTATCTCAGTTTGTTTTGTTGTTACCTTCCCCCAACTAACAATGATCTAGTCTACATTTTCTTTGATCTCCATTCCCTTTGTCCTGTTTTCACACCTTACACTTCCATATCTATACACATCCTTATCTGTGTACCTCCCTCTCCCCTGACATCAGTCCGAAGAAGGGTCTCGACCCAAAACGTCACCCATTCCTACTCTCCAGAAATGCTGCCTGCCCCGTTAAATTACTCCAGCATTTTGTTTCTATCTTCTGGAGTATTAACTAGCTCAGCGCTGTCTGGCTGCGTCCAGGGCAATTTCTGTGGTGCACAGCCTTCTGGGTAAACACCGCTGCCATTGCCAGCTTGCGTTCCGTCTTCCGTTGGGGCACTTTCTGTGGCAGGCGGCCTTCTGGGTAAACACTGCCACCATTGCCGGCCAATTTGCAATATAAACTTGAGTGTTCGTAGATGTAAAAATTACAAACGGCCTTGATTGCACAAGGGACTGAGTATAGAATTGTTTATGTAAGTGCGAGTTTATGTAAGTCGCTTATTGTGTAAGTCGGGGAGTGTCTATAGATTTATTTTCTTCAGAGTATACTTCTAAGACTGGAAATGTTGAGAATCAATGAGGGATCCCAGTTTTTACATTCTTTTTGAAGATAATTTTGTTCTCAAAATACTGAGGAATATTAGTGCTCCCAAATAGATAGAGTTGAAATAAGAACAAAACTCAAAGTGCTGGTGGAACTCAACAGGTCAGGTGGTATCTGTGGAGGGAATGGACAGATAACATTTCCAGTCAAGATCCTTTTACAAACCAATTGGAGTGGGGGGGGACTAGAGTTGAAATGAGGTTGTTTTCAACTATGATAATGGATGTTAGTTTCAGTCTCAGATAAGCTTTCTCTGCTGCACTGGTATGACATTGCATGCAGCCCACACACATTGTCTGACTAACTTATGAGCTACATTTTATAAGTTAGTGCTCTTTCCACAGCGACTTGCTTTATGAAGGCGTGGGCGGAATATCCCAAGTAAGCTCAACTCTTCCCATGTACTGCTCTCCGGTTATTAGTTTTATGAAGTAGGTTTACGTCCGGTGACAGTTGCGAGAACAGGGAAGATGCACACTTACCTGAATGTGAAGAGAGTTGTGTGCTTGTCTGCTGACACACCCCTGGAACAGCCACTGTTCAGCGGACACCGGTTCTGTTTTCTTTCCCCCAGCTTGATATCAATGGAATCCATCCAAACGTGACATAGAAGGCATTACACAATCATCCCATTTATGTGCAAGTTGAATTTCCTCAGGATTTTGGAAGATGGTCTCTCCACTTCTATTCCTGGAGTGACATCAAGTGCATTGACCATGCAGTGTCAACCCTATATTCCCTTGTGCAGCCCGAAGCCATTTCAATCCCCCTGCTTCTTGCAGCTCTTCACACATGGAAGGTAGGCACTTGTTCCCCCTTTGGCTTTCATTTCATGAATTTTCCTGGTTTCTCAGACCCTCTTCACAGGACTCATGCCCTCATCCCATCTTAGCCATCGTGGTTTTGAAGTTCGTTGGAAACTGTGTTAAGTATATTGTGCTCATCCAAGGAGTTTATTATAACTTCATTCCAGTCAAATTAGGTATGAGAGCAGCCAATTTGGAATGGAAAGATATTATCAGTATTGTGAGATGATATGCCCCACAAAGCGATGTAACATGGCTTCATGAGGAACAAAGGAAGTGAGACTAAAAATCTATTTGTTCTGTTCATTTTTTTTAACGCTGTCGCTAATGGAAACTTCTTGATTTTCAAAAACCGTAGCCCACTTAATTTGGTTGCGAGTCGACTTGCTTTCAAAAGAGAAAAGAATTTTCTCAAATCTAAATTTATCTCTTAGTCTAAATCTTGGCTGCAACTTACAGATCAGCATCTGCTAGTGGAATAACTGAAGTCATCCTCATAAATTTATCAGCTGCACTGGCACAAATGAAGCAGGATAATCAAAGGTTCGGTGGAGTTTTACGTTCAAAGCTATAATTTTAGCTTTTGTCAACTAGCAAAGTAATTTTATAATGAATTATGAAATGACTATCTCAGAGGCAATCATATTTTTGGCTTTTTTCATTGTTCTCTGTGAAACTCGTAACTGCATTTATCAGAATATAATTTCAATAAAAAAGGTTTAATTACTGTATTTTTTTTAAAATAAATTGGTAATCGCGATGTGGAGATCCAGGTGTAGACCATGCACCAGTATTGACCTCAGGACATCAATCTTTGTTTCGAACATCAGTAGTAAGAATTCACCCCTTCATTCATAACACACTTAATTCATCATTTGAACTTTTCTTTTCAATTGAGTTCAGACCTTGGTTAGATACTCTCTTCAAAAACGCTGATAGGTCTGGAGTCACAGCAAGGATCAACATTTAAGAACATGATCCTGACTACAGGTGCTATCTACACGGAGATTGTACCTTCTTCTCCGTGACTTGAGTGGGATTTCTCCTGGAGCTCCGGTTTCCTCCACATTCCAAAGACATGGGCAGTCACGGTGGTGCAGCGGTAGAGTTGCTGCCTTACAGCGAATACAGCGCCGGAGACCTCGGTTCGATCCCGACTATGGGTGCTGTGTGTACGGAGTTTGTATGTTCTCCCCGTGACCTGCGTGGGTTTACTCCGAGATCTTCGGTTTCCTCCCACACTCCAAAGATGTACAGGTTTGTACAGTTTTTGTTGTTGTTGGTAAAATGTAAAAGTTGTCCCTAGTGGGTGTAGGATAGTGTTAATGTGCGAGGATCGTTGGTCGGCGCGGACCCGGTGGGCCGAAGGGCCTGTTGCCACGCTGTATGTCTAAACTCAAAAACTAAACTCTGAACATGCAGGTTTGTAGGTTGTGTAGGAAGGAAAAGCAGATGCTGGTTTAAACCGAATATAGACCCCAAAAACTGGAGTAACTCAGCGGGACAGGCAGCATCTCTGGAGAGAAGGAATGGATGACATTTCGGGTCTTTGAAGGGCGTCAACCCGAAATGTCACCCATTCTTTCTCTCCAGAGATGCTGCCTGTCCCGCTGAGTTAATCCAGTGTTTTGGGTCTCTCTTCGGATTGTAGGTTAATTGGCTTCGATGAAATTGTCAAATTGTCCCAAGTGTATACGGTAGTGTTAGTGTGTGGGGATCGCTGGTCGGTGCGGACTCGGTGGGCTGAAGGGCCTGGTCTCTAAACTAAACTAAACTAAACAACAAGCAACAAAAAACTATTTTCAGTGAACTGCTTTGAGCATTAGGCTCAAAGAGCTGTCGGAGAAAAAGACATCTTTCATTTAAAGTGGCTTGGGTGTTCTATTCTAACTAAATTTATCATGCCACAATTATCTCGGTATCCGTCAATTCTCTTGCAAACCACCTGTGGCTTTAATTAAGTTTTTATGACAAGATACAGGTTCTATGCATGAATGCACTGGGAAACTGCAAGAACCAAACCATGCAGATCAGAGAGATTCCTGCATTGATCTCAGCTGGTACATCAGTGCTACCATAATTGGTTTTAGCCACCCTGGGCTAGAGAATAGGTCAGAATTAAAAGTTACAAATTGCTCACCAGAAATCTGCCCCCTGATACAAAACATAAGAACACCAGAAATAGAAGCAGAGATAGACCACTCCTTCTGAAGCCTCCTCTCTTTCAACAATATCACGACTTTTCTTTTGCCTTTGCGCCATTTTCCTGTACATAAAGTCGTTGATTTCTCACCGACTGAAAATAAACAAGAAGTGAAGACCAATAATATGATCGTTTCAGGTGTTAAATACGATCCAACAAGAGGAATACTGCAAAACTCAAAGTGTTGGAGTAACTCAGCCGGTCAGGCAGCATCTGTGGAGGAAATGGACAGGTGACAATTTGGGTCAGGGCTCTTTTTCAGTACCCGGACGTGGCGCCGACGGACGAGAAGCTGAAGCAAAGAATTTGAAGCCAAAGAACCGAATGGAAACGAGGCCGAAACGCCAAATAACCGAAAGAGTACGACGCCAAAACGCCAACAAACCGAAAGGATGGGACGTCTAAATGCAAACTAACCGAAAGGGTGGGACGCCTAAAAGCCAACTAACCGAAAAGCTGCGTCGCCTAAAAGCAAACTCACTGAATGGCCGCTCTGTTGAAATGCCACCTACACGAAAGACGGCGTCGCCTACAACCCCAGGAACCAAATGCCGCTCAACAGAAAAGTGAATTAACGGACATGACGTTGCCGGGGGGGGGGGGGGGGGCAGGACTTGTCAGCGATTGGTCCAGACCCCTGCGTCCACCACATCACTGTGTAGGGATGAACATTGTCCCACACCTCCGCTCCACCCGACCCACAGCCCGCGGTGGGTGGCCGTGAGAGAGTGGGGGCTGTCCCGAGGGATGCGCACATTTGGCTGCTTACAACTTGGTGCTTGGGTTCAGATTGCCCAGTCACCTATGGCTTGTGTGGGAAAATGACCCCCGTCTCCCCTTCTCTCTCCCCTCTTCTCTCTCTCTCCCCTCTTCTCTCTCTCCCCTCTTCTCTCTCTCCCCTCTTCTCTCTCTCCCCCTCTCCCTTCTCTCCCTCCTCCTCACTCTCCCCCTCCTCTCTCTCTCCCCCCTCTCTCTCCCCCCCTCTCTCTCCCTTCTTCTCTCTCTCCCCCCTCTTTCTCTGCCCCTCTCTCTCCCTTCTCACTCTCCCCCGTCTCTCTCCCCCTCCTCTCTCTCCAGAGCGGCCATTCGGTGAGTTTGCTTTTAGGCGACGCAGCTTTTTGGTTAGTTGGCTTTTAGGCGTCCTGCCGTTTTGGTTAGTTTGCATTTAGGCGTCCCATCCTTTCGGTTAGTTGGCGTTTCGGCTTCGTACTCTTTCGGTTATTTGACGTTTCGGCCTCATTTCCATTCGGTTCTTTGGCTTCGACTTCTTTGCTTCGGCTTCTTGTCCGTCGGCGCCATGTCTTTTTCAGCCTGATTGCAGTTGGGGGAAGAAAGTTGGAAAAGAGATGGGGCTGGGGGGAGTAAAGCCTGGCAAGTGATAGGTGGATACGTGTGAGGGGGCATTGCTTGTCAGATGGGTGGAGTAAGTGACAAATGGTCAAAGATAAAAAGGAGACAAAAGAGCGCCAGATAAGGAGAGAAGAGGAGTGAAATGTAAAGATTTGGGAAGGGATATATTTGGTAGAGGAGGGTTGGTGTGGAAAGAGGGGTGGGATAGGGGCAGAAATGAGTGCGCACCAGAAATTGGTGGAGGGGGGAGGGGGCGAGGGGGGGGAGGTTGTCTCTCACAGGAAAGAAAGAGGAAGAATGATGGTGTAATTAAAACTGGAGAATCTTAGTTAAGTTTAGTTTAGAGATACAGTGTGGAAACAGTCCCTTCAAGCCACCGAGTCCATGCCAACCAGCGATCATCCACAACACTAGCACTATCCTACCCACTATGTACAATTTACTATTTTTACTGAAGCCAATTAACCTACAAACCTGTATGCACGTCTTTGGAGTGTGGGAGGAAACCAGAGCACCCGGAGAAAACCCATGAGGTCACGGGGAGAAGGTTCAAACTCCGTACATGTCAGGATCGAACCTGGGTCCCTGGCGCTGTAAGGCCGCAACTCTACCGCTGCACCACGATGACACCCCTTGGTGCCCAAGAAGAATGATAGTTCACACAGTGAGTTGTCATAGATGCAGTACAAACTTTGATCTGGGTTGGTGCCTCGAAGGTGCTGCATTAAGAGGAGCAGGCTGTTACAGGGACTCGGTCTCTGAGTACTTTGCTCTCCTTCAGGACCAGTGTTCATCAACATTTGGCTCAACTCTAGAGCTGGAGCTATTGACAAATTCCTCTCATCTCTCACACTCTGTCCCCAGAGACACTGACAGGAGCAATTCCACTCATCCTTTTGAATTCTCTCAAGAGGAATCTATTCAATATTTAGTTTGGATATCATGTGGCCCATATATAAATAATTGTAGGCAAGCTCTTCATTTTTCTTCCATTTGCTCCAATGTTTTATTTTGATTAGACAGAATCTTCCAACCTACAATAACAAAGCTGTATTTAATTTTAATCACCAATATTTATTTTACAGCTATAAATTCTGTATTCTTCTGATCCTGTTTGGGCACGGCAAACAGGGCTGAGAAGACGCAAGGTGTTATTCCTACCTCAGTCCAGACTGTGATCTTTTTCCACAAGTCTACAAGTCTTGACCATCATCAGCACAGGCAGAGGTTGGCAGGTGCTTGATGGGGAAAAGGGCTGCTCGGAGTGTAACTGCTGTAGCTTTCAGCATGGTGACGGACACTTCATGTCTTCCTGTCCTGTCACTTATACACTCCACCAGCATTGTAATCAGTGATGTCTTTTCCTACTAGTGCAGAGAATTAGAGTTTGAATGATAGTGCTGACGAGTACCGTGCAAGACGACTGTTCCGGCAATCAATTGGACGTTTCCCCCACTCTCAGGTAGGCTGAAAGTGAGAGAAAACTGCCACTTTAGTACTCCCCGCTGATTAAACCTGAGGTGCTGCAGAGCATTACAGAATATTACAGAAGGTGAAAATCCTTGAGATTTATTATTAATCAGTCACTCTAATCAGGAGGTAAGGCCAGGTTATGTCAGTTAAATGATCCAAGAGTTGCGACATGGTGGCGCAGCGGTAGAGTTGCTGCCCCACAGCGCCAGAGACCCGGGTTCGATCCTGACTACGGGTGCTGTCTGTACGGAGTTTGTACCTTCTCCCTGTGACCACATGGGTTTTCTCCGGGTGCTCCGGTTTCCTCCCACACTCCAAAGACGTGCAGGTTTGTAGGGTAACTGGCTTTGGTAAAATTGTGAATTGTCCCTAGTGTGTAGAATAGTGCTAGTGTACAGGGATCGCTGGTCAGCACGGTCTCGGTGGGTGAAGGTCCTGTTTCTGCGCTGTATCTCTTAACTAAACTACAAAAAAAAACGATTAGGCATTTGCTTGAGCAAACACAAAATGCTGGAGGAACTCAGGCAGCATTTGTGGAGGGAATGGACAAACAAGGTTTTGAGTGTGAAGAGTCTGAGGAAGGGTCCCGACTGGAATAGTTGTCTGTCCATTCCCTCCACAGATGCTGTCTGACCCATTGAGTTCCTCCAGCACTTTTGGGTTGTGCTCAAAATTCCAGCATCTGCAGCTTCCTGTGTCTCCCTTATCCCAATGTTTATTCTGACCATGGGTGAATGATGTCAACACCAGCGATTAGGAAAACAAAACAGCAAGAGGATTTGAATAGGAAGAACAAGATAACACAGGAATAGGGTCTCCAGATCAACGCATCTGTGCCAACAATGATGCCCATCTAACATCCCATCATGACAAAATGTGTAGGAAGGAACTACAGATGCTAGTTTACACCGACGATAGATGCACAATACTGGAGTAACTCACTGGGTCAGGCAGCATCTCTGGAGGAAAGGAATAGGTGACATTCCAGGTTGAGATGATCGAGACGATTCTTCAGTCTGAAGAAGAGTCTCGACCCAAAACATTACCTATTCCTTTTCCCAGAGATGCTGCATGACCGGCTGAGTTACTCCAGTATTTGTGTGTATCTGTCTATGCATGACCTTCTCCCTCTAGTCACTGTCTGCTCATGTGCCTGTCATGTGCCTGTCTAAATACCTCTTAAAGGTTGCTATCTTTTCTGCCTCCTTTTGCAATGTGTTCTAGGCACCTAGCATTGTCCACATAAAAATATTTGCCTCATTAATCTCTATTAAACTTTGCCCCTCTCATCTTAAAGTTATGCTCTATAATATTTTTATACAGCACAGCAAAATATGTAAACGTAATACAGAACAGGGGATAAAAGTTCAGTGTGTCTATATACCACAGACCATACTGTATATGTACACAATAAAGAAACAAATAAAGTGCAATAGGCTGTTATTGTTCAAAGTTTGTTTGATGTCGTGTTTAATAGCCTGATGGCTGTGGGGAAGAAGCTGTTCTTGAACCTGGATGTTCTAGATTTCAAGCTCCTGTACCTTCTTCCCGATGGCAACGGAGAGATGAGTGTATGGCCAGGATGATGTGGGTCTTTGATGATGTTGGCAGCCATTTTGAGGCAGCGAGTGCGATAGATCCCTTCGATGGTAGGGAGGTCAGAGCCGATGATGGACTGGGCAGTGGTCACAAATGGATCCTGCCATTTACTATATAATTTCTTCTTGTACCTTACGTCCAAAGTGCATCACCTAACATTGTCTATATTAAACCCTATCAGCCCTTTTTGTAGCTATCCTCTTGTTCCTAATATCAATAGAGTAAAAAAAGATACTTGTAAAATGGGAACAACAGAAAGAAGAAAAATAACTCTCAAGTAACTTGCAAGTAATTGCTGATCCCTTCAATAGCACTGCAGAAGGTCTTTCCTGCTGCCTATTAAGTGTTCAGCTATGTGTGATTAAGAAAGTATGTTGGAATCCTAAGCCCCATGATGGTCCCGCGCTGTTTCTCTAAACTAAACTAAAAATTACTTTCTTCCACTTACTATTCTCCTTGGCACCCTTGGCATGTAAAAGTTCATTACTTGTCACCTCAAAAACATACCATGCATGAGGTGGAAAGATGATCTTTTCTGCATCTCCACTCTAATTGTGAAACGCTACCCCTGGTTGTATACAATCCCACCAGAGGAGACATTCTCTCAGTGCCCCATCCTACATCCTCTCTGGGACAGCCATCATCTTTCCTGAAGCCTTGCCACGGGGCTTGGACACAGAGATCGCACTGTGTGACTAATTCCACAGGCAGATAGACACAAAACGCTGGAGTAACTCAGCAGGTCAGGCAGTATCTGTGGAGAAAAGGAATAGGTGACATTTCGGGTCAGCACCCGACCCGAAACATCATCCATTCCTTTTCTCCAGTGATGCTGCCTGACCTGCTGAATTACTCCAACATTTTGTGTCTATCTTCAGTATAAACCAGCACCTGCAGTTTCTTCCTACACATTTTGCCTGCTAACGCTACAGGCAATTCATATTCCCATTAAACATCAACAGTCCCTTGCAATTGTTCCCTTTGTAAGTTCTAATTTAATTGCAGGTGTTTTCATGTTCTCATCTACAATTTACAGTGAGGTAGTAGAAAGAACTCTTGTGAACAAAAGCAGATTAGAATAAAACAAGTTGGGGAAAAAAACAAAATCAAATGGGATATTGTTTTAGACATTTTAATAACCTTTCTTATGTAATAATTTTTCCAGAGTGATTTCCCTGGGCACACTGTGACCTTACCATGGCTCTCTTCCCTGCTAACAAGGGCTTGGTTAAAGACTACATATAATTCAAGTTAATTAATGTTAACATTCTGCCTGATAATGTAGTCAAGCTTTGAACAATTGCTTGACTATATTCATGACCAAGCCAATATACCATTAATAACCAAGATACTGTAGACACCAAATACTGGACTAACTCAGCGGGTCAGGCAGCATCTCTGGAGAAAAAAGGATGGGTGATGTTTCAGGTCAGGACCCTTCTTCAGACCGACCCGAAAGGTCACCCATCCTTTTTCTCCAGAGATGCTGTCTGACCCGCTGAGTTACTCCAGCACGTTGTGTCTATCTTTTGTACAAACTAGCATCTGCAGTTCCTTTCTTCACATTACTTCAGATTGCGTGGGTAATGTTTTGAGCAGCCCGGGGTTATTGCTGAAATACATCTGTGAAAAGATCGAGGGAAAGAGTATTATTGTTCCTTTTCCACTTCAGCTTCACTGAAACTGGTGATCTTGATCCTCAGAATTACATGTTGTTTTTGGTACTGTGAGATAAGTGTGTTTTTGCCAGTTCTGCAGGGTTGGCCAGGCCAGTCGGCTGGGACTTGCAGCATCTGGTTCTGTTTAGCAGCTTTGATTTCTATCTCTACAAAGTACTCGTTCCTTCACAGGATCTTTCTAGCCCAGAATATTACATTCCTATGTGTAGGAAGGAACTGCAGGTGCTGGTTTATACTGAAGATGGACACAAAAGTGCAGGAGTAACTCAGCGGGTCAGGCAGCATCTCCGGAGAAAAAGGATAGGTGACGTTTCGGGTCAGAATCCTTCTTCAGACTGTTCACCCATCCTTTTTCTCCAGAGGTGCTGCCTGAGCTGCTGAGTTACTCCAGCACTTTGTGTCTATTTCATTCCCATGTTGCCAAGAGTACCAAGTGAGATATTCACTTCAACGAGAACCTGCATCAAAATATTTGGAAGGACTCTATTGCCCTGATGTACAGCTGTCACATTCAAGTCTTATGGGGATCTGATTCTTTTCCATAATACAAATCCTTGTGTTGGTTGGGATGTCTGAGTTACTCCAGCACATTGTGTCTATCTTCGGTATAATTTGTAATAAAATCGAAATTCCTCTTCCAAGTGGATTGTATCTGGCAATGAAGCCCACGGGACAAATGTAGGTGGCAGCACCAATCATTATACGCGGCCTTTTGTGGCCTTTCACGAGCATTCAACTGAATGATTGAATGGCAGAGTTGACTTGATGGGCTGAATGGCCTAATTCTGCGCCTATCACTTATGATCTTATGTCCTTATAACATGCTCTGCCATTCAATAAGGTCTACGGTGATCTTAGTTTATTCTCAATTTCCCTGCTTCTTCTCCACAGTTTTCTGTTACCCCATGGTTCACAAATCTATCTCCACCTAGAGTCTTCTTAACAACTCACCTACATCATTTCTGATAAAAATTAAATGTTGTTTTAATGCTATTCATGTTTAGCAATAAACTTGTGCTCATTGTTCACACATCATGCAAAGTTAGGGCAACTCAAAGTTAAGTTGGCATGGTGTCACAGCAGTAGATTTGCTGCCTTACAGCACTGGAGACCCAAGTTCGATCCTGACTACAGGTGCTGTCTGTACAGAGTTTGTACCCTCTCCCTGTGACCGCATGGGTTTTCTCCAGGTGCTCTGGTTTACTCCACATTCCACAGCAGCTTTTTGGGGTGGAGGATTTAAACTTTTTAATACTTTTTTATACTTCTTTAGACTTTAAATCTTAGAGATACAGCACGGAAACTGGCCCTTCAGGCCACCAAGTCCATGCCGACCCCTGCACTATCACTATCCTACACACTGGGGACGATTTATAATTTCACCGAAGCCAAGAATCCTGCAAACCTTACGTCTTTGGAATGTGGGAGGAAACCGGGAGAAAACCCACGCGGTCACAGGGAGAACGTGCAAACTTCTTACAGACAGCACCCGTAGTCAGGAGTGAACCTGGGTCTCTCACACTGTAAGGTAGCAACACCACCACTGCGCCTGCGTGCTGCCTCTCTTATCTCTAATTTCCTCTTCATCTCGGAATGAAATGGGCAATCTGAATTTGTGCCCCCTGTTCCAGATACCTCCTGACAGGAAACTCCCTCTCAACATTGTCGCTGCAAGTTGCCAAATCTTCAAAAGATAAGAAGCACAAGGAACTGCAGATGCTGGTTTACAAAAAAAGACACAGTGCTGGAGTAACTCAACGGGTCAGGCAGCATTTCTGGATAACATGGATAGACAACATTTTGGGTCAGGACCCTTCTTCAGATTCAGACTTCAGAGTCTCAAGAAGGGTCTCGACCCAATGCGTCACCTATCCATGTTCTCCAGAGATGCTGCATGACCCGTTGAGTTACTCCAGCAATTTGTGTCTTCTTTCTTCAAAAGAGAATCTCTTTTTCGCTTAACTTTAACATGTACAGTCAATATATCTAACCTTTCCTGTTAAGGCTATCCTTTTGGCCCAGGAATTAATCTAATGAAGCTTCTCTGAACAGCCTCCATGAGGAGAATACTCTTCCTTAAAAGAAGAGATCAAACTGTACACAGTACTCTAAACATTATGAGAGACTTGCCTACATCTATTTTGTTTGCAATAAAGGAACAACTCCATTAGTTTTTCTCATTGCTTGCTAAACTGCATGCTGATTTTCTGCATTTCATTTACAAGGGCAGCAAGATAGCTCTGTATGGCAGTTTTCAGTAGGTTTTCAATTTAAGCAATATTCTATATACTGTTCCTGTGCATAACCTCATATTTCCCCACATTCCACTGCCTCAATCAAATGTTTGCCCATTCGCCACAAATCAATATCTCTGCACACTCTTTACGTCCTCTACACAGCTCTCTTTCCCACCCATCATGAGGAATTTTCCAATTATACACTTGGCCTATTCATCTAAATCATTAACGTGGATTGTAAATAGTTTAGGCAATGATCTTGGGGACAGCCTGTTGGTTACAGCTTGTCATATTAATAATGGTCCATTTATTCTGATTCTCTAGTCGTGTAAATAATAGAAATAATGGGATCCAGAGCAACCCGTTGGGCTAGCCAACAAGAACAGAGAGGGACCCTGCAACCTGCCGGTGGCCACATGCGGTGGCAGGTCTGGTTCCCCACTGTGAGAAGATATGACCATCCTAAGAACTTTTGAAACTTTGTCCGTGCCAGAAACATGGCGATACTTTGTGTACTCCCTAGGTGAAGTCTTCTGTCTGGTTTTACCAGACTAGAGTCATACAGCATGGAAACAGGACCTTCGGCCTGACTAGCCCACACCGGCCAACATGTCCCAGCTACACTAGTCCCATCTGCCTGCATTTGCGATTGTGTGCAAAAACAAATAATTTAATTGTACGTAGATACGCGTGGCAATAAAATACAGTATCATTGAAACATTGAATAATTCAAGGATCAGACGGAAAATTGGACATAAAATTGGCTTGCTGGTGGGAGCCAGCTAGAGGGTAGGAGTGGTTGGTTGCTTTTCAGATTGAACGATTGTAACCTTTGTTGTATGTATTTTACAAATTGATAATTTGGAAGAGAATGTAGGTTCATGATTAGTAAATTTGCAGGATCTAGATCTAGATTAACTATTAACTATTAACTATTAACAGGATCCAGATTAACTATCAAAGTGAACAAGCAAATAGTTGAAGGAATTTAACTCGGAGAAGTGCAAATTGACGCATTTTAGAAGGATAAACTGGGCCAGGACATACACAGTGTGTACAGGACCCTGGGGAATATTAGTGAACAGCAAGACCATGGGGTACAAGTATAAAGTTCCCTGAAAGTGCCAACACAGGTAGGAGTGGTGAAGAAGCAATGTGGTATATTTGCCTTTATCAGTCTGACCATTGAATGTAGGCATTCAGATGTCATGTTACTGTTGTATTATTCATTGGTTAGGATGCACTAGGAGTGGTGTATGCAGATCTGGTCACCATGCTATCAGAAGGATATTATTAAGTCAGAGACGGTGTGGAAAAGATTTGCAGGAATGTTGCCAGGACTACAGGGCTTAGGCTATAAGGAGATACTGGAAAGGCTGGGATTGCTTTTTTCCTGGAGCAAAGGAAGCTGAGGGGTAACCTTGTAGAGATTTATAAAAGCATGAGAACCATGGATAGGATGGATGTGTTTAAGAGAGAACTGCAGATGCTGGAAAAATCGAAGGTAGAGAAAAATGCTGGAGAAACTCAGTGGGCGAGGCAGCATCTATGGAGCGAAGGAATAGGCGACGTTTCGGGTCGAGACCCTTCTTCAATGGGTAGGATGGATATTCACTGTCTTTTTCCCAGGCTGGGAAATTTAAAACTAGAGCGTGGTTTAAATTTAAAACTAGAGAGAAAGGCAAACTTTTCACATAGAAGGTGATTGGTTTAGCGAATGACCTGCCAGATTAGTGGGAGAAACAGGTATAATCACAATGTTTATAGAACATTTGACCAGGTACATGGAGAGCAAATGTTTAATGAGATTCGCAACGATAGATAGCGGAGTCAGGGGATATGGGGAGAAGGCAGGAACGGCAGGTACTGATTGTGGATGATCAGCCATGATCACAGTGAATGGCAGTGCTGGCTCAAAGGGCTGCATGGCCTACTCCTGCACCTATTGTCTATTGCATCTTGGTCAGCATGGACGTCGGACTGAAGGGTTTGTTTCCATTCTACCTGAATCTATGAAGCTACAAGTGTAAGAGTACATACAAAAACTGAGTGTACCTTGCAGCAGGAATTTGAGACAGCATTGAACCAGACTGTGGTTCTAGCCTTCAATAATGGATAGACTGTGTTAATTCTGGCCAAATTGGAGATGCCAGGACACTAAAATTGAGTAAAGGCTTCTGTGCTGTTAGGCCATTTGGTCAATTTAAATGTGCCTTCTGCAGAAATGGGACAAGCTGCAAAATGGCGCCAGCTTGTCTAAAGCCTAGATCAGAGCTGCAGGGAAAGAATGGGACAGCTGCAGATTCTTACAATTAGGTGTAAATTACATGAAACAGATTGGGTGAATGCAAACCAGGCATACACATTGTAAATATTGTTGCAAAGCTTTACTTTGCTAGATGTTGATTGGGTTAAGTGTTGAGCCTGGTCTGGGTTTCTTGAATATCCAGGCACATGTTGCATAATTCATCTCTGTTAACTTGCATCTAGAAACCTCATCAGATACATTGTATTAGTCACTTTATTATTGGGTTAGTGAAATGTCTATCATGTACTGTGTTAATCGATATCTGTTATTGGACTGTATAGAGACCACCCCCATGTGGCTCGGCCCCTCAAGGTTCGGGGACCTATAAAAGGTAGCTCCCATGAGGTCCTGTGTCGATTTTCTGGGAGAACGCTTAGGACTGCGTGACCTTCTGGAGTGTCTTTGTTTGCACGAGGCTAGAAGGGCTTGGCCAGATACAGATACAAGGATCCAACCTGCGGTGGTTAGGTATAGTAGTGGAGAACTGTTATTGTGTTTTTCCAAAATAAAGTTTAGATGCGCAAGTGCTTGACTCAGTATCTTATTGACTGAAACTAGACTGGGGGGAAGCTTAGAACGAGCTGCTTACAACTGTTGATCGCTCAACTTTGGTTATTTGCATGTGCAAGCAGCAACATAGACAGCAAACCTCTGTTTTCTCATTGCCAATCCTCTGCATATTGACACTCCATTGCTGCAATCTCCATGGCACGCAGTCCATCAATTTGTATGAGAAAGGGATAGAGCAAGGGGCATGCTTCGTTGAAAAAATTTGCATTCATTTTCCATGTATATTCACAGCTGGAACTTTATTATATTTTCATTATAACTATAATTGGATTGAAATTTTGTGTTTCAATGCAACAGGATTAAGTATTTTTATTAACACGGCTTCAGTGTCTTATTTTGTTCCCATTGTCTCTGTCTGGAGTATTGATCTAATTTCCTCCCATTCCCTTCATGCGCCATTATACGGGGTGGCATGGTGACACAGCGGTAGAGTTGCTGCCTTACAGCGCCAGAGACCCGGGTTCAATCCTGTCTGTGGGTGCTGTCTGTTTGGAGTTTGTACGATCTCCCCGTGACCTACGTGAGTTTTCTTTGGGTGCTCCAGTTTCCTCCCACACTCCAAAGACGTACTGGTTTGTAGGTTAATTGGCTTGGTATAAAAATATGTAAATTATCCCTAGCGTGTGCAGGATAGTGTTAATGAGTGGGGATCGCTGGTCGATGTGGCCTCGGTGCACCGAAGGGCTTTTTTCCACACAGTATCTCCAAGCTAAACTAAACTAAATTAGTCTAACAGTCTGAAGAAGGGTCTCGGGGTGGGAGATTGCAACCTTCACGTGGTCCGCCCTATTTCGACGAATGCAATCAACCCGACGTGCACAATCAAATAAGATCAAATAGAACAAGTTGTCCTACAACTTTAGGCTGTGCACGCCACACGCGAGAAGAAGAAGAAGGGTCTCGGCCCGAAACGTCACCTATTTCTTCTCTCCATTGATGCTGCCTCACCTGCTGAGTTTCTCCAGCATTTTTTTTCTACCTTAATCTTAATTACACGTGAGCAAAGTCCCTAGTCAGCTGGGTAGTACCAGAGGGACTTATGTCAGGAAATAAATAGGGGGACGCGAATGAGTGGGTCATCAAATAATAAAATGCACTGCAATAAAATGACCTAAATCTGTTACTTATAAAATCTGCAGATTTGATGGCAACTACCCTTTGTTCCCGTGAGGAATTTCGGAAATCCCACCACAGTGTTTACAAGCATGGTCATCCTAAACTTCTGTACAATTACTTACCGCAGATAGGAACACTCTCTGTTTTTCTCGCACATCACCAGCACCTTATAAAGCCTCAGCATTCCATTCTTGCTTTTACAGTATACTCTAGTCCCCTCAAAATGAATGCTAGCTTTGCATTTGCCTTCCTTACCTGCAAATTCAACCTGCAAATTAATCTTTTAGGAATCCTGCACCAGCATTCTCTAGTCCCTTTTATAAGGTGATGGTGAGGCTATATTTTGAATATTGTGAGCAGTTTTGGGCCCCATATCTGAGGAAGGATATACTGGTGTTAGAGAGGGTCTGGAGGGGGTTTACAAGAATGATCCTGGGGATGATTGTTTTAAGATATGAGGAGTGTTTCAAGGCTCTGGACCTGTAATCAGTGGAGTTTTGATGAGGGGGAGATCTCATTGAAACCCACTGGATAATGGAAGGCCTGGATAGAGTGGATGTGGAGGGGATCTTGCAGACGTGGGAGAGTCTAGGACCAGAGGGCACAGCCTCAAAATAAAAGGATGTGACTTTAGAATGGAGATGAGAAATTTATTTAGCTAGTGGGTGGTGAATTTGTGCAATATATTCCCACAGACAGCAGTCAAAGGTTGCAGGGAGAAGGCACGAGATTAGGGTTGAGAGGAAAAGATAGATCAGTCAAAGATAGATCTAATGGCAGAGTAGATCGAATGGCCAAATTCTGCTCCTATGCCTAATGGTCTATTGTCCCCACAATACACTGAGAGGATTGTGGCATCAGGAATGATCTCATCCCATTTTCCCCAATGTAGAAATCATATTGAGGAGTGAAGATAGACACAAAAAGCTGAAGTAACTCAGCAGGACAGGCAGCATCTCTGGAGAGAAGGAATGGGTGATGTTTCGGATCAAGACCCTTCTTCAGTCTGGGTCGAGACCCTTCAGTCTAAAGAAGGGTCTCGGCTCGAAACGCCACCTATTCCTTCTCTCCAGAGATGCTGCCTGTCCCGCTGACTTATTTACTCCAGCTTTTTGTGAGTATCTTTGGTTTAAACCAGCATCTGCAGTTCCTTCCTACATATTGAGGAGTAGCTGCTTCACATTCAGTACATTTCACCACAGCGACTGGGTATAGTCATTATTGGCTTCCACCCTGAAAAATAAGTCAATTTTCAGTTGCTTAACATGAAAGAAAAACAATGGTATGTAATTTAATTATTATTAAGGATGAAAGAATCTGATCATCATTTAGCATCGTCAGAAGGTTCCTTGTGTTTCACTTTATATGTGCTGGTTTAAAGGTTGCTATGGGAACCAAAGTGTTTGCTAAGGCTATACTTAAGGAATGTCTACAGCCTCTAATTCTATTTTAGAACATCAAAGAGAGATGGTGTAAGGAAATCAAAAAATGTTTCTCAAGAGGAATGGAGGGAGAAACCTGTGTAATGCACATTTTCACCTTTCCTAATCATTAGTTAGAAAAAAGAGCCATCAGAACTGGGGAAAAAAACAGTATTGAAGAATCACGACACAAAATACTGGAGTAACTCAGTGGGACAGGCAGCATCTCTGGAGAGAAGGAATGGGTGACATTTCAGGTCGAGACCATTCTTCAGACTCCGAACCAAAACGTCACCCATTCCTTCTCTCCAGAGATGCTGCCTGTCCCGCTGAGTTACTCTAGCATTTTGTGTCTATCTTCGGTGTAAACCAGCATCTGCAGTTCTTTCCTACAAGATATTGAAGAATCGCCCGAATAAGAAGAAAATGCAATGTTTGGGGGGGTAAGAATTAAAACTAATTACAAATGAATCTTAGATAGACACAAAATGCTGGAGTACTCAGCAGGTTAGGCAGCATCTCTGGAGAAAAGGGTGATTTTTCGGGTTGGACCCTTCTTCAGACTGAGAGTCATGGGAGAGGAAAACTAGAGGTTTCTGAAATGTCCCGAAATGGCACCTATTCCTTTATTCCAGATATGCTGCCTGACCAGCTGAGTTAATCCAGTATTTTCTGTGTATTGTTCGTATAAACCAGCATTTGCAGTTCCATCCTACACAAAATAAATCTCATTGTATTTCCAGCTCTCTATGGAGATGAGGACTTTATTATACAGTAATTTGAACATCACAAGGTAATTACAGATCAGAAAGGTTATTAAGTCTGCCTGCATTCACCCCGTTATCATCTAAATGCTGCCCCAATAAGGAATCCAGCTGGTTCATCTCTGAGTCACCGTCCTTCACGACTTGACCCTATGAGGAGCTTCATGTTGTTAGATGTTGTGCAGCGAATTGTGGATGCAGCCCAGACCATCACATAAACCAACCTCCCTTCCATTGACTCCATTACATCTCACCCTGCCTCGGTAAGGCCAGCAGCATAATCAAGGACGAGTCGCACCCTGGCCACTCCCTCTTTTCCCCTCTCCCATCGGGCAATTGGTATAGAAGTGTGAAAACGCACACCTCCAGATTCTTCCCAGCTGTTATCAGGCAGCTGAACCATCCTACCACAACCAGAGAGCAGTGCTGAACTACTATTTACTTCATCGGGGACCCTCAGACTATCTTTGATTGGATGTTACTTATCATGTACCTGCACACTGCAAATGACTCGATTGTAATCATGGATTGTCTTTCCACCGGCTGGATAGCACGGAACAAACGTTTTTCATTGTACCTCGGTACACATGACAATAAACTAAACTGAAACTGTGATATACAAAACACAAAGTGCTGGAAGTGCTCAGAGGGTTAGGCAGCATCTGTGGAGGGAATGTACAGATGATGTTTCAGGTCAGGACCCTGCTTCAGATTGATAGGATTGGGCACTTTGTGTTTCGCTCAAGACTCTTGCATCTGCGGTTTCTTGTGTCTCCCTGTGATATTCAGGCACCTCATGTTTAACGGGAGGTTACGTGTTTGAAAAGCAGAGTGTAATTCAAAAACGCATCGGTTAAACATATATATGAATACGCTGTCAGCAGTAAATTTGAGCACATTATTCCACCTATACCAGGGCGTAAATCAAGCTGTGGTATTACGGCTATGCGTGCATTATTTCAACAACGCACAAGTCAAACATGGGTAAAATGCACGGTGCCTGTGCCTGTCAATGGTCAATGCAGAGGGTGCTGCATGAAGTAACCAGTGGCGTTGGGCTGCTACAACTTTGTCAGGATTCCAGGGGCATTAGCTTCATCTCCACATGATGCCCTTGAACAAACATTTATATGTGATGAACCCTCCATCTTCAAAATAACGTGATGCAAAAAAATAGTTAAACTCCCAATCTGCCTTGACTTATTGCTTGTGTCGCTATTGTGACCAGGGACTAAACAACCTCCTTGACCTTCCTCATCCTTACTGATGGAAAACATAACAAAAAAATTGCATTAAAGTACTGGAATTGCTAAGAAACACCAGGGGATATTTCATGTTACCACAAAGGAAGTGATTTTAAAGGCACAAAGGCATGTGGCTGTGGTAAGGCTACTCAGGTAGGCAATATAAATAAGAGCAGAGAGTTGCTTTAAAATGTCACTGGTGAACTGAAGGAAATTATGATGCTTGAAGAATCTGTATATAAACTGATAGATGCACAAACAGAGCCAAAGTGAACCTCACTGCATTTTAAATCAAACGCATTGCATCTAGCTGGAAAGTCAAACATTGGCTGCAATAATTCATCCATGAAATCGTAACAAATACTGCTCGACTGATGAGAGTTATATATAGCCTTTCCCAATGAGGATATTCCTTCATTTAACAGCCACCAAAGCTCTTCAAAAGTCAAAAATATTTTATTATCATACGTCCCAAAATGAAACAATGAAATTCTCACGTGCAGTAGCACAACAGATATGTAAAGATAGTATCTCATATTTCGCTTGGGCAGCTTAAACCCAGTGGTATGAATATTGATTTCTCTAACTTCAAGTCACCCTTGCATTCCCTCTCTCTCCATCCCTCCCCACCCAAGTTGAAGTGAAAATGCAATCAGCTGTTTGGCTTGAGCCTGCCCTGTGCTTGCACGTGCAATGGCAATGGAAATTAAGTGAAAATGCAATCAGCTGTTTGGCTTGGACTGCCCTGTGCTTGAAACTGCAATGGCAATGGAAGTGAAATGAAAATGCAATGAGCTATTCGGCCTGCCCTGTGCTTGAAACTGCAATGCAATTGGAAATGAAATGAAATGAGTTGTTTGGCTGCCTGAAACTACTAATTTTGGCCCACCAGAAAAAGTGCCTTTCACTGAGATTTCACTCAGATTTTTTATTAAAGAACCCCTTCAGCCCTCAGGCCTGTACTAGCCCAGGAGTCCCTTCCACCCATCAGTAAGTATTTCCCCTGCAAGTATTAAACCTCACCCCAATATTTTTCTCCCTCCCTTCATTTCCTCCCTGTGAGATCCAGGCCAGGATAGACTTTTCTCCTTCATTGCAGTGATCTGCAGAAAAAGATGAAAAATGTCTAAAATTGATTCTCCACCCTCCCTGTTCTCTCTCACAGAGTCTCTCACCTGTTTTGAGCAGAATTTCTGGCAGTTTCTGAGCTGCCAGCTCACCAGGCTTGTGTGTGTGTGTGTGTGTGTGTGTGTATATATATCACTTCCTGTCTGCGCTGTTTATTGATTTTAGAAAAAAACACTACTATATATCACTATGATTTTTGTCCATCTTACTCACAGTCCTCCGCTGAGGCAGCCCCAAGGATTTTTCTGAAGCTATGAAATTGAGTTTGGTGGCCTGCACTGCTTAGAATGCTATGAAATTGAATTTGGTGGCATTCACTCTGCTTGAAATGCTATGAAATTGAGTTTGGTGGCCTGCACTCTGCTTGAAATGGAATTTCAAGGAATAGCCGTGAGTGAACTGCCAGCCCACCAGCCCTGAGTGACTAATCTGCCAGCCCACCAACCCTGAGTAAATGAGCTACCAGTCCACCAGCCCTGAGTGACTGAGCTGCCAGCCCACCAGGCCTGAGTGACTAAGCTGCCAGCCCACCAGGCCTGAGTGACGGAGCTGCCAGTCTACCAGGCCTTAGTGACTGAGCTGCCAGCCCTCCAGGCCTGAGTGACTGAGCTGCCAGCCCAAGAATCCATTAGGCACACAATGTCCATACTAGCCCTCTGGAAATTGAGTTTGGTGGCCTGCACTCTGCTTGAAATGCTACGAAATTGAGTTTGGTGGCCTGCACTCTGCTTGAAATGGAATTTCAAGGAATAGCCGTGAGTGAACTGCCAGCCCACCAGCACTGAGTGACTGATCTGCCAGCCCACCAGCCCTGAGTGACTGAGCAACCAGCCCACCAGCCCTGAGTGACTGAGCTGCCAGCCCACCAGCCCTGAGTGACTGAGCTGCCAGCCTACCAGCCCTGAGTGACTGAGCTGCCAGCCCACCAGGCCTGAGTGACTGAGCTGCCAGCTCACCAGGCCTGAGTGACTGAGCTACCAGCCTACCAGGCCTGAGTGACTGAGCTGCCAGCCCACCAGGCCTGAGTGACTGAGCTGCCAGCCCAAGAATCCATTCAGCCCACAATGTCCATACTAGCCCTCTGGAAACCAGTCCCTTCAGCCCACAACACCCTTACTAGCGCTCCAGAAAGCCCCCCCCACCCCCACTGGCCACCAATATTAGAATTGGTGGAGAGGTGGAATATTGCGTTGGGGAACCAGCCCTCCCATGGGACCCAATGGGTCTCACGTAGTCTAGTATATATATATATATATAAATATAAATTTAAAAAACACACACACACACACACACACACACACACACACACACACACACACACACACACACACACACACACACACACAGACACACACACACACACACACACACACACACACACACACACACACACACACACACACACACACACACACACACACACACACACACACACACACACACACATACACACATACACACATACACACATACACACATACATACATACATACATACATACATACATATATATATATATATATACTAGACTAAGTGCAGACCCGTTGGGTCTGGACCCCGAACGTGCTTCAGACCCCCGGGGCGAAAGTCGCTAACGGAAAAAAAAATGGCGGTGTTTTTGGAGCAGAGCCGGTCGGCAACAGCCGTTATGGTGGCTGGCCAGCAGGAGCAGACAAAATGAGTGAGTGGGGGGGGGGGGGTGGGGGGGAAGGATTTTATTTAAAATGTCTAAATAAACACGACAAAATTTAATCAGGAGTGGATACTTGGAATGAAAAGTGAAATGTCTACCGAAATGGAAAAAATCTCGGCATTTCTGCGTGTGGTGTTGGCGTAGCAACAAATCAAAGGAAGGCTGGCACCCACAAGACAGGCAGAAACACACACACACACAGGCAGAAACACACACACACACACAGAGTTTTAAGTATATACTAGACCAAGTGCAGACCCATTGGGACTGGACACCGAACGTGCTTAAGACCCCGGGGTGTGAGATCCCGAACGTGCTTCAGACCCCGGGGTTTTAGAGTAGGGAGGGAAGGGGGTCATTAATCATTAGGGGAAAAAAACAGAACCTTTTTACAGACCCCGGGGTGAAAATGCAGAACATGCTTCAGACCCCTGGACATTGAACGTGCTTCAGAACCCGGGGTTTTAGAGTCCGAACGTGATTCAGACGCCGGGGTGAAAGTCACTAGCGAAAAAAAGATGGCGTCGTTTTCGGAGCAGAGGCGGTCGACAGCAGCCGTTATGGTGGCTGACCAGGAGGAGGAGACAAAATGAGTGAGTGGGGGGGGGGAAGGGGGTGATGGATTTTATTTTAAAATGTGTACATAAATACGACGATATTCAATGAGGAGTGGCTAATCGTAAAGAAAAATGAAATGTCTACCGAAATGGAAAAAAATATCGGCGTTTCTGCGTGCGGTTTTGGCATAGCGCGGTATTAAAGGGGCTGGCTGGCACAAGTCAAGCGGACACACATAGAGTTTTAATATTATACTAGACCAAGTGCAGGACACCGAACGTGCTTAAGACCCCGGGGTGTGAGATCCCGAACGTCCTTCAGACCCCGGGGTGAAAATCATTAGCGAAAAAAAACCCAGAACATTTTCAGACCCTGGGGTGAAAATTCAGAACGTGCATCAGACCCCTGGACGCTGATCGTGCATCAGAACCCGGGGTTTTAGAGTCCGAACGTGATTCATCACTAGCGAAAATAATATGGCGTCGTTTTCGGAGCAGAGGCGGTCGACAGCATTCGTTATGGTGGCTGACCAGCAGGAGGAGACAAAATGAGTGAGTGGGGGGGGGGTGTGATGGATTTTATTTTAAAATGTGTACATAAACACGACCAAATTTAATCAGGAGTGTCTATTCGTAAAGATAAATGTAATCTCTTTAGAAATGGTAAAAAAATATCGGCGTTTCCGCGTGCTGTGTGGGCCTAGGGCGGTATCTAAGGGGATTTGTGACACAAGTCAGGCGGATGGCAGCCAGAAGTCAGGCGGATGGCAGCCAGAGAGTTTTAATATAATATATATATTATATATATATATATATATATATATATTATATATATACACACACACATATATATATATATATATATATATAATTAGACTAAGTGGAATCCGTTGGGTCCCTGTCACACGGGAGGCGTGGTCCCCGAGCGCATCCCGTTCTCCACGTAATATTCCACCACTCACCCGTTCCCCCAATGCAATATTCCACCACTCATGCATAACCACCAACTGTGCAGGCGCGGCTCATTTCCCCTCACACCCCAGCACTCCCTACCCCTCCTCTTCACCCTCCCTCTTCTTTCCCCTCTCCTCCTCCCCTCCCCCAATCCCTCCCTCACCTATCCCTCCCTCTCCTTTCCCCTTCCCCCGGTCACTCGCTCCCTCCCTCTATAACACCTCTCCCCTCCCTGTCCCCTCCTATCCCTATATCCCCACCACTCCCACCTCTCCTCACCTGCCCCCTCTCCATCTATTCCCCCACTCCCTACCTCCCCCACTCCTTTCCCTCTATTCCCCCTCAACCCCCACACTCCCTCCTTATCCCCTCCTCTCCCCCAATCACCCCACTCTCCCTCCTCACCTCCCCAGGATCTCAAGGATACTGCTCCTTTCCCACCTTCCATGCCCGGAGTAGTAGCAGCCGTCGGTCTCAGAGCCAGGCTCAGTGCCCAGACCTCGGATTCTTAGCACGGCCTCAGGCTGCCGCATGGGCCCGGAGCAACAGCAGCAGCCATCGGCTTCAGAGCCAGCCTCGGCGACAGCCTCATCGCCCAGGCCCTAGATCATCGGCGCAGCCTCTCCTCGCCCCTAGAGATTGCCGCCACCGCCCGCAGACGCAACCCCAGCCTCAGTGCCAAGGTGGCGGGGCCCCGTGGGCCCGGAGCAACAGTAAAATGGAAGTAATCTTACCAGTGTTGCCGTTGTGACAAAAAGATGGCGATCTTAATTCTGGAATTGCCCCAACTGCGCAGGCGCGGTTGGGTTTCCTTTGTGACGCCAGTAAAAACGCGCATGGGAACCCTCCCCCAACTGCATATGCGCGGGTGGGGGCGCTGTTTGGTTAATTTAAGTTTTAAACGTTAATAACTTTTAAAATATACCATCAATCTGAATAAAACTTGTTTCTTTTACAGGACAATGGTGAGTAAGATGGGCCAAAATTTGTAATGCTATCCTATACCGTTTTTGCGCAAATAGAAGTACAACACAAAACCTGCAAACAAACAAACAAGATGAGAGTTTTAGTAATGTACTACACTAAGTGGTACCCGTTGGGTCCCATATTCACGTGGGAGGGCTGGTCCCTCAACGCAATATAGAAACATAGACATAGAAACATAGAAAATATGTGCAGGAGTTGGCCATTCGGCCCTTCAAGCCTGCACCGCCATTTGATATGATCATGGCTGATCATCCAACTCAGTATCCCATCCCTGCCTTCTCTCCATACCCCCTGATCCCTTTAGCCACAAGGGCCACATCTAACTCCCTCTTAAATATAGCCAATGAACTGGCCTCAACTACCTTCTGTGGCAGAGAATTCTACAGATTCACCACTCTCTGTAAAAAAATGATTTCCTCATCTCGGTCCTAAAAGTCTTCCCTCTTATCCTAAAACTGTGACCCCTACTTCTGGACTTCCCCAACATCGGGAATAATCTTCCTGCATCTAGCCTGTCCAACCCCTTAAGAATTTTGTAAGTTTCTATAAGATCCCCCCCTCGGTCTTCTGAATTCCAACGTGTACAAGCCGAGTCTATCCAGTCTTTCCTCATATGAAAGTCATGCCATCCCAGGAATCAGTCTGGTGAACCTGCTCTGTACTCCCTCTATGGCAAGAATGTCTTTCCTCAGATTTGGAGACCAAAACTGTACGCAATACTCCAGGTGTGGTCTCACCATGACACTGTACAACTGCAGTAGAACCTCCCTGCTCTTATACTCAAATCCTTTTGCTATGAATGCTAACATACCATTTGCTAATATTCCACCTTTCCGCCAATTCCGATATTGCTGGCCAGTGGGGGGGGGGGGGGGGGGCTTTCTGCAGCACTAGTATGGGTGTTGTGGGCTGATGGGACTGGTATGGACATTGTGGGTCAAATGGATTTTTGGGCTGGCAGCTCAGTCACTCAGGCCTGGTGGGCTGGCAGCTCAGTCACTCAGGCCTGGTGGGCTGGCAGCTCAGTCACTCAGGCCTGGTGGGCTGGCAGCTCAGTCACTCAGGCCTGGTGGGCTGGCAGCTCAGTCACTCAGGCCTGGTGTGCTGGCAGCTCAGTCACTCAGGCCTGGTGGGCTGGCAGCGCAGTCACTCAGGCTTGGTGGGCTGGCAGCTCAGAAACTGCCAGAAACTCTCCCCAAATCAGGTGAGAGACTCTGTGAGAGAGAAGGGGGAGAGGGTGGAGAATCAATTTTAGACATTTTTCATCTTTTTCTGCAGATCACAGTAATGAAGGAGGAAAGTCTATCCTGGCCTGGAACTCAAAGGGAGCAAATGAAGGAAGGGAGACTGGGGTGAGGTTTAATACTTGCAGGGGGAATACTTACTGATAGGCTGAAGGGACTCCTGGGCTAGTACAGGCCTGATGGGCCGAAGGGGCTCTTTAAAAAAATTAATCAGAGTGAAATCTCAGTGAAAGGCACTTTTTCTGGACTTTTCCTGGCCTGGCCTTGCCCTTTTGGGCCAAAATGCTCTTCCTGGGCTAATACGGGCATTTTGGGCAAAAGGGACTGTTTTTTCAGCTAATAGGGGCCTTGTGGGCCGTAATTAGTGGTTTCAGGCAGGCCAAACAACTCATTTCATTTCATTTCCAATTGCATTGCAGTTTCAAGCAGAAGGCAGGCCAAGCCAAACAGCTGATTTCATTTTCACTTAATTTCCATTGCCATTGCATTTTCAAGCAGAGGGCAGGCTCAAGCCAAACAGCTGATTGTATTTTCACTTCATTTCCATTGCCATTGCACTTTCAAGCACAGGGCAGGCTCAAGCCAAACAGCTGATTGCATTTTCACTTTATTTCCATTGCCATTGCACTTTCAAGCACAGGGCAGGCTCAAGCCAAACAGTTGATTGCATTTTCACTTCATTTCCATTGCCATTGTAGTTTCAAGCACAGGGCAGACCAAACAACTCATTTCATTTTCATTAAGGGCTAACAAATCATTTATTCAAGTACATTGCATATTCACAGTGTTTTGTAGTGTCCCAGCTCAGACAGAGAGTCGTGACTTCTCCCTCGCCATCTTGCGGACAGACTGAGCCATGCCCACACTTCCGGGTTTTATAGTCCCTCCCCCTCCCCCTCCCACCGGAAAGGGCGTGGCCTTCATGGCGGTGATTGACAGGAGAGAAAGAATCTCAAGATTTTTTTAACACTATTAAGTCTTTCATTTTTCATCGATGGGAAAAATCCTCGGGGCCTGCGCAGCAGAGGAGGACTCTGAGTAAGATGGCCAAAAAATCACAGCCATATGTGGTAGCCACTTTTCTAAAATCAAAGCACAGTGCAAACAGGAAGTGGTCAAGATGAGAGTTTTAATTATATAGCCATATAGATATATAGATAGATGTTTGTGTGTGTGTAGAAAACAAATAAACATTCATTGTGCAAAGGCAAAAACAATGCTCCCAAGTCTACGTAGTTCAGAGCTTATTGACAGGTTGTAGTTTTTAAATAGCCTGATGGTTGTAGTGAAGAAGATTCTCATGAACCCGGACATTACAAATTTTCCGACTCTTATACCTTCTTCTCAATAGCTGGAGTGAACTGAATGAGTAGCCAGGCTGGCAGCTCGTGTTGATACCTTCAATGGTGGAGAGGTCAGTACCTTTGATGAACTGGGCAGTGTTCACCATTTTTAGTCTTCTACATTCATGGGCGTTCAAGTTGCTGAACCAGGCAACGATGCAACCAGTCAATGTGCTCTCTATTGTAGACTTGTAGAGGTTCAAGAGAACATTCATTGATATACCAAATCTCCTCAAACTTCTAAGTAAGTAGAAGCATTGATGGGCTTTTTGTATGATTGCATCAATGTGCTGAGTCTAGGACAGATTTTCAGGAAAAGTAGTTGTTAGTTTAGATTTAGATATACAGTGCAGAAACAGGCTCTTCGGCCCTCCGAGTCCACGCCGACCAGCGATCCCTGCACATTAACACTATCCTACACACACTAGGGACAATTTTCATTGAAACCAAGCCAATTAACCTACAAACCTGTACGTCTTTGGAGTGTGGGAGGAAACCAGAGATCTCAGAGATAACCCACACAGGTCACGGGGAGAACATACAAACAGACAGCACCCGTAGCCAGGATCGAACCCGGGTCTATGGCGCTGTAATATGATTCTACCTCTGCGCCACCGTGCCCATTGTGCCGTGGTTGCGATGACCGTGTACCAATGTAACTTTATTTCCCTTTGTATTAATCACAAATGTACAAAGTTCATAACTAAAATAAAGGATGCAAACAAAATGCATTATCTTGACATGACGTTGCCTAAAGACAATTTTAATGAAGTTTGGCAATTGTAACAAACTCCCGAAAGAATGTGGCTTTTTAAATAATCAAGAGCTCAGAGTCATGTCAAACTAATTTACTTCATTGTTGCAACTTCCAGTTACAGATATTCCCCGATCTCAGAAGCCCAGTCCACACAGCTTTCCCATGCAGTGTATGCGTCGATGTTGATTGAAGCTCCGATCCTTTGACTTTTTTTCATTTTTTACATTTAGATTAAATTCAGATATACGGCACGGAAACTGGCGCATCAGGCCACCGAGTCCATTCCGACCATCGATCACCCACTCAGACTAGTTATCCCACCACACAATAGGTTCAATTTACAGACTGGCAATTAACCTTCAAACTTGTACGTATTGGGATGTGGGAAGAAGCCAGTGCACCCGGAGGAAACCCACGCGGTCACAGGGAGAGCATGCAAACTCCACACAGACTGCATCCGAGATCAGGATGGAACCCAGGTCTTTGGCGCTGTGAGGCAGCAGGTCCTCGTTGCACCACTGCACTGCCCTAAGAGACTTTGAGAGCGTTTGGTCTCTTCTTAAAAGAAGAAGGTCCAAGTGAGTGTGAGTGTGTGTGTGTGTGAGTGTGTGTGTGTTCTCTCTCTCTCCCTCTCTCCCTCTCTCCCTCTCTCCCTCTCCCCCTCTCCCCCTCTCTCCCTCTCTCCATCTCTCCCTCTCTCCCTCTCTCCCCCTCTCTCTATCCCCCTCTCCCCTCTCTCTCTCTCTCTCTCTCTCTCTCTCTCTCTCTCTCTCTCTCTCTCTCTCTCTCTCCCCCTCTCTCCCCTCTCTCTTTGTCCCTCTCTCTCTCTCTCTCATATCATTGTAGACACAGGGAGCTGCAGATGCTGATTTACAATAAAATACACAAAGTGCTGGAGTAACTCAATGGGTCAGGCAGCATCTCTGGAGGACATGGAAAGGCCATGTTCCAAACGTCACTTATCCATGTTCTCCACAGATGCTGCCTGACCCACAGAGTTACTCTGCTGTATAATTACTCCAGCACTTTGCCTCTTTTCCTCAGTATCATTATTTAGTTTAGCTTCACTTGCTCCACAATTCATCTCTTTTGTAATCGTAGCTATGACCATTCCTTGATTCAGCGATATACTGCACTACTCTCAGTCACTGGGCTTATAAAAATTAATATGAATACCACATTAAACAATACTGCCGCACTAAATCATGTACATGCTAAATACAACCACTATATTATCAGAATTACATATTTGATCCCTAAATATTTAATATTGTGGTGATCACACTAACAAAGGTTTCTTAACAGCATGTAGAATGTCAATTGCCTGCTGTATAATGCACAGACTTTAATATGTATAACATACAACTATCACTTAGCTGCAAGAAAAAGAGAACAATTGTAGAATGAATAACTATTTTAAAAAATATATTGACTCAGGGAACCAACCCTTGGAAATGTTTCACCAGGGATAGACTATAAAGTTTGTCTCCACTGTAGCCGTAATTCTCGCTGATCATAAACCATTTAAATCTCTTTCCTTCATTGATCCTTTGCAGTTTCACTCAATTTTTTAGTTACCTTGGGCGATCTTTTCAGAAAATCTTCTAATTCCTTCCACTTTGCCCCCAAAGGCTCTATTAAATTGCATTGGTGAAAGATCATGTTGCCACATTGTTCATCATATTGGGTAAGCCAAGAGGTTGAATTCCTTGTACGAACTGTGGAGATTTTACAATCAGCATCTTTACTGGAGACACAAGAGACTGCAGATGCTGGAACCTCTGTCAGAAAGTGGGGTTTAACAATCAATATGAATACCCTACTAAACAACGATCACCTACTGAATCATATAGATATACTTGGACATGTAAAAAACTGCTATATTATCACTCAAATTGGGCAGCACAGTTGTGCAGCTGCTAGAGTGTTTATCTCACAGTGCCACAGACCCAGGTTCAATCCTGACCTCGGGTGCTCACTGTGCGGGGTTTGCACGTTCCCCCTGTGACTGCGTGGGTATTCTCCGGGCTCTGCGGTTTCCTTCCACGTTCCAAAGCAATGCTGTTTGTAGGTTAACTGGTCTCTGTAAAGAAACAAATGCCCATAATGTGTAGAGAGTGGCTGCGAAAGTGGGATAACATAGAACCAGTGTTAACGGGTGATCGATGATCCGCGTGGACTCAGGGGACCGAAGCACCTGTTTCCATGCTGTATCACTAAACCAAACCAAACCAAACTAAACCAAACTACACTAAACTAAACTAAACTAAACTGAAGCATTTGGTGAAACAGAGACCTGTGATTACATTCCAACACCTGGTTACAAGTTATTTCTGAACAAGTCAAACAGTTCTGTTGGAAGTTATAATTAGATGAGGGTGGATTTCTTGGAGATGTCACGAGCCTGTATTTAGATTGCTCAGCTGTCTGCTTATAGTGTCCAAGAAGATAGACTTTGTGCCCTCATGGCATTTATTTGAGAAAGGATGAATGTCAGATCAGAGGTGTATGACAATCTCCAGCTCCTGCTTGCATGGCTGTCTAGTGGTCTTGTGTGCACATGATGGGGACAAGTTTAGTTTAGTTCAGCCTTTAGTTTAAGGATACCTTTGGTCCATCAAGTCCATGCCAACCAGCGATCCCCGCACACTTAAGGGCCTGTCCCACGAGCATGCGACTGCATGCGGCAAGCGCGACCTAACGTGGTCGCTTGAGCCGTACGGCCTCGCGGGGCCGGTCCCACTTCGATCGCCGGAGCCGTATGGAGTTGTGCGGAGCTGATCCCGACATCGCGCGGGGCTCCAAAACACTGACAGTGTTCAAAAATTCCGCGCGGCAACGGCCTGCCAGCCCGCAGCCGCCTCGACGCCGTACGCACCGACTCGACGGGCGTGCGCACCGTCTCGACGCCGTACGCAGCGTCTTGACGCGGTACGTCACGCGCGAACTTCCCGCGGACTTCGCTCGAACTTCACGTCACTCATTCGACCTCCGCGCGGCCCCCGCTTCCGGTTTGGTACGCGCTTGCCGCATGCAGCCGCATGCTGGTGGGACCGGCCCTGTACGGGGATCACTCGACCTCCGCGCGGCCCCGCTTCCGGTTTGGTCTCGCTTGCCGCATGCAGTCGCATGCTCGTGGGACAGACCCTTAACTAGGTATGTTACAAAACTTACCTTCAGTCGCGCTGTAATTCTGCCACTGGCCGTGTGCGCGATTTTGGCGCCTTTAAGGGGGGGGCGGGGTTAAAACGCGGTTTCTCCTCCCTTGTCCTGGAAATATTTTGTTGGAGTACAAACCTTGGCTGACAAAATCGTTCCTACCGGCGTTTTGTGAATTTTTTATTTTTATTAAATCGTCAATGTCAGCGCTACAGTCATTTTAAAAGCAGCTCCTGAAGCGTCAACGCCGATAATGGGGACGGATTTCACACAATGGACAGGTAAACGAAAGTGCTTTCTTTAAATGTATAAAAGTGCTTCTTAAGAAGCCTTTAATTCACATTTTTTCATGCGACACGGTGATTTTATTCCCCGAATTAACGGCAATATATTTCATGCCAATACGGGGTTAAATTCACCACAAATCAACGTTCCAAAAGATCGCGTTCCAGTAATCCTCACTCGCAAGATGAATTAAATCCCCATTAATTTACAGGTATTAAACATTCAATTCCTTCCATTTGGCCTGTAAATTCATGAAAATTAGATTTAAAAATTATGTTATATTGTGAATTATTGTGTGAATGTTATTTGGACACTTAGGCTATTTAAAAATGTTAATCTATTCTTAAGAAATTGATAGATGTTTAGATCTAGTAATTGAATTTTGTAATTAGCTACAATTCGGTAACTAACTAATTATATGCTTTACTTTCATGTCTTCGAAGTAAGATTGTTTCATATTTGTTTCATAATGCTTCAATCTATAACACCTGAAAATTTCTTTCAGTTACCATAATTTTTAAGAAAGTTATGGGCTTTTAACTGTCCTCGATCACAGCTTTTGTGTTAAGTCAATGGAAAAGCAATAGGGAACTAGATGCTAATTTCTGTATGATAATGGCCATACCTTTTTTAATACTGAAGATATGAAAGTGAATTAAGTGTCAAATTAAACTTCTTTTTATGCTTTATCTGATGGGATAAATTGCAGACTTTATTTTTAAAATCTCAAAATTTTGTAACATTGCTACCTTAACACAATCCTACACACACACACTGGGGGCAATTTACAATTTTACCAAAGTCAATTAACCTACAAACCTGCACGTCTTTGGAGTGTGGGTGGAAACAGGAGCGCCCGGAGAAAACCCACGCAGTCACAGAGAGAATGTCCAAACTCCGTAAAGACAGCACCCGTAGTCAGGATCAATCCCGGTTGTCTGGCGCCTCTGCACCACTGTGCTGCCCCTAACATATTCAACATATTGAACGAAATGCAGGTATTACACTTGTCTCGTGGATAGGAATAATATTCTACAAAAAAAAGATCTGTCCGTTGCACTATACACACAATGTGATAAGTCTTAATTACTGTCAAATGACTCTGGCACTAATAATTAACTTTTATGGGCGAGGAGACTCACACCATCAGTTTTTAATTATTATTAGTGATTTAAGTGATAACAGGTAGCACTGATGCCAGGCAGTGCAGTGATGTACTGTAGCTGTGGAACTGCAGCCTCAGAGATTCACCTGCACCTCCTCTAACCTCATCGACTGCATCTGGCGTTCCCGATGTGGCCTCCTGCACAATAGCAAGACCAAGCGAAGACTAAATGTTTCGCCGAACATTTGCGCTTGGTCCGCCAAAGCCCGTTGGATCTCCCGGTCGCTAAATATTTTCACTCATCTTCCCATTCCCACACTGACATTTCTGTCCTGGGCCTCCTCCATTGCCAGAGTGAGGCCACACACAAACTGGAGGAGCACCACCTGGGTAGTTCCACATGGGTAGTTTACAACCCAATCCTATGAACATTGAGTTCTCTAATTTTAGGCAACTAAGCAACAAATAGCCCCCCCCCCCCTCTCTCTCTCTCTCTCTTCCCTGTGCCTCTCCTGGATGTCCACCGATCTTGACCCTCTCTGTCAACTGTCATTTTAATTTCTGTTTCAGTCTCAACGATGCAAATTTAAGAATTTCTATCAATTTTTTCCACGCTCAAACCACTTTCCTTTTTAAATGTCTAATTTGAGTGTACTGTGTTTACTGTGCTGCTGCAAGTAACAAACTCGTTGTTCTGTTTTTGGTACAAATAACAATTAAACACTCTTGGCTCGTGATCAATTAGTTTCCAAATATGTCATGGAAAATGTTTAATGTAAATACTATCTTTAATACCCATGATTTCATTCTAGATTCTACACTTTGAAACTTAACTTGCAATCATATTTTTTGAACCAATTATAAAGTTACAAACTGGGCTTTGGGTGAAAATGAAGGAAGTCATCTATTTCTAGGTTCTCATAGACCTGATTTACTAACAGTAGACCTGATCTACTAAAGGCCCTGTCCCACTTTCCCGAGTTACTCACAAACTCTCCCGAGTTTTCCCCTTGATTCGAACTCGGATAATTACTGTAATAGCCATTCGTAAGTACTCGGGGCTATTTTTTTAACTCGTGGACATTTTTCAACATGTTGAAAAAACGTCCCGACTTACCTGATGCCCCGAGTTCCTACGGCTGGCATTACGAGCCGCTACGAAACATCTACGGACTCCTACGGGCTCGCTACCAACATTACCCGACATTCCCCGAGTTCGAATCAAGGGGAAAACTCGGGAGAGTTCGTGAGTAACTCGGGAAAGTGGGACAGAGCCAACAGTACCTGTGATAATCTTCATTTCATTTTTCAAACTTTCTACTCTTTATCTTACTTTAGTTTTAAACTTTGCGTGATTAATTAGTCAAATTTTACATAAACTGACAAAGATGTGATAATTACATAGGCCATAGATCTTTTTCCCAGGGTGGAATTATCAAAGACTAGAGGGTATAGCTTTAAGGTGATAGAGGAAAGGTTTAAAGGAGATGCGCAGGGAAGGCTTTTCACACAGAGGGTGGTGGGTGCCTGGAATGTACTGCCAGGGGTGGTGGTGGAGTCAGATATATTTGTGGCCTTTAAGAGGTTTTTAATAGGCACATGGATATGCATGGAATGGAGGGATAGAAACATAGAAAATAGTTGCAGGAGTAGGCCATTCGGCCCTTCGAGCCAGCACCACCATTCAATTTGATCATGGCTGATCATCCACTATCAGTACCCCGTTCCTGCCTTCTCCTCATAGCCCTTGATTCTGCTAGCCCTAAGAGCTCTATCTAACTCTCTTTTGAATGCATTCAGTGAATCGGCCTCCATTGCCTTCTGAGGCAGAGAATTCCACAAATTCACCATTCTCTGGGAGAAAACGTTTTTCCTCATCTCAGTTCTAAATGGCCTACCCCTTATTCTTAAACTGTGGCCCCTGGTTATGGACTCCCCAACATCGGGAACATGTTTCCTGCATCTAGCACGTCCAAACCCTTAATAATTTTAAATGTTTCTATAAGATATCCTCTCATCCTAAATTCCAGTGAATACAAGCCCAGTCGCTCCATTCTTTCATCATATGACAGTTCCGCCATCCCGGGAATTAACCTTGTGAACCTACGCTGCATTCCCTCAATAGCAAGAATGTCCTTCCTTAAATTAGGACCCCAAAACTACAAACAATACTCCAGGTGTGGTCTCACCAGGGCCCTGTACAACTGCAGAAGGACCTCTTTGCTCCTATACTATGATGGCTGATCATCTAAAATCAGTAGCCCCGTTCCTGATTTTTTCCCCATATCCTTTGATTCCTTTAACCCTAGGAGCTAAATCTAACTCTCTCTTGAAAATTGGCCTCCACTGCCTCCTGTGTCAGAGAATTCCACAGATTCACAACTCTCTGGGTGAAAATGTTTTTCCTCATCTCAGTCCTAAATGACCTACCCCTTATTCTTAATCTGTGACCCCTGGTTCTGGACTCACATCAGGAAAAAAAATCTGCATCTAGTGTGTCCAATCCTTTAAGAATTTTATATGTGGATCATGTAGAGGCAGATGAGATTAATTTATCTTGGCATCATGTTTGACACAGATATTGTGGGCCGAAGGGCCTGTTCCTGTGCTCAAGAGCGGAACTCGCTATCAAAACATGGAGGGGACGGGGGACACAAATTTTTGGCGGCCACGCGCGCATGCGCACACTCACACACACGCGCGCAAGGCTTCGGAGGCTCAATCCAGCGCTAAATGCACCTCAACTCTGCCTGTCTCGCCGGGTTAACTACAGCTCTGCCTGGACTGACGGGACACCAGCGCTGCTTCTCCACGCTGGCCATATTTCCCACAAGCCCATCCAGGGTTGTACGTTCACATGGCGGGACAGGAAGAGTTGAGCTGGGTTTAGTGCTGTTTCTCTGCGCTGGCTGTGGACCTGGGGGTACAGCTCGCGTCTGACTCCCGACCTCTCTGGCCACCCATGGGGTGGGGGGAGGGGCACTCGGGTGGGGACGGGACAGCGCCGGAGAGCTGGGATCGATCCTGCCTGCGGATGAGGCGCAGGTCTGTGCCACGTCTGCCTCCTCCAATCGCCGCACTCTATCCTCAGCCCCCCCCCCCCACTCCTCCCTCCTCCAATCATCGCGCCCTCGATCATCAGTCCCACCCCCCACTGTCTCGCAGAAAGCGGAGATTTTAAAATCGGGATCACAAAAACTTGGGGGGGATGTCCCCCGCCTCTCAAAACATGGCGTGTCCCCTCTGGCCGCCCCCCCCCCCCCCCCCCCGGGTTTTCCGCCCCTGCCTGTGCTGTTCTATGTTCTTTGTTCTTATTATAATCAATGCTTTGTGCGGGCCTGGAAGACCACCTGACCATGCCATGACCAAGTAAACCAGTGCCAGTGTTGAAGTGTGTAGGAAGGAACAGCCCCTGACTCTCAGTCTGAAGAAGGATAGCCTTCCGAAATGTCACCTATTCCTTTTCTCCAGTGATGCTGTCTGACCCGCTGAATTGTTCCAGCTTTTTGTGTCTATCACCAGTGTTGGAGTGTTGAAGATGGATTAGCTACACTCACAATTACTCTGTCATTTCTTGTGGTTTGGGGGCAGAGCTGTTGCCAAACCAATTTGTGATGCAACCTAATAGTATGTTTCATACAGTGGATCTGGAGAGGTTGGTAAGACTCGTTCGAGACATTCTGAACTTCCTTAGTCTTCTGATGAAGTAGAGACATTAGTGCGATTTCTTGGCTGTAGTATCAATGTGGTTTATCCAGGACAAATTGTTGGTGATATTAGTGATATTGTTAGTGATATTAGTGATATTAGTGATATTGTTGGTAATATTAGTGATATTGTTAGTGATATTAGTAATATTAGTGATATTGTTGGTAATATTAGTGATATTGTTAGTGATATTAGTAATATTAGTGATATTGTTGGTAATATTAGTGATATTGTTAGTAATATTAGTAATATTAGTGATATTGTTGGTGATATTCGTGATATTAGTGATGTTGTTGGTAATATTAGTGATATTGTTAGTGATATTAGTAATATTCATGATATTGTTGGTGATATTGTTGATATTGTTGGTGATATTAGTGATATTAGTGGTGATAGTGATATTGTTAGTGATATTAGTGATATTGTTTGTGATATTAGTGATATTAGTGGTGATATTAGTAATATTGTTGATATTGTTGATATTAGTGATATTAGTGGTGATATTAGTGATATTGTTTGTGATACTAGTGATATTAGTGGTGATATTAGTGGTGATATTAGTGATATTGTTGGTGATATTAGTAATATTGTTGATATTGTTGGTATTGGTGATATTAGTGGTGATATTAGTGATATTGTTGGTGATATTAGTGCCTTGGAACTTGAAGCTCTTGACTATCTCCACTTCTGCTCCATTGATGTAGATTGAGGGAAAGAACTCCACTTTGCTTCTGACGTCAATAACTAGCTCCGTCGTCTTGCTGGCATTGTTGGAGAGGTTGTTGCCTTGACACCATGTTACTAAGCGAAGGGGAGGGGGAACCAAGCGGGGGGCGCCAAGAACAAAGTGGCCCCGAGGGGAGGGGGTGGGGGCGGGGGGGCTGCTGATTTGTATGGCGGCAGGCAATAGGTAAGACTGTTTGGTGATCTTTTGTAACTTTGTCGGCACCAAGACATGGCGACAGGCGTGTACTGCCTGGGTGAGGTCTGCTACATGATTTTACCGGGTTGTTTGCAAAACAAAGCATTTCACTTTACCTGGGTGCACATGACACTAAAGCATCGTTGAATCATTGAAGTATAATGCACGACTTTGGCTGCTGAACCCGAGTAGAAGAAAGAACAATCAAACATATGCACAGAAGGTACAAAATGTGAAGAAGGGTCTTGCTGAAGGGTCTCGACCTGAAAGGTCACCCATTCCTCTTGTCTAGAGATGCTGCCTGAGTCACTGAGTTACACCAGCATCCTCAGTGCAGTTTGTTCCTATACAAAATGTGCCTTTGGTTGAAGGGCAGACTGGAGAGAATAAACTGAATCCCAATACTGCAGGAAGATTTGAATTCAACTTCATTACGTTGCATTACCGATAACTTCCTCATTGCAAATTCTCGTCACTCTAGTGCGTTCTGTGGAGAGGTGTCAATCTGCATTCTGAAACACTATGCAGATTGGGCAGTATCCACGTCAGGGAACGTGAACTGAGACAGCAACTGTGATTCTCTTTCCAGATTTGCAAGTGTTTGGATGGGTTGAACGAAGCCAGATGAAAAAGCACTTACAAAGCACAGAAGGCAGTAAACGTTGACATTTCTAGAATCCTCCAGCAAGATGTTTTTTTACTGTCGAAGACGATTTGCAAAATATGATTGCTCGTGTTGACACCTGTTTAAATAATATGGCCAGCATTTACCGATCAGACATCAATCCATACAATATTTATTAACCTATAATAATATAACAACTCATCATCTAATTAATGGGGTGGGCAGCGGTAGAGTTGCCGCCTTATAGCGCCAGAGACCCGGGTTCGATCCTGACTACGGGTGCTGTTTGTACGGAGTTTTACGTTCTCCCTGTGACCGTATGGGTTTTCTCCGGGTGCTCAGGTTTCCTCCCACACCCCAAAGACGTGCACGTTTGTAGGTCAATTGTCTTTAGTAAAATTGTAAATTGTCCCTTGTGGGAAGAACAGTGCTAGTGTACGGGGTGATCACTGGTCGGCACAGACTCGGTGGGCCAAAGGCCTGTTTTTATGCTGTATTCCAAAAGTCTAAAGAGTGAATTTACTAAGTTCTACAAATTCTTGTAGTAGTATATTTATTAAGGTGTGACAGGAAAGGTCTTAACTCTTAGTTCTGTCTCAGTGGTGGCAGTGACTGGAATATCCTGTGTTCAACAAAGACCACACAATCCAACGTAACACAGAGGGGCTAGTGCATGGCTAAAGTCTTTCAGATACCACACTAAAACAATCATCAAATATCTCATGGTCTTGTTTCAAAGAAGTGAAGTCAAACATCCAAATAGAACTGCAGATGGTGGCAATCTGAAGTTAAAACAGTGCATTCTGAAACACTATGCAAATTGGGCAGCATCCACGTCAGGGAACGTGAACTGAGACAGCAACTGTGATTCTCTTTCCACAGATGCTGCCTGACTTTCTAAGTTCATAAAGGCCCTGTCCCACGGGCAGGCGGTAACAGGTGGTGAAGCGCGGCGTCCCCGGAAGCGGGGACCGCGCAGGGGCCGAATGTTCACCGTACGGCCGGTCCCACGAGCATGCGGCAAGCGCAACCTAACCGGAAGCGGTTGCCGCGCGGAGGCCGAGTGTTTACCGTACGGCCTGTCCCACGAGCATGTGAATGCATGCGGCGAGCGCGGCGTCGGGTGATGACGTCATCGCGCAACGCAACGCGCTACGCGATGACTTCGAGACGGCTCGTGGCGTACAGGCGGTGCTCGCGCCGTACAGGCGGTGCTCGCGGCGAAGGGACGGCAGCGGGGCGGCAGGCTGAGATTTTTGGACAGTGTCAGTTTTTCTGAGCACCGCGCGGTGTCGGGACCAACTACATACGGTTCCGGCAACCTGCGTGGGACCGACCCCGCGGGCCATGCGCGGTCCCCTAGTGGTCCACGCGCGGTCCCCACTTCCTGCTGCACCGCGCTTCACCGCCAGTAACCGCCTGCCCGTGGGACAGGGCCATAAGTCACAGGAGCAGAATTATGACATTCGGCCCATCGAGTCTACTCCGCCATTTATCTCTCTTTCCCTCTCAACCCCATTTTCCTATCTTCTCCCCATTACCCTTGACACCCATACTAATCAAAGACCTGTCAATCTCCGCCTTAAAAATACACATTGACGTGGCCTCCATGGCCGTCTGTGGCAATGAATTCCACAGATTCACCACCCTCTGACTAAAGAAATTCCTCCTCATCTCCATTCTAAAGGTATGTCATTTTATTCTGAAGCTATGCCCTCTGGTCCCAGACTCTCCCACTAGTTTAAACAACCTCTCCACATCCACTCCATTCAGGCCTTTCATGATTCAGTAAGTTTCAATGAGGTCCCCCTTTGTTGAGTTGTTGAGCGTTTCTCCATTTTCTGTTTTTGTATCGCTCTTTCCAAACACATGTGGGTTTGTGGGATAATTGTCCTCTGTAAAAATTGCCCTCAGTGTGTTGAGAGTGGATGCGAAAGTAGGGATAATATAGAACAAGTATGACTGAGTGATCGATGGTCAGTGTGCAATCGATGGGCCGAAAGATCTGTTTCCATGCTCTATCCTTTAATCAATACCAAAGGGTAGCTCTTTCTGGTTTCAGAGTCAATATCAATCACAGAAAAATTAATTGATTGAAAGATGCAACATGCAAACAGACCCTTCTGTCCGCCGAGTCACCCTTGATTATCAATCACCCCTTCATGGTTTGCTTCTTCAATGCCATTTACATGGATCATAAACATCAATAGTTCTGTATTATCCCCACTTTGGTATCCATTCCCTACACACTAGGGGCAATTTGCAGAGCCCAGTTAACCCACAAACCTGCATGTCTCTGGGATAGGAGGAAACCAGTTGAAACCTAATAATTGCTGGTTGCTGGTTGTGTGGCCTCAGTGTTTGCAATTTATCTGTCACGGTTAAACTGTTATAACCACGTAATTTGTTATAATTGAGGCCATCAAAGGCAACGTAAAAATGAAACGTTTTGCAGTCTTCAACATTGACCGTGTTGGTAAAGGAGCCAGTGCAAGTGATAATGTCCCATCAGTTTTCATCTACCAGTCAATGTTGAGGAAGACAAGGTGGGTTGCCTCCCTGCTAGCTGTGTACCCCTTTTGCAGGTTTGGAGGAACACTGTACCACTCGGACAAACCTGAGACCACCAGCACCACCTCTTTGTGGTCATGATTGAGCTGCCAGGTCAAGCCATAGACAGCCAGCGTCCCTTTTGAGGCCAAGACTGAGTGGCCAGGGCAAGCCTAAGACCAGCAGCACCCCCTTACCGACCCACAGACAATCTATTTTATTTCAGATTTGCCGCATCTGCTCTATTTTGCATCGCGATTCACAATCCCTCAGCGACTATTTTCAGGACTGGGGAATTTACATAATTTGTGACATTGACAGCGTTAATTAAAAAAAAAAATTACTTCTAAACATGAGGGTCAATTGTTGTTACTCTTTGTCTCCTATTAATAAATGTTAGTTCCTTTCTGACATTTAGAATCTTTACAGTGTTATTTTGCAAGAAATAAAACCTAATTAAAATCTCACCACATTTCAAAAAGCTGTCATCGTGAACACTGATAATTCACCCTCTGCCCTTTGAAAATGTGATTGAAATCAAGTGTCTAATTATTTTCTAGGTATCAAGATGATGCAGTACATGTTGATGTCTTATTTCCTCAATTTGTACTCAAATGTTCATTGAATAAAAATAACATCCTTTAAAATGAAAGATGCAAATACCATTTTGTTTGATTTGTTGATGAATATTCCTTCACTAATCTATGTAGAGACTTCTTTACAGTTATCTAAAATGAACTCAAACACCTTGACTTGTTCGGTGATTGCTTGTGTTCGGTCCGCCAAGGCCTGCTGGATCCCCTGGCTGCTAACTCCTCTTCCCATTCCCATGCCAATCTTTCTGTTCTGGGTCTCTTTCATTACCAGAGTAAGGACAGAAGGAACAGCAGCTCGTATATTGCGCTTGGGTAGTTTACAACCCAATGGTCTGAACAGCGAATTCTCCATTTTTAAGTAACACTCTCTCTTTCCTTTGTCCCCTCCCCCTCCCACCCTGGTGTGCATCCATTTACCCCACTATCCCGCTCCCCCATTCTACTTCCCTCTGTGCTCTTCCATCTATATCCCTCCCTCCTGCTTTACAGTTCACGCCTCTCCTCTCCTTATCTGACACCCTTTTGTCTCCTAGTCATCCTTTGTCCACCAATCTGACAGTAAAACTCCCCTCACCTGTATCCACCTATCAATTGCCAGACTTTGTCTCACCCCCACCTATTTTCCAACCGGAAACGTCACCTATCCATGTTCTCCTCAGATGCTGCCTGATGAGTTACTCCAGCACTTTGTGTTTTGCTCAAGTTTCCAGCATCTACAGTCTCTTGTGTCTCCAAACAACTCAAGGTTTCCTTTCATAACAACATAATAGACAGCTTGAAGATGCCTTATTAAAGATCATGGTGGGGGTTGCAGAGAGTCAATGGTGCAACTGTTGCTGACAGTTCTTACTGCATTATAAAGCAGTGCCGTTGCTGATAAGGCAGAGATAGATATTTTCTTGATTAGTACGGATGTCAGGGGTTATGGGGAGAATGCAGGAGAATGGGGTTAGGAGGGAAAGATAGATCAGCCATGATTGAATGGTGGAGTAGACGTGATGGCCTAATGGCCTAATTCTCCTCCTATCATTTAGGAACTTATGAACTTACGGCACAAGTGGAAGAATCACTTTGACTTCAACCATACTGTTAGCTAATCTAGTTCAGAGAGCTGCAATTCATCTTGCGTAAGAAGGAACTGCAGATGCTGGTTTACACTGAAGAAAGACACAATTGGCGGGACGGGGAACCTGGCTGAAGGCTCGTCTGACGGCTTAGGGAGTTGGAGACGTTGGACACGAGGTGCATGGGCCGGTAGGACGATGAACCGGGGTAATGACTCCAGTACTTTCAGGTGGGCTGCAGGAGGCGCCCCCGGGACACAAAAATGGCCAGATGGGTCGACTAGATTTTGAATTTTGAATAATGATGCCAAAAGTGGCAAACGCCCGCCTGTGTAATATATGCAAAACGAATTTCACTGTGCAGTTGCATATGTGACAAATAAAATACGATTCAACTATTGAAAATGCTGGAGTAACTCAGCAGGTCAGGCAGCATCTCTGGGGAAAACATAGAGGTGATGTTTTGCCAAAAGGGAGTCAGGCAACACTCACAACCAATATATATTTTGCCACAGTCCCATTTCTTGGCAGAGACATCCAAAAATGAACAAGACTCCATTCCCCATAGCAATGTTTAGTTTAGTTTAGAGATACATCGCAGAAACTTGCCCTTTGGCCCACCGTGTCCGCACTGACCAGTGATTCCCACATTTTAACATTACCCTACACACACTGGGGACAATTTTCATTTATACCAAGCCAATTAACCTACAATCCTGTAAGTCTTTGGAGTGTGGGAGAAAACCGAAGATCTCGGAGAAAACCCACGTAGTCACGGGGAGAACGTCCAAACTCAGTACAGACAGCACCCGTAATCAGGATCAAACCCGGGTCTCCAGTGCAGTAAACCCTATCAGGCAGCAACTCTACCGCTATGCCACCCTGCCACCCGTTGAGATTGGGCCCAGGGAGGAGATACAGGCAGCGTTCAGATACTTACTGCAGTGGCCTTACAGCTGCCTCAGCTATGATCAATCAAAGATGGGTAAAACCCAGGCTACTTTGCTTTGTTAAGGACTATACAATTCTCCGTTTAATCATTCAGTTGTTAGCGTAACCTCCCAATGAGGAGATGTAAAAAGTCCTGGTGTCTTTTGTTGGCACTGATATGAATGTTACATTTCCTACAAAAGTAATCCATGTAGACTATCTGGGGAGGATAACATTGTGTTCATAACACAATATACAGTTGCAGCTAGACACAAAAAGCTGGACTAAGTCAGCGGGACAGGCAGCATCTCTGGAGAGAACGAACGGGTGATGTTTCGGGTCAAGACCCTTCTGAAGAAGGGTCATCTTATTCATCTTAATGTCCATGAGCCGAAAGGGAGTTGAAGGCTTGTCCCACTTGGTGACTTTTTCGGCGACTGCCAGCATCATTGACTGACGTATCAGGTCACCGAAAAATTTGCGGCGTGATGCGGCGGTGACGCGGCGTGATGACGTTTTGACGCGTGGTGTTTTTTCAAGTGTCGCAACATTTTTTTTGTCGCTGCTGGATTTTAAAATACGCAAAATCTTTTGGCGACACTGATATGACGTCGGCAGTTGCCAAAAAAATCACCAAGTGGGACAGGCCCTTTAGGCAAAACTCACAACCAATAAATATTTTCCCACGGTCCCATTTCTGAAGAAAGGTCTCGACCTGAAACGTCACCCAGAGATGCTGCCTGTCCCGCTGAGTTACTCCAGCTTTTTGTGTCAATCTTCTGTTTAAAGCAGCATCTGCAGTTCCTTGCTGCACATACTGTTGCAGCAGGGCAAAGAGGCATCATTAAAAAGAATTTGACACTGAGACGCAATGGGATGGATTAACAAAAGCTTGCTGATTGAAGATAGACACAAAAAACTGGAGTAACTCAGCGGGGCAGGCAGCCTCTCTGGAGACCCTTCTTCAGACCCTGCTGATTGAGATAGATTCTAAGGAGCATTCCAGTGGAGAGATGTCTGGCTGTTGTTGTAGATTGCATGGTCCAGTATAATGTTCAAACTTCATTACTCTATAGATGGTTACAAACTGCTGGAGTACTGTAACTCAGCGAGACTGGCAGCATCTCTGGAGAGAAACAATGGGTGATGTTTTGGGTCGTAAAATAAGTTTCAAATTAATTCTTACTCTGAAAAAGCGTCTCGACCCGAAACATCACCCATCCCTTCTCTCCAGAGATGCTGCCTGTCCCGCTGAGTTACTCCAGCTTTTTGTGTCTATCTTTGGTTTAAAGCAGCATCTGCAGTTCCTTCCTTTACAAGGTATTCTAGTCACTGCCGCCACTGAGACAGAACTAAGAGTTAAGACGTTTCCTGTCACACCTTGATAAATCTACTACTACAAGAATTTGTAGAGCGTGGTAAATTCACTCTTTAGACTTTAGAGAAAAAGGATGGAAACAGGCCTCTTGGCCAACCGAGTCTGTGACGACCTGTGATCACCCCATACTCCAGCACTATCCTTCATACAAGGGACAATTTACAATTTTACTAAAGCCAATTGACCTTCAAACTTGTACGTCTTCGGAGTGTGAGAGGAAACCAGAGCACCTGGAGAAAACCCACGTGGTCACAGGGAGAACGTACAAACTCCGTGTCTCGGGCACTGTGAGGCAGCAACTCTACCGCTGCCCACTCCTTTAGACAGATGATGAGCTGTTATTTTATTATAGGTTCATGAATATTGTATAGATTGATGTCTGCTTGCTAAATGTTGGCCATTTTATTTAAACAGGTCTCAATACGTGCATTGGTAACTGAGTTACTCCAGCATTTTGTGTCGACCACTTTTGAGTTTGTTGCATAATGCTGGACCACAGATCAATTCACACTTGTAGACAAAACTTATAACATTTTACCAGCCTCCCCATTGGAAGTGTTTCTTAAAACCTTGGAGACTGAGATAGGTTGTAACGAGTTTTAGAGGAGGGGAGATACTGGTAGTTTTGTCAGTGTGTGTGGTTCGAGCCCATACAATGAATTCAAGCCCAATGGAAATTGGGGAAATATTTGGCTGTCATTTTTTGACCATGCTCCAGTCGTAACCTCTACAGCCAGCAGAAATAGTTTCCCTGTACATCTTCCCCTTAATATCTCATAAACTTCAATCTCAAAGAATCCTTAGCCTTTAAATTCCAGGGAATCCAACTCGACTCTCTGTAAAGATAGACACAAATTGCTGGAGTAACTCAGCGGGTCAGGCTGCATCTCTGGTGAAAAAGGATGGGTGATGTTTCAGGTTGCAACCAAAGATCCTAGAGCGAGCAAGATAGTCCTCTCGACGAAGAAGACGTAGTACAGTCATGGGCAGATTCATGGGTACATTTCGGCCCCATTTCCGTAACCGGCTTCCGTCTCCGCCATCTTTGTCCGCCATAGCGGAGCAAAGATACTAGTGCGGAGACAGAAGCTGGTTACGGAAACATCCTCGTAAAAATCAAACATCTTTGGTAAAAATCTTCTCCTCATTTTCTTTCTGCCTCTCTGCCTCACAATAAAGAGCAAAAAGATGCCTATGTTCCTTCCACAGCGTGTGGGAAGTCTGGCCCGGATCAGCACGGCTGGGGCGCCAGGGTAAAGTTGCAGGGAGGTTTGCAATGTATTTTCATGTAATGTTGTCCCTTGTCTGGGCCTTGAGTCCGAAATAAAGTTTATCATTATATATACAAATCTGAAGAAATATATATGTGTGTGTTTAGATGATTATATACATCTGTATCACATTCATATATGTGTGTATGTGTGTTCTTTCCGACACAATCTAATCAGTTGTATAGCCGCTGAATAAAACCATCCTTAAGTTATACATTGTTTTTTAATCTAGCTCAAAACAAATGTTATTTTGTTAAATACTTCATTTAGATAACCCCACCATTACAGACAGATCTCATTCCACTCTCTGGCTATTGGGAAGACCAGGCCCATTTTATTGTTGAAAAACAATTCCATAGACACAAAAAAACATTAAGGAACATTAAGGAACATTCCAAGATTCCAAGAGTAGAGCAACTGGAATCTTCATATTGCTATTATTTTCCAAATACCACAGTTGTGAACAGTGTGATTAGATGAATTACAGAGTGCAAGAGTAATACAAAAATCAACTCAAACTCAAACACAGCACATGAGCCAGTTCCGGAAGTGGCGGCGCTGTCGAACAGCAGCGGCTCGCCTGCAGTCCGTCTGTTTTTACTTTTTTTGTTGTTTTCTTTTGTCCTGTTTTAGTTAAATTTTAGTTCATTGGGTTGTGTATGTGTGGGGTGGGGTGGGGGGGTGAAACATGATTTTTGTCTCTTCCTTCGGGGGAATGCGACTTTTTCTTGTCGTATCCCCCTTCTCTGCCTCCGTCTGCGCCGAGGCCTAATGGCGGAGCTGCCGGCCTCCAACTCCAACTGCGACCGACCGACCGACCTCGAGGCTCCGGAGGCAGAGCCGGGACTTACCAGCGCGGGGCTGGCCTGCTTCGGGGCTGCGGTAGCGTTCCGGCGGTGGCGACCGAGGACACTGGTGGCAACCTGAACCCGGAGGCTCGGCCGTGGGCCCAGTGGACGACATCGTCGGGAGCTCGCAGGTCACAGGTTGGTGACCTGTTTTTCTGGGGCTCCCGCAACTACAGCTGCGTCCGCTGGACTGGAGGGCGGCAGCTTCGGCAGCTTCGACCACCCCGGGCCGCGGAGTTTGAACCGGCCCGTCGCGGAGCACGGATTCAGCCGCGGGACTGACTTACCATCACCCGGCGGGGTCACAGCGTCAGAAGCCTGGATCGCCTCAGCGCAGAGGGAGAACAAAGCGGGAAGAGACAGAGACTTTAAGACTTTTGCCTCCATCACAGTGAGGAGGTGCCTGGTGAACTCACTGTGGTGGATGTTAATTTGTGTTTATTGTGTGTTTTGTTATTTATTATTATATGTATGACTGCAGGCAACGAAATTTTGTTCAGACCGAAAGGTCTGAATGACAAATAAAGGAATCTCTAATCTCTAATCTCTTAAAAAGAAAAGTTTTTTAAAAAACATTAAAAAAGACAATTAACAGAATCATAATTTGTTACCATATTAATCTTTAACAAAATGTAACAGAATTATGAATGAACAGAATTATGAATCTAACCGTATATCACACACGCAAACTGTTCTCCCGCAACCCTGATTACACTGTGAGAGGGATATACAAAGTCGGGACGGGTTACTGAAATGGACGAAGAAATGGCCACGTTCTGCTCCGTTGCGTACTACACGTCAGCCCATTGCATTTAGCAGGAGTGGACTATCTTGCTCGCTGTAGGATCTTTGGTTGTGACCCTTCTTCAGACTGAAAGTAGAGTGCGAGGGGGTGGGTGGGGGGGGGGGGGGGGAGGTGAAGAGCTAGAGGTGAGAAAAGACCAGGACCAGTCAAGGCCAGACACAAATGACATCATGCAGGGTGTTGCCTGGTAGGTGTGGTAGGCTTGGGAAGGTGCGATCTGAAGAGCAACAATGTGGAGAACTGTGGAAGTGGGAAAACAATGCGGGAGAAGGAAGGGGGCAAGGAGGGGGGGGGTGGGGCAGTATGAGATTAAGTTACTTACAATTAGAGAATTTCTGTAATCTCTATTTGAAATTGAACCTTGAGAGTTCTGGGACAATTCTTCCTAATAAATGTTGCTTAAAACCATGGGGGGAGGGGTGACATGGTGGCGTAGCAGTAGAGTTGCTGACTTACATCGTCAGAGACCCAGGTTCGATCATGACCATGGGTGCTGTCTGTATGGAATTTGCACGTTCTCCACGTGATCTGTGTGAGTTTTCTCCGGGTGCTCCGGTTTCCTCCTACACTCCAAAGACGTACGGGTTTGTAGGATAATTGGCTTCGATAAAATTGTGAATTGCCCCGAGTGTGTATGGGATAGTGCTAGTGTGTGGGGATCGCTGGTCAGCGCGGACTCGATGTGGCGACTGGCTTGTTTCCACGCTGTATCTCTAAACTAAACTAAACTAAACTAAAGCAATCAATTTTTGTCTTAGTTGTTTTGATATTTTACTCTACCCGTCAACATTGGTATCAACGTTTGCATCTTTTCTTTAAAAAGACGAACATAATTTTCCACCTCATACGAATTACTGTTAAAACACAAGGTACTTGTGCTATAACACCAAGATAAGCACTCAACCAAGAAAATCAATCCCAATGTCACAGTAGCATCTAAACTGCCCATACACACTTATGCTATAGGACAATAACTAACTTCATATTCAGTAATAAGCTATATTCTACATGTTGGCAAACACATAAGCTAAACGCTTAACCAGGAGACCAATCCTACTGCCACATGAGACTCTAAAATGCCTTTACACAGTTAAACTATGGACAACAAAAATGGAAGTTATCAAGTGGGCACCTCCCTTCACTGGTATTTCATTGTGTTAGGCCCATGACTCCTTGGGAAGGCTCAACAGTTAGTTTAGGCGTCCCAGAAACACCCCTCACAATAACCAGTCTCACCACCTATGCCACCAGTATGTACTGGCCTGTCCCACTTGGGCCGTCACTTACGCGACAGGCTGGTAATGACGGTTGCGCGGCGGTCCCGCGAGAGTCGCGCGCGACTTCATGCGCCCGCACAGCCGAGTGGAGCGCGTGATGTCATTTGAAGATAGACACAAAATGCAGGAGTAACTCAGCAGGACCGGCAGCATCTCTGGAGAGAAGGAATGGGCGATGTTTCCGGCCGAGACTCTTCTTCAGTCTGAAAGAAGGGTCTTGACCCGAAACGTCATCCATTCCTTCTCTCCAGAGATGCTGCCGGTCCCGCTGAGTTACTCCTGCATTTTGTGTCTGTCTTCAATTTTCTTGGACCCGCTCTGGGAGTGGGAGTGGGAGTGGGGGCGGACCTGGATCCGCAACGGCCGTGAGCCCCAGGCTGAGCTCGGCGACCGTTTCCCTGCTTCTGCTGCTGTTGGAGGTGAGACGTTGCAGCATCTCTGGAGAGAATGCAACGTCTCACCTCCATCTGCCCCCACTCCCACTCCCAGAGCGGGTCCAAGAAAATTGAAGACAGACACAAAATGCAGGAGTAACTCAGCGGGACCGGCAGCATCTCTGGAGAGAAGGAATGGATGACGTTTCGGGCCAGGGTCTTGGGCCTATCCCACTTCCTTCCACACGCTAGCAGGTCGCATAAATGGCGCACGAAAGACAGCCAAGTGGGACAGGCCCTTAGCAACTGTAGAAGTGTGAAAACACACACCTTCAAATTCAGGGATGGTTTCTTCCCAGCTGTTATCAGACAACTGATACCACAACCAGAGAACAGTGCTGAAATACTATCTGTATCTTTGGTGACCCTCGTATTATTATTGATTGGACTTTATTAGCTTTACCTTGCACTAAATGTTATTCCCTTATCATGTATCTATACACTGTAAATGGGTCGATTGTAATCATGCGTTGTCTTCCCACTGACTGGACGACACACATCAAAAGCTTTTCACTGTAGCTCGGTACACGTGACAATAAACTAAATATCTACTAAGCAAGATAAAATGTTCAACCCAACAAATCGAATTGGTACAGACTACATGTGCAGAATGTGTAACAAATATTATCAAAGAGTTAAGTACAACTTTCAATAAACTGGCCATCAGACTAATGGGGCAGCAGGGTTCTGTCAGTATAGGAGCGTCACAGAATTCCTCCGATTGGCTACAGGCAACGAGCAGTTAGCATTCCTAAACTGTGCAGTAATGTAATCAGTTTGTTCTGGAAGATTGGACTTAGCTTACTTCAAAAACAAGCTTTTATCTTGGTAGAGATGAATTGATGTGATTCTTCCCCCAGAAGGCAGAGATTATTAAAGTCGAACGGAAAGAAACCACATGAGAATCTGATGAATTTGTCCTTCTTTTATGTTCTGCCCTTTGACCTTCATTTCTCTCCGCTTTCCTCTTTCTCCTTCTACCTTATCTCTCTCGCTTCCTGCTCCTCTTATCTCTTTCCCTGATCATCGCCATCTCTTCTGGCGTCTCTTGCTCTCTGTACATGCCTTCTCCCTTCTTCCAGTGATCCCTCAAATCACTCCTCACTCGAACATGGATCATGGGCTCTTGGCACGGCCGTCAATTTTCAAGGCCAAATTTGGATTAAAAAAACACCATGAAAGAACTTTGGTACACGGGGATAAAATGTGCTTCAGAGAACATTTGATATGAGCACTTTTTAACTGAAACTATTCTGAAATTATTTACTAGCTGAAGTTATTGCTTGACATATTGTGAAGACCTTGAAAACATTGTCCAGTTATGACATGCTGCAGACATTTGTATTTGGTTGTGGCTGTTGAACAAAGGATATTCTTCAGGAATTATGAGGGAAACAAGCATTAATGCAAATGAAAGCCAGTCTTCAAAAAAATCTGTTCAAATGTAAACTACAAGCAGAAATCAATTTTAAATTTAAAAGAAAAAAATGCACAGTCAACGAAAATCTAACTTGCAACAGCAGAGCAAGTGTGTATGTATACTACGCAGTAGATGCTGTCGAAAGAAGCCTGATAGTAAAGTGGTAGAACTGTTTCTGAGTCTGGCGGTGCGTGCTTTCAAGCTTCTGTATCTTTTGCCCAATAAGAGCAAAAGGTGGCACAGTGGCGCAGTGGTAGAGTTGCTGCCTTCCAGCGCCAGAGACCCAGGTTCGATCCTGACTACGGGTGCTGTCTGTACGGAGTTTGCACGTTCTCCTCGTGACCTGCGTGGGTTTTCTCCGGGATCTCCACTTTCCAAGTCAAGTCAAGTTTATTTGTCACATACGCATACGAGATGTGCAGTGAAATGAAAAGTGGCAATGCTCGCGGATTGTGCAAAAAAACAACAACAAAACAAACTACAAAACAGAATAGAACAGAATCAGTAATTACATATTTGTGAGGAAAAAACAGCAATTTTAAAAAGACACAACCCAACAGTAAATTGGTGCAGTAAGTTAGTCCCTGGTGAGATAGGAGTTTACAGTCCTGATGGCCTCTGGGAAGAAACTCCTTCTCAACCTCTCTGTTTTCACAGCATGACAGCGGAGGCGTTTGCCTGACCGTAGCAGCTGGAACAGTCCGTTGCTGGGCTGGTAGGGGTCCCCCATAATGTTGCTGGCTCTGGATCTGCACCTTCTGATGCATAGTTCCTGCAGAGAGGCGAGTGTAGTTCCCATAGTGCATTCGGCCGAACGCACTACTCTCTGCAGAGCCTTCTTGTCCAGGGCAGAACAGTTCCCAAACCAGATTGTGATGTTTCCAGACAAGATGCTTTCTACAGCCGCTGAGTAGAAGCACTGAAGGATCCTCAGAGAGACTCTGAATTACCTCAGCTGCCTGAGGTGGTAAAGGCGCTGCCTTGCCTTACGCACCAGTGCGGCAGCGTGTGTTGTGCATGTCAGATCCTCTGTGATGTGGACTCCCACGTATTTAAAGCAGCTCACCCTATCCACGGTATCCCCATTTATCTCCAGTGGCGTGTATGTCCTCGGATGTTGTGCCCTCCTAAAGTCCATGATCAGCTCCTTAGTTTTTTTGACATTCAAGAGGAGGCTGTTGTCCTGACACCAGAGTGCCAGATCAGCCACCTCCTCCCAGTAGGCCTTCTCATTGTTATCAGACCCACCACCACAGTGTCATCAGCAAACTTGATTATGGAGTTGGAGCTGAACCTAGCCACACGTCATGTGTGTACAGGGAGTACAGTAGGGGGCAGAGGACGCAACCCTGGGGGGATCCTGTGCTCAGGGTGAGGGTCTTCGATGTATTTCCTCCCATCTTGACTACCTGGGGCCTGGCGGTGAGAAAGTCCAGGACCCAGGCACATTAGGGGGTGTTGAACCCCAATTCCAGTAGGTTCTCAGCAAGTGTGGTGGGGACTATCGTGTTGAAGGCTGAACTGGTCAATGAACAGCATCCTCACATAGCCCCCCTTCTGGCTGTCAAGGTGAGAGAGAGCGGTGTGCAGAACCTGGGAGACCGTATCGTCCATGGATCTGTTCGGACGGTATGCGAACTGTAGCGGGTCCATGTTGCGAGGGAGGAAGGCGCAGATGTGGTTCTTGACCAGCCTCTCGAAGCATTTCATGACTACCGAGGTGAGGGCCACCGGTCGGTAGTCATTCAAACAAGCTGGAGAGGCATTCTTAGGTACAGGTACAATGATGGATCTTTTGAAGCAGGCAGGGACCACGGACTTGTCCAGGGAGAGGTTGAATATAGTGGTGAGCACTGGGGCTAGCTGAGTAGCACAAGACTTAAGTACTCGCCCAGTTATACCATCTGGGCCTCCAGCTTTCCTCGTGTTCACATGTGTCAGAGCCCTCCTCACGCGTGCTCGGACAACGAGAATGTGTATCCATCCCCAGCAGAGGACCTCCTGGCCTCGCTAGCCATTGCGCTGGCGGTGTTGTCGTTAGCCGGCAAGCTAGGGGTGATGTTGCCCGTCTCAAAACGTGCGTAGAAAGAGTTCAGGTCATCAGCTAGGGAGGTGCCGGTACTTCCGGTTGAGGGGGGACTGCTCCGGAAGTTAGTTATAGTCCGTAGGCCCTGCCAAAGGCGTCTGGTGTCCTGCTGCTCCATCTGCAACTCCATCCTGTCCCTGTACCTCCTTTTTGTGTCCTTCACCGCCCTTTGCAGTCGGTAGGACTCTACCTTGTAGACGTCCATATTTCCGGATGCCAGGCCAGAGTTGTAAGCAGCGGGGCGAGCATTCAAGGCAACGCGAATGGACCTGTCCACCCAGGGGTTTTGAGTTGGAAAGATGCTAACTCTTACCGTGGGGACGATGTTATCGCTATTGTTGCAATGAAGTCTGTGACAGCTTCCGCAAACTCACTGACATCACTGGAACTTGCATGGAACATATTCCAGTCGACATCGCTCGACATCTTGCAGCATGGCCTCTGACTGGTGGGACCACCACTTTACGTCCCTCGTCACTGCCGCTTCCCGTACTATCCGTTGTTTATACTCCGGCAGCAGAAAAATGGCAGCGTGGTCAGATTTTCCAAAAGGAGGGAGTGAAACGGCCTTGTAGCCCTTCCGGAACAGCGTATAGCAGTGGTCCAAGGTTCCTTCCCCCCTGGTGGCACACGTGATGTGTTGGTAGAAGTTAGGCATGACCTTTCTGAGATTTGATTTATTAAAATCTCCAGCCACCACCATAGCCGCATCCGGGTTCTTGTTTTGATGTCGACATGGCACATCGTGTAGGGCTGATAATGCCACGTCGGTGTCAGCATGCGGTAGAATGTAATGACCACTGAGCTGAGCTCACGGGGAAAGTAGAATGGACGGCATGAGATCGTCAGATGCTCCAGGTCCGGCGAGCAGGAATGAGTAAGCATCTGAATATTTCCAGGGTTGCACCAGTTGTTATTGGTTATGAAGCAAACTCCTCCACCCTTGGATTTCCCGGATTCTTCCGTTCTGTCAGCACGGTGAGTAGTGAAGGATTCGGTTGGGCAGATTTCCCGATCCGGCACCAGCAAGGTCAGCCATGTTTCAGTCAGGCAGAGGATGTTGCAGTTCCTTATGTCCCGCTGGAATCGAATCCTCGCCCTGAGGTCATCCAGCTTGTTCTCCAGGGTCTGGACGTTCGCCAGTAGAATGCTGGGCAGAGGTGGACGGAAGGCCTGGGCTCTCAGCCTATTCCGAATCCCCCCCTTCCCCCTACTTACCCCGATGTTTTCTCCGGGTTTTCCTTGGAGCCGCGCTCCAATTGTTCCTGCCGCGGCGTGCTCTGTTGATCTCTATGTTTTAGTGTTCTTTAGTTTGTTTTATTTTGGGGGTGGGGTGAGGGGGGGGGGTTGGAGGAAACTTTTTAAAAATCTCTTACCTCGTTGGAGGTGCGACTTTTTTCCATATCGTATCTCCGTCTGCACTGCGTCCCAACATCGTGGAGCTGGCGGCCTCTGCTGGAGACCGACTTCGGGATCGCCAACCGCAGGATCCTGCGGACTTACCATCATGGAGCTCTCGGTCCCTGTTGGGGATCGACCTCAGAGCTCCAACTGCGGGAGCCTGCGGACTTTCATATCGTGGAGCTAGCGGTCCCTGGTTAGAGACCGACTTCGGGAGCTCCAAGCCACAGGAGCTTTGATCACGGGAGTTTCGATTGCCCCAACGCGGGGGCTTCGGTTGCCCCAACGCGGGGGCTTCGGTTGCCCCAACGCGGGGGCTTCGGCCGCCGGCTGTGGGAGCTTCGATCGCCCCGACTGCGGATGGTTCGACTGTCCCGACCACGGGAGAATAAAGAGGGAAGAAGATTAGACTTGATTGCCTTCCATCACAGTGAGAAATGTAGCGAATCTACTGTGATGGATCTTTATGTTAACTTTTATGTAGTTGTGTGTCTTGTTGCTTTTTTTTTGGTAAGGCTGTATGAAAATACGAATATCACTGTATCTTATTTGGTACACGTGACAATAAAAGACCTTTGAAACCTTTGTAAATTGTGCTTAATGTGTGCAGGATAGCATTATTGTGCGGGGATCGCTGGTCGGCACGGACCCAGTGGGCCGAAGAGCCTGTTTCAGCGCTGTATCTCTAAAACTAAAAACGAAAGGAGCAGGGAGAAGAAGGAATGACCGGGGTGGAAAATGTCTTTGATTATGTTGGCTGTTTTTGCCGAGGCAGCATGAAGTGTAGATGGAGTCAATGGTGGGGAGTTTGGTTTGTGTGATGGATCGGACCAAACCACAACTCTCTGAAATTTCTTGCTCTCTTGGGCAAAGCCGTTCTCAAATCAAGCTGTGATGTGACCTGGCAGTATGTATTTCTGTAGAGGTTGATAGCCCTGATCATTTATTGTCCATTTTTTAATTGCTTCTGAACTCAGGAAATAGTTAAGAATCATTTCTGAATGTTAAACAAGTTTTTAAGCTGGTGGGCATCGAATGCTAAAGAATCGCTCGCCTGAAATGTCACTGATATATGTCGTTATGCAAACCAAATAGTCTTCTTGACCCGGCCAATTGCTGTTGAAACATGTGGACTATCTTTTCCCAGCATGCCCACTGAGCCACAAGAAACGTACAGCCTAAGGAAGGATTACTTGTGCCAGGCATACACCATGAATATGCAAAGGAACTGCAGATGTTGGTTTAAACCGAAGATAGACACAAAATGCTGGAGTAACTCAGCGGGACAGGCAGCATCTCTGGAGAGAAGGAATGGGTGATGTTTCTTCAGAAGGGTCACCCATTCCTTCTATCCAGAAATGCTGCCTGTCCTGCTGAGTTACTCCAGCATTTTGTGTCTAACAATGAGGTAAACTTGGCTTGTTCTCAGAAAAGTTAAATGGACATTTAGAAATTCTGATGCATCATACATAACGGAGTAAACAGACCCTCACCATCTTTTCAGTCAGCCCCTTCATTTTCAGGCATCAAACAGCTTCAACCATGCAAAACGCAAAGTGTTGGAGTAACTCCGCGGGTTAGGCAGCATCCGTGGAGGGAATAGACCCTTCTTCAGACTGGTCGGGACCAATCTTCCTACTGATTAAAGTCAGGGAGTCATAAGGCATGGAATCTATCCCCCTCATGACATAGCAGGGGACCAGGAGTCAAATGAGATGGAGGAACTGAGTGAAATCCAGGTTAGTCGGGAAGTGGTGTTAGGTAAATTGAATGGATTAAAGGCCGATAAATCCCCAGGGCCAGATAAGTTGCATCCCAGAGTACTTAAGGAAGTAGCCCCAGAAATAGTGGATGCATTAGTGATAAATTTCCAAAACTCTTTAGATTCTGGAGTAGTTCCTGAGGATTGGAGGGTAGCTAATGTAACCCCACTTTTTAAAAAAGGAGGGAGAGAGAAAACAGGGAATTACAGACCAGTTAGTCTAACATCGGTAGTGGGGAAAATGCTAGAGTCAGTTATTAAAGATGGGATAGCAGCACATTTGGAAAGTGGTGAAATCATTGGACAAAGTCAGCATGGATTTATGAAAGGTAAATCATGTCTGACGAATCTTATAGAATTTTTCGAGGATAATAATAATAATAATAATGAATTTTATTTATGGGCGTCTTATACCGAGGTCTCAAGGACACCTTACAGAGATTTATGGTTAACATATAATCAGAATAATCAGAATAAAAAAAATAAGTTATAAAGGCCAATACACAAATCAGGGACAGAATTCCTTCCAAAAACACAAAAAAGAAAATCAGAAGCACAATTTAGATTTAGAAACACAAATCAGAAACACAAGAGGATGTAACTAGTAGAGTGGATAAGGGAGAACCAGTGGATGTGTTATATCTGGACTTTCAGAAGGCTTTCGACAAGGTCCCACATAAGAGATTAGTATGCAAAGGTAAAGCACACGGTATTGGGGGTTCGGTATTGATGTGGATTGAGAACTGGCTGGCAGACAGGAAGCAAAGAGTCGGAGTAAACGGGTCCTTTTCAGAATGGCAGGCAGTGACTAGTGGGGTACCGCAAGGCTCAGTGCTGGGACCCCAGCTATTTACAATATATATTAATGATTTGGACGAGGGAATTGAATGCAACATCTCCAAGTTTGCGGATGACACGAAGCTGGGGGGCAGTGTTAGCTGTGAGGAGGATGCTAGGAGGCTGCAAGATGACTTGGATAGGTTGGGTGAGTGGGCAAATGCATGGCAGATGCAGTATAATGTGGATAAATGTGAGGTTATCCACTTTGGTGGCAAGAACAGGAAAGTAGACTATTATCTGAATGGTGGCCGATTAGGAAAAGGGTAGATGCAACGAGACCTGGGTGTCATGGTACACCAGTCATTGAAAGTAGGCTTGCAGGTGCAGCAGGCAGTGAAGAAAGCGAATGGTATGTTAGCATTCATAGCAAAAGGATTTGAGTATAGGAGCAGGGAGGTTCTACTGCAGTTGTACAGGGCCTTGGTGAGACCACACCTGGAGTATTGTGTACAGTTTTGGTCCCCTAATCTGAGGAAAGACATTCTTGCCATAGAGGGAGTGCAGAGAAGGTTCACCAGACTGTTTCCTGGGATGGCAGGACTTTCATAAGAAGAAAGCCTGGATAGAATCGGCTTGTACTCGCTAGAATTTAGAAGATTGAGGGGGGATGTTATAGAAACTTACAAAATTCTTAAGGGGTTGGACAGGCTAGATGCAGGAAGATTGTTCCCGATGTTGGGGAAGTCCAGAACAAGGGGTCACAGTTTAAGGATGAGGGGGAAGTCTTTTAGGACTGAGATGAGAGAAAAAAAATTCACACAGAGAGTGGTGAATCTGTGGAATTCTCTGCCACATAAGGTAGTTGAGGCCAGTTCATTGGCTATATTTAAGAGTGAGTTAGATGTGGCCCTTGTGGCTAAAGGGATCAGGGGGTATGGAGAGAAGGCAGGTACAGGATACTGAGTTGGATGATCAGCCATGATCATATTGAATGGCGGTGCAAGCTCGAAGGGCCGAATGGCCTACTCCTGCACCTATTTTCTATGTTTCTATGTTTCTATGTTTATATACCTCTACAAGATCACCACTCAGCATCCTGCATTCCAAGGAATAAAGTGCAAGCCTGCCCAACCTCTCCCTATAGCTCAAGCCACTTAGGTCTTGGAGTGTGGCATTTCCAGCTTTCTCCCCCCAACTACAATAAGTCTGAAGAAAGGTCCCAACCCAAAATGTCGCCTGTCCATTCCCTACACAGATGCTGCCTGACCGGTTGAGTTACTCCAGTACGTGGTGTTTTGCTCATGATTGCAGCATCTGCAGTTCCTTGTGTCCGCATTTTATTTTGTTAACATTGTTAGCATTAATGGTTCATCATTTAAGTTTCTCCTTTAGAATATTTGAGAGCTAAGTACTTTCATTTTATTCTAACTAACCTCCCTCCCCCCTCACCCCCCCCCCCCCATCCCACCCTTCTTTTGCCTGTGTCCCACAAGGACTCCCACCTAATTCACTCCATCTATATATATATATATAGATATATGCATATACATATACACATACACACATACACAAAAAATATACAATAGTAGTGCAATAATAAAAATAGTCTATTGTAGTTCAGAGCTTATTTGAGGTTGTAATGTTTAATAGTCCGATGGCTGTAGGGAAGAAGCTGTTCCTGAACCTGGACGTTAGAGTTTTCAGGCTCCTGTACCTTCTTCCTGATGACAGAGTTGAAATGAGTGTGTGGCCAGGATGGTGTGGGTCTCTGATAATGTTGCCTGCCTTTTTGAGGCAGTGACTCCGATAGATCCCCCAGATGGTGGGGAGGTCAGAGCCGGTGATGGATGGGGCAGTGTTCACAACTTTTTGCAGTCTTTTCCGCTCCTGGACGCTCAAGTTGTTGAACCAGGCCACGATGCAGCCAGTCAATATGCTCTCTATTGTACACCTGTAGAAGTTGAAGAGAATCCTCTTTGACAAACCAAATCTTCGTAATCTTCTCTGTAAGTAGAGGCATTGATGTGCTTACTTTATAATAACATTTGTGTGCTGGGTCCAGGAAAGATCTTTGGAAATATGCGCGCCCAGGAATTTGAAGTTTTTGACTCTCTCCACCATCGTCCTGTTGATATAAACAGGATTGTGGGTCCTCATCCTTCCTCTTCCAAAGTCCACAATCAGTTCATTGGTTTTATTGAGAGCCAGGTTGTTGTGCTGGCACCATTTGGTCAATCGGTCGATCTCACTTCTACACTCTGACTCATCACCATCTGTGTAATTCGTCCAATACGTTGGAATTCAGAAGACTGAGGGGGGATCTTATAGAAACTTACAAAATTCTTAAGGGGTTGGACAGGCTAGATGCAGGAAGATTATTCCCGATGTTGGGGAAGTCCAGAACTAGGGGTCACAGTTTAAGGATAAGAGGGAAGACTTTTAGGACCGAGATGAGGAAATCATTTTTTACACAGAGAGTGGTGAATCTGTGGAATTCTCTGCCACAGAAGGTTGTTGAGGCCAGTTCATTGGCTATATTTAAGAGGGAGTTAGATGTGGCCCTTGTGGCTAAAGGGATCAGGGGGTATGGAGAGAAGGCAGGGATGGGATACTGAGTTGGATGATCAGCCATGATCATATCAAATGGCGGTGCAGGCACGAAGGGCCGAATGGCCTACTCCTGCACCTATTTTCTATGTTTAATAGCAGTGGTGTCGTCGGCAAACTTGAAGATGGAGAACACAAGCAATGTACTACACGAGGGACAATTTGCAATCTTTACCGAACCCAATTAACCTACAGACCTGTACGCCTTCGGAGTGTGGGAGGAAACCGGAGCACCCGGGGAAAACCCACACGGTCATGGGGAGAAGGTACAAAGTCCGTACGGACAGCACCCGTAGTCAGGATTGAGCCTGGGTCTCTGGTGCTGTAAGGAAGCAATTCTACCGCTGCGCCACCATGCCACCCTTAATGAGAGATGTTTCTGAAACAATGCAACATGTAGACCAGACATTATGGTATTTGAAAATATCTTGAGGTAAAACGCATGCCTCACTGATGGCCTTCTTTTGAAGACTTTTTGGGGCTTCACATAGTAGATGCTGCTGCTGTATTTTATAATTCTTCCTCAAAGTTCTGGAGGGTGAATCAGCAAAATCAAGCTTTTTTATTCCCTCTTATCTCTGAGCCACATTACTTGCTTGGTCCAATAAACACCAGGAAAATGTCAGTCCAATTTGTTCTGTCTGGAAGCTCCTTACTGTCTGACAGTTACGACTGTAGCTCTTGGCTTTTTTAACAAATTTAATGGTCTTCTTGCAAGTCAAATGACATATTTCTACCTGATTTATGCTACATTGCACCTCATTTGGAGCTAAGAATTTGTTTAAAGCGCTGTTGGACTGGAGTGCACTGTTTATCAGTCTGAAGCTTTGACTGCCAAAACAGCACTGAAATTTAAATACAACCTTCAGACTCAGAGTAGGCTGAAGTGTAATTTGTTAGTCAGTCATACTTTTCATATAGGATCACCTGCAGCAAAAATGCATTAAAACACACATGGACATTTTCAAAATCAACCGTGCTGTAAGATCCAAATATATTTATGACGCAGGGGTGGCACAGAGGCACAGCGATAGGGTTACTGCCTCACAGCACCAGAGACCCCAGTTCGATCCTGACTATGGGTGTTGTCTGTACGGAGTTTGTACGTTCTCCCTCCCTCCCTTACCACGTGGGTTTTCTCTGGGTGTTCCGGTTTACTCCCACACTCCATGGACGTGCAGGCTTGTAGGTTAAATGGCTTCAGTGAAATTTGGTGATTGTGGGTCAGCGCGGAATTGGTCTGTTTCTACGCTTTACCTCTAAACTAATGGAGGAAGGTGAAAATCATAAAAACTGTAGACGCTGGAAATAAATTCAGAAAGTCACAGAATCATATGGTATGGAAACAAGGCCTTTGGCCCAACATGCCCATGCTGATCAAGATGCCCCATCTACGCTAATCCCACCCACCTACATTTGGCCCATATCCCTCTAAAACTTTCCTAGCCATGTGCTTGTCGAAAATGTTTTTTAAATGTTGCTATAGACCTGCCTCAACTACCTCCTCTGGCAGCTCATTCAATTTACCCACCACCCTCTGTGTGAAAACGTTGCTCCTCAGGTTCCTACTAAATATTTCCCCACTCACCTTAAACCTATGTCCCTGGTTCTTGATTCCCCTACTCTGGGTAAAAGACTGTTCATTCAAAAGTTGTTCATCCAAATCAAAAACGTTAGACTGATTCAGCAGGTCAGGCAGCATCTGTGGAAGGAAAGTAGGGTCAAGGGCCTGTCCCACTTGGGCGTCATTTGCGTGTCATTTCCGCGACAGGCTGGCAGTGACTGTCACGCGAAAATTGTCTAGCAGTACGACAGTAGCGCACCAAGTAGCGGCAGTCTCCGTGGCAAGGATTTTCCCAGTGAAATATTTTCAAAACTCGGCACGCTTTATACCCGGGTGATCACGTGGTGCGGCGCTCAAATGACACGCAAATGGCGCGCCGACGGCGTACGGGCGGTGCGTGGCGACGCATGGTTAAGGACGTTGATGCACGGTGACGCATAATAAATTAACATAGGCAATGTTCGTGCGTCACCATGCGTAACCATACGTCACCACGCACTACACATACGTCAGCGTACGCCATCAGTACGTCAGCGTGCACAAGGGGTACGTCACGCAGGTGGCGCGCAAGAATTTTGAATATTCCAAAATCCTGGGGCGATAGGGAAGCACCGCGCGTTACCACACGTCACTGCATACGCCACCACGCCTCACCACGCGCCACACACGCGTCACGACACGCCAACCAATTTTTAGGATGTCGCGTAAATGACGCGCAAATGACACCCAAGTGGGGCAGGCCCTTTAATGTTTCAGGTCAAACACTGTTCTTCAGTACTTAAAAGGAGACAAATACGCTATTAAGGCAGCAGGGAGTGTGGGGTGGGGTGGTGCTGCCTCTGGTAGAGATAAAACCAGAGTGACCGTCAGGATAAGCTGTATGGAAGGTCAGCTGATCAACGCGAATGGAAGCAGTTAGAGTGAGAACTGGTCAATATTGAATTCTACACTTTCAGGTAAATGCATCAGAGCAGCGTAGCTGGTAGAGTCACTGCCTCAGAATGCCAGAGACCCAGATTCGATCCTGACCTTGGATACTGTCTGTGTGGAGTTTGTACGTTCCACTGTGATTGCGTGGGTGATTACATGGGTTTCCTCCAGGTGCTTCGGTTTCCTCACACATCCCAAAGATGCAGACGTGGGCTGATCAGTTGAACGAAGTTCATGCCATCCAGGGATGTGTTCTCAGAAGTAAAGACTCTGGGAGTGACTCTGACAAGAATGTAACTTGGTGACCTGAGGCGGTCAGTGGGACCTCGCCTGAGGGCTCGTCGGTCACTGGAGCGGGAACCCGCCCGAAGGCTCGGCATAACTGGAGGGAGCTGAAGACATCGGACATGAGGAGCATGGGCCGGTAGGTGGGTGAACCGGGGTAATGACTTCAAGTAGGCTGCAGGAGGCGCCCCTGGGACATAAAGATGGCCGGTCTAGGAGAGGGAGAGGAACGTCGGTTCGCGGGAACTGCTCCAGTACATCGAGCGTGCGGGCCAACCGGTCTTTGGACTTTCAATAATGGCGCCAAAAATGGCGGCGCCCACATGTGTAATATATGCGAAATGAATGTCACTGTGCAGTTGCATATGTGACAAATAAAGCTCCATTGAACTATTGAACGAACAAACGCCCTTAAAATTCAACAACATCCACATTGCTGAATGCCCAATCATCAATATCCTAGGCAATGATCTTCACCACTTTCCCAAGAGCACAATCTCCTCTATGTGAGAGCCAAGTTGACACTTTGCTTACTACTTCTGAACAATGTAATTTAACAAATTAATGGATGGCATGGTGGCACAGTGGTAGAGTTGCTGCCTTACAGGGCTTGCTACGGGTGCTGTCTGTACGGAGTTTGTACGTTCTCCCCGTGACCTCGTGGGTTTTCTCCGAGATCTTTGGTTTCCCCCCACACACCAAAGACGTACAGGTATGTAGGTAAATTGGCTTGGTAAATGTAACAATTGTCCCTAGTGTGTGTAGGATAGTATTAATATGCGGGGATCGCTGGTTGGCGAGGAACAAGTGGGCCAAAAGGGCCTGTTTCCGCGCTGTATGTCCAAACTAAACTAAACCCCCAAAAAATCAGAATTATTGTGGAGTACTGTAGACTTGAATAAGATTGAGTTCTAAAACAGTGAATCCACTTTGATTGAGGCAGATTACTTGAGGTGTGTAGGAAATACAACAGTGGTTACGTACATGATGATTCAATGATTTGATGATCGTTTTTTATCACATTTACCTACATACAGTGAAATACTTTGTTTCGCACACAATCAGGTCAAATCAAATAGTGAAAGGCCTGGATAGTGTGGATGTGGAGAAGGTTCCACTAGTGGGAGAGTCTAGGCCAAGGGGCCATAGCTTCAGACTAAAATGGTATTCCTTTAGGAAGAAAATTAGGGGGAATTTATTGAGTCAGAAGGTGGTGAATCTATGGAATTCTTTGCCACAGACGGCTGTGGAGGGCATCAGTGGACATTTTTAAGGTGGAAATAGTTCGATTCTTGATTAGTAAGGTGTCAGGGGTAATGGGGATAAGGCAGGAGAATGGGGTTGAGAGGGAAAGATAGGTCAACCATGATTGAATGGCAGAGTAGACGTGATGGGCTTATAACTTATGAACATAAAATAACTAGAGAGAAGCACAATCATTGATAAGTACAAAGCACTCTTGAACATCTATAGGTTTACAGTAGAGAGCATATTGACTGGTTGCATCATGGCCTGGTTCGGCAATTTGAATGCCCAGGAGCGAAGAAGACTGCAAAGAGTTGTAAACATTGCCCAGTCAATCATGGGTACTGACCTCCCCACCATCGAAGGGATTTACAGGAAGTTGCTGCCTCAAAAAGGCAACCAGCATCATCAGAGACCCACACCACCCTGGCTACACACCCATTTTACCCCTGCCAACAAGTAGAAGGTACAGGAGCTTGAAAACTGTAACATCCAGGTTCAGGAACAGCTTCTTCCCAACAGCCATTGGGCAATTAAACACTACAACCTCATATAGGCTCTGAACTACATAGACTAGTATTGTTATTATTGCACTAATATTGTTTGTTTGTTTTTTATGTGTACGTATGAGTGTGTGTGTGTATGTATGTGTGTATATATATAGAAATCTATATTACTAAAAGTCAAATCTTGACCACTGCCTGTTTTTCTGCTTCATGATTTTAGAAAAAACGCTGCCACTTACGGCTGTGATTTTTTGGCCATCTTTCTCAGAGTCCCCCTCCACTGCACAGGACAAGAGTTTTTTCCCATCAATAAAGAATAAAACATTTATTAATATTTTAAAAGTGTTGACATTCTCTCTGCTGCTCATGCTGGTGGGAGGGGGGAGGGACTATAAAACCCAAAAGTGTTGTGCCTCACTCAGTCTCTGCAAGATGGAGGAAGTGAGAGGGTCACATCACTCTGAGCTGTGAATAACACTGAACACATGTCTACTCAACTGTGAGTGCCCTTAATGTGGTTTGAAAATGAAAATGTGGTTGCTTTGAAATGCTGCACTGCAAATGGTTGTTGGTGGTGGTTGCTTTGAAATGCTGCACTGCAAATGGTTGTTGGTGGTGGTTGCTTTAAAATGCTGCACTGCAAATGGTTGGTGGTGGTGGTGGTTGCTTTCAAATGCTGCACTGCAAATGTTTGTTGGTCTAAACTTGACAACTTCCTGTTTGCACTGTATATTGATTTTAGATAAAACGCTACCACTTACGGCTGTGATTTTTGGCCATCTTACTCAGTCCCCCTCCACTCATCAGGTGCAGAGGATTCTTCCCATCAATGAAAAATAAAAGTGTTATTAGTGTTTAAAAAAAGTTGAGAATCTCTCTCCTGTCAATCACGCCATGAAGGCCACGCCCCTTCCGGTGGGAGGGGGAGGGGTTATAAAACACAGAAGTGTGGGTGTGGCTCAGTCTCTGCAAGATGGGGGAGGGAGAGGTCACGACTCTGTCTGAGCTGTGAATCAACTGAACACACTGAATGTCTACTGAACTGTGAGTGTGGTGTTTATGTGGTGTTTTGTGTGGTTTTATGGTGGTTTTGTGGTGGTTTCACCCTGCTTGAAATGGTATGAAACTGCATTTGAATGTGGTGGCCTTGCACCCTGCATGGAATGGTATGAAACTGCATTTGAATTTGGTGGCCTAGCACCCTGCTTGAAATGGTATGAAACTGCATTTGAATGTGGTGGCCTTGCACCCTGCATGGAATGGTATGAAACTGCATTTGAATTTGGTGGCCTTGCACCCTGCTTGAAATGGCATGAAACAGCACTAGCATTTGGTGGCCTTGCACCCTGCTTGAAGTGGCATGAAACTGCACTTGAGTTTGGGGGCCCTGCACCCTGCTTGAAGTGGTATGAAACTGCACTTGAATTCAGTGGCCTTGCACCCTGCTTGAAGTGGTCGAAAAACTGCACTTGAATTCGGTGGCCTTGCACCCTGCTTGAAGTGGTAGGAAACTGCGCTTGAATTTGGTGGCCTTGCACCCTGCTTGAAGTGGTAGGAAACTGCATTTGAATTTGGTGGCCTTGCACCCTGCTTAAAATGGAATTTCAAGGAATAGCCGTGAGTCAACTACTAGCCCACCAGCCGTGAGTGAGCTGCCAGCACATCAGGCTTGAGTGACTGAGTTGTCACCCCAAGAATCCATTTGGCTTAAAATGTCCATACTAGCCCTCTCGAAACCAGTCCCTTCAGCCCACAATACGCATACTAGCGCTCCAGAAAGTCCCCCCACTGGCCACCAATATTGGAATTGGTGGAGAGGTGGAATATTGCGTTGGAGGACCAGCCCTCCCGTGGGAACATGGGACCCAACGGGTCCCACTTAGTCTAGTTATATATATATATATATATATACTAGACTAGGTGGGACCCGTTGGGTCCCAGCATCACACGGAAGGCTGGTCCCCCAACACAATATTCCACCTCTCCACCAATTCCAATATTGGTGGCCAGTGGGAGGGGGCGGGGGCAGGGAGCGGTAGTATGGGTGTTGTGGGCTGAAGGGACTGGTTTCCAGAGGGCTAGTATGGACATTGTGGGCCGAATGGATTCTTGGGCTGGTGGCTCAGTCACTCAAGCCTGTTGTGCTGGCAGCTCACTCACTCAAAATTCAAGTGCAGTTTCTTACCACTTCAAGCAGGGTGCAAGGCCACCAAATGCAAGTGCCGTTTCATACCATTTCAAGCAGGATGCCAGGCCACTAAAGATAGCGAGTCGTGACCTCTCCCTCCTCCATCTTGCAGAGACTGAGCCACGCCCACACTTCTGTGTTTTATAGTCCCTCCCCCTCCTTCCAGAAGGGGCGTGGTCTTCATGGCATGATTGACAGGAGAGAGAATCTCAACATTTTTTAAACACTAATATCTCTTTTATTTTTCATCGATGGGGAAAATCCTCAGCACCTGATGAGCGGAGGGGGACTGAGTAATATGGCCAAAAATCACAGCTGTACGTGATAGTGTTTTTTCTAAAATCAATATAAAGCGCAAACAGGAAGTGGTCAAGATTAGACTTTTAATTATATAGAAGGCAAGGCAACTTTAATTAGGCAAGGCAACTTTAATTAGGCAAGGCAACTTTAATTAGGCAAGGCAACTTTAATTAGGCAAGGCAACTTTAATTAGGTAAGGCAACTTTAATTAGGCAACACAGCTTTAGCATTTCCAAACCAAAGGCAACACAGCTTTAGCATTTCCAAACCAAAGGCAACACAGCTTTAGCATTTCCAAACTATATTTTCAAACCACATTAAGGGCACTGACAGGTCAGTAAAACCACTCACAGTTTAGTAGACATTTGTTCAGTGTTATTCACAGCTCAGACTGAGAGACGTGACCCTCTCGCTCCCCCATCTTGCAGAGACTGACTGAGTCACTCAACACTTCCGGGTTTTATCGTCCCTCCGGAAGGGGTGTGGCCTTCTGGAGAGAGAATCTCAACATTTTTTAAACACTAATAACTCTTTTATTTTTCATCGATGGGAAAAATCCTCTTGTCCTGCGCAGCGGAGGGGGACTCTGAGTAAGATGGCCAAATATCACACCCGTAAGTGGCAGCGTTTTTTCTAAAATCAATATATAGAACAACAGGAAGTGGTCAAGATCAGACTTTTAGTAATATAGATGTGTGTGTGTGTAAGTGAGTATGTGTGTACATACACACACTGACCTTTTTTCTCATTTATTATATTGTTTGCAGTGTTTGCATATTCTGTTGTGCTTCTGCAAGTAAGAATGTTATTGTTCTATCTGGGACATATGACAATAAAACACTCTTGACTTGGAAAGAGCAATGATTGTAGTGTAGGAATCGTGGACTTCACTTCGGTAGCACATAAAGAGTCGCCAGGTTTCTTGCACCAACTTGTGCCCACAGACAAAGCAGATCAGATATTGGGGAATGTAAATTTACAGGGAAGTGTCTCAATCTCCAGCAAGTCCAGCCAATTTCCAGCTACCCGTTGTGCGTATATGCAATGTGCTCAGACACAAAACTGTAATCCCCACTATGGAGTCGTCTATATTCACACTACTTATATCTGGGGGTCTCTGCAACAGCTTGCTTCAAGTCCCTGCCTGTCACTAAGCCATAATGCAGGGCAATATCTCACAGCTCTGAGTCAATGAGTAATTCAATACTCCGTTAAACTGTTACATGAATTAATTTCACACAGGCTCAGCAACTAGCCTACTGCAGAATGAGGGCCAATCCCTTTGTGTCTAATCCAGAAGTTACAGCTGAATGGAGTTTGAAGAATGAATTTTCCATGTATCTGAGCCAGAATGGAATGAAAATTAAAAATAATCCATGCACCAATTAGCACTAATCACTGAAGCCATGTTCTACAATGTAAAATTAATTTAAATGCTGCACTAAAATTCGATGGGATCACTAATTCTAAGGGAATAAACAGAGAGCTGCCTCGCTGGCAGCGAGTTAGTGCAATTCCTTCATCAACAGTAAACAAAGATGCTTTGTTCTCTGATCAGATAAAACTGGTTTGATCAGTAGTCATATTGGTCAGGGAAGAAGAGGGGAGCTATTTTGAGTTCCCATTCTGCAGTCTGAATCTGGCCATCATGGAGCCGCACAAAGACTTGCTTCAGTTCCTGAAGATCTTGGTGAGGAATTAGCCTCACAACGTGTGGTGTGATGAAGTTATGAAGTGATGAAGAAGAGTCCCGACTCGAGACATCACTATTCATGTCCTCCAGAGATGTTACCTGACCTGTTGAATTCCTCCAGCACTTTGTGTTTTGCTCAGGATACCAGTAGCTGCAGTTCCTTGTGTCTCCATCAACTAGAGGATGGTGGCAAGGTGGCGCAGCGGTAGAGTTGCTGCCTCACAGCGCCAGAGACCAGGGTTCGATCCTGACTACGGGTGCTGTCTGTACAGAGTTTGTATGTTCTCCCCTTGACAGCGTGGGTTTTCTCCGAGATTCCCACACTCCAAAGATGTACTGGTTTGTCGGTTAATTGGCTTGGTATAAATTTGAATTGTCCCTAGTGTGTGTAGGACAGTGTTAGTGTGCGGGGATCACTGGTCGGTGCGGACTTGGTGGGCGGTAGGGCCTGTTTCTGTGCTGTATCTCTAACTAAACTAAACTAAAACTATGCATTTCATTAACAGTACATAGCACTGTCTGTGCATCATTTAAATTTCTCCTTTAGGATATTTGACAAGTAATTATGTTAATTTTATTTTGCTCCCAACCAATATGTAAAAGGTGTAACCTGATTAATCTCTACCCCCCCCCCTCCTCTCTCCCCCCTCCCCCAGTCTTTCTCTCCCCTCTGCTTCCACAAAGTTCTCTCCTCCAGCCTCTCCCTTCCCCTACTCCCCTTCCTGCTGCTTCCACAAAGTTCTCTCCTCCAGCCTCTCCCTTCCCCTACTCCCCTTCCTGCTGCTTCCACAAAGTTTTCTCCTCCAGCCTCTCCCTTCCCCTACTCCCCTTCCTGCTGCTTCCACAAAGTTCTCTCCTCCAGCCTCTCCCTTCCCCTACTCCCCTTCCTGCTGCTTCCACAAAGTTCTCTCCTCCAGCCTCTCCCTTCCCCTACTCCCCTTCCTGCTGCTTCCACAAAGTTCTCTCCTCCAGCCTCTCCCTTCCCCTACTCCCCTTCCTGCTGCTTCCTTTCCTCTGGTTTCGCAATCTACAACTCCTCAAATCTTGGTAAAAACTAAAATTTCCTCTCTATTCCATGTTTATAGTCGCAAAGTTGGCTAAAACTGCAGATTGCTCTGTGTCACATGCACTAAGGGAATACAGTTTAAAAAAAAAATCAAAAACCTTAATCTCAAGTTGTAAAATATCTTTTTTCGTACTTGCAAATTAGCAGCACCTACAGGGATTATGTAAGATAACGAGAGCATTAAATTAACTGTACCCCAAATTTTGAGCCATTTTCTTTTTTACTTAACTGAGGTAAGGGAGGGTGAATTGTCATTTGTTTCCACCCAGCTCCCCGTGACACAGGCTGTCAGAGCGAGTGTTGCTGTTGATTAGCGGTGAGCACTTGCACTCTCACTGGCTCCTGGGAGGGCTGCTGTAAAATTGCTCATGGATGAATTTTAGTTTCAGTCCATAAAACTCTTCCTATCTGGCTGCAAGAAAATAGAATTTTAAAAAGGCAAGGCCCGCCTTGTGGGAGACATTAACTTCATTCACTGGTCTTTAAATGAAGATACAGTTCAGTAAAATGTTGAAGGAAAGGGTTGTGAATTCCGTGCCGCTGCAAGGCTTCACCACTGCTGAGGCCCAATCGCTGAGAGGCCTTACCGCCACTGCCGAGGAGCCACCGCCATGAGGTCTCACCGCCGCCGATAAGGCCCTATGGCCATGGAGGCTCCACCACCGCTGAGGCTCCGCCACCACCAAGGCCCCACCGCCGCGAGATCTCACCGCTGTCAGTGCTTTATAGCAGCCTCACTTTCTTTTAAACCAAAAATAGATTTATTCATGTATTTACAATACCAAATAATTCAAAACAAAACCCACCACCACAATACAAGTAAAACTAATTTCCCTTACACGACAAATTCCCCATTCTTAGGATGCATTCCACTCACCCCCCACCCCCACCACTGAGGACCCACCACGGAGGACCCACCACGGAGGACCCACCACGGAGGACCCACCACGGAGGACCCACCACTGAGGACCCACCACGGAGGACCCACCACGGAGGACCCACCACGGAGGACCCACCACGGAGGACCCACCACGGAGGACCCACCACGGAGGACCCACCACTGACCCACGACGGAGGACCCACCAGGGAGGACCCACCAGGGAGGACCCACCACGGAGGACCCACCACGGAGGACCCACCACGGAGGACCCACGACGGAGGACCCACGATAGAGGACACGGCACTGCAGACTCACCACTGCGGACTCACCACTGAGGACCTACAACGGAGGACCCAACACTGCGGACCCACAACAGTTAGGCCAAGCTCACCCACCGCGGATTCCCAACTTGGCCCCGAGCCACTGGCGTCGATGGGACCCACGCCACCAAGAGCGAGGAGGGTCCCGCCCGCGACCATCGAGAGTGAGGTGGACCATACAGAACAATGGGGGGACCCGGTGGGGGTGGGGGGTAGGTGCTGCCACGTGCAGCAGCGGGCAGTAGATTGGACCGTTCAGTAAACATTTATAACATTGTTGGCAGCAGACACGTGGCGACACTTGGGTACTGCCTAGGCGAGGTCTGCAGTCTGATTTTACTGGGCTGCGTGCAAAACAAAGCATTTCACAGTACCTAGCTACCTGTGACAATCAAGTGTCATTCAATCATTGAATTGTGCTCAGATGACACCTGCCAGTTTATGGTTTGTAGCCTAAATAGACCATAAGTCATAGGAGTAGAATTAGCCCATTTGGTTCTTCGAGTGCGCTCCACCATTCAATCATGGCTGATCTATTTTGTTCCCTTCTCCTGCCTCTCCCCATAAGCTTTGATGACCTTAACAATCACGAACCAATCAATCTCTGCTTTAAAAATATCCAATGTCTTGGCCTCCACAGCCTTCTGTGGCAATTAATTCCAAAGATTCGCCACACTCTGGCTCCAGAAATTCTTGCTAATTTTCATTCTAAAGGTACAGACTTTTATTCTGAGGCTGCGCCCTTTGGTCCTACACTCTCCGACATATGCACACTGTAATGGTGAGCCGGCTGTTTGCTTTGTAGTGTGAGAGGAAACTAGAGCACCTGGAGTGGTCACGGAGAGAACCTTTAAACTCCATAGTCAGGATCGAACTTATGCCTCTGGCGCTATAAGGCAGCAACTCTACGCTGCGCCACTGCGCCCCCCCAAATCGAGAGACTCATCTCTCGATCGTTACAGTACACGTTTTGCATGGGCTTTTGGGCTTTGTCACTGGGGTACAATTCCTTGGTGTTCACAGAGACTGCCGTCCGTACACGATAACGTCAAGCCACACCAATTTTGGCGCTTAATCGAGACTCGGGAGCAGTGAATTGCTCTCACAATGCAGCAGCCCACACCTGGGGTATAGGGTTACTCAGTGTTAGCTGAAGTTCAGGGGTGGGAGGTTGCAACCTTCACGTGGTCCGCCCTGTTTCGACGAATGCAATCAACCTGGCGTGCACAATCAAATAAGATCAAATAGAACAAGTTGTCCTACAACTTTAGGCTGTGCACGCCATACGCAAGAAGAAGAAGAAGTTGAAGTTCAGGCCTTGCAGCAATGTGCTGTTGCGATAGACATGTTTGTGCTGGACCCTGTGTTATCTCCAAGAGAGACAGATATGAGGCTCCCTGGTTTTTATTATGATGTTGGCTTATCAGATTGTACACAGATTTTGGATGGCACATTAGTTCCTTTAGCAAATAGAAAAAAATGGAGTGATTTCCAGGTGTGCAACCTTCATCAAAGTAAAGTGCGCTTTATCAAAGTAAAGAAGATCTGCTAAAGCTCACGTTACTATTTGTCATATTTTTTTAGAATATTCTCATATGAATGTTATAACATGTGAATACTGCACAGTTGGTGATTCACTACAAGAGATAGAAGTGATAATATTTACACATTTTTACCATCCTCCTATTATTTTGACACTGGATTTAATATGCTAATTTTAACATTTGTATCTTTGTTATATCAGCAGAAAAATATTAAAGGAACCATTTAAAATTTAGATGAAGAAGAATCTTGACCCGAAACGTCACCCATTCCTTCCCTCGAGAGATGCTGCCTGTCCCGCTGAGTTACTCCAGCTTTTTGTGTCTATCTTCGGTTTAAACCAGCATCTGCAGTTCATTCTTACACATTTAAAATTCAGATTTTGGAGTTTTAATAAATAAATACTGAAATGTATTCATCCTTGCTGCACTGTTTTAAAGCAGGTATTTTATCGTAAACAAGTTCAATAGTTCGCGAGTCAAGAGAGTCAAGAGTGTTTTATTGTCATGTCCCAGATAAAACAATGAAATTCCTACTTGCAGCAGCACAACAGAATATGTAATCATAGTACACTGTAAATAATATGATAAATATAATACGCACCCATACATACGTACACATAAAAACACAAACAATAATAGTGCAATAATAATAAAATAATAGTCTATGTAGTTCTGAGCTTATTTGAGGATGTAGTGTTTAATAGCCTGATGGCTGTAGGGAAGAAGCTGTTCCTGAACCTGGACGTTACAGTTTTCAGGCTCCTGTACCTTCTTCCCGATGGCAGGGGTGAAATGGGCGTGTGCGGACGTGGCGTCGAAGGACGAGAAGCCGAAGCGAAGAAGTGGAAGCCAAACAACCGAACGGAAATGACGCCAAAAAGCCAAATAACCGAAAGGGCGCAACGCCGAAAAGCCAACTAACCAAACGGACGCGACGCCGAAAAGCCAAATAACCGAAAGCGTACGACCCCAAAAAGCCAAGTAACCGAACAGACGTGACGCCGAAAAACCAAATAACCGAAAGGGTGGGACGCCTAAAAGCCAACACACCGAACGGACGCAACGCCAAAAAACCAAATAACGGACATAATGCATCCCTCGGGACAGCCCTACTCTCCCCCCGGGGTCAGCGCTGTCCGGCCACATCCGCCCTCCGCCTCATCTCTCCCGTGCGGCAGCAATGTGACTGGCAGTGGGTCGGCAACACACTCAGACGCGGGGCCGCGGCTCCAGGCAGCAGATACACGGGGACAAAAACCCGGCAATGTCCCCGTCAGCTGCAGCAGAGTTGGGGACAGTCTGGTCCCTCCGCCCACCCAGAGTCACCGGCACCCGAGCCCCACACCAGAGTAGGGCTGTCCCGGGGGATTGGCTCCTTCGGCTGCTTACACCGTGGTGCTCGGGTTCAGAGTGCCCAGTCACTCTAAAGCCCCGGGCGGTCTTGTGTGGGAAAATGTCCCCCACCCTTCCGTCTCCCCCGGCCAGTAATGTGATGGACGTGGGAGTCTGGACCAATCGCTAACGTCCCGCCCCCTGGCGACGTCATGTCCATTATTTGGCTTTTCGGCGTTGCGTCCGTTCGGTTAGTTGGCTTTTTGGCGTCGTTTCCGTTCGGCTTTGATTTCTTCACTTTGGCTTCTCATCCTTCGACCCCACGTCCGGGCACCGTAATGGGTGTGTGGCCAGGGTGGTGTGGCCCTTTTGAGGGAGCAACTCCAGTAAAATGGTGGGGAGGTCAGAGCCGGTGATGGACTGGGCAGTGTTCACAGTCTATGTGTTGCAGTCTTCTTAGCTCATTGACATTCATGTTGCCGAACCAGGCTGTGATGCAACCAGTCAATATGCTCTCCACAGTACACTTGTACACCTAACCTTGGGGGTGTGATAGACACCAAATGCTGGAATTGTGGAAGGAACGGTCTCTGCGGAAGGCAGAAAGGGGTGGAGATGTGACTAGTGGTCGGATCCCGTTGGAGGTGGCGAAAATTTCGGAGAATTATGTGCTGCATGCAACGGCTGATGGGGTGAAAGGTAATCGGGGGATTCTGTCCCTGATATGACTGAGGGGAGGGAGAACAAGAGCGGAGCGATGGGATATCGAGGAGACATGGTAGCAGATGGGAACCCCCGTTCCCTAAAGAATGAGGACATCTCGGGTGCCCAGGTATGGAACACCTCATCTTAGGTACAGTGTGAAGGCTCTCAGTCTGAAGAAGGATCTTGAGCCGAAACGTCACCTATTCCTTCTCTCCGGAGATGTTGCCTGACCCGTTGAGTTACTCCAGCATTTTGTGTTTATCTTTGGTGTAAACCAGCATCTGTAGTTCCTTCCTACACAATGGGCGTGTGATATTGGGCTACGATATATCATGTTTAGGTTAGTAACAAATCATATTAGTTAAACTTGAGAGGTCGGGTTTGTCAATCTGACGGCACAAATTTGAAACCCACGGCACGGGCTGGTAAACTAATATTCAATTAATAAAAATTAATTTAAAATAACTATTACCATGAATGGTGACGATAAGACCACAGATTGCTGTAAAAGTCCATCCTTTTCTTTAAGTATAGGAAAGAACATCAGATGCTGGTTTAAATCGAAGGTAGACACAAAATGTTGGAGTAACTCAGCGGGACAGGCAGCATCTCTGGAGAGAAGGAATAGGTGACGTTGTCCATCCATGAACCATGTAGAGGTGTTCCATACCAGGGCACCCGAGATGTCCTCATTCTTTAGGGAACGGGGGTCCCCCTCTTCTACCATAGAAGAAGGGTCTCGACCCGAAACGTCACCCATTCCTTCTCTCCAGAGATGCTGCCTGTCCCGCTGAGTTACTCCAGCATTTTGTGTCTACCTATCCTTTTCATTAACATCTCATCAGTCTGGCTTGTACCTGACATTAGATAGGTCCTCATCAGTGTGATTTTTATCTGTCATGGCCTTGCACGCCACTGACTTCTGGTCCAGCAATAAATATGGGCCCAGACAGTGGTATCCATCCCCCGAATGAATAAAATAATGTTCTAATGAACCAATTCTGACACAAAATTAGAGTTGAGCTTTCATGTACACCAGCTTTGAATTATGCCTCTGCATTTAATCTATGCAAGACATTTAAACTGCCATGTATTCACACTGAATTAAATAGCTCAGCAAAAGTCCCATTTAATATTTAAGATGATGATAACATACTACCAACAAACAGCTGTCAACAATGCCCAGAATGTGTGGCATTAATCTATTGACTCCATCTACACTTCATGCTGCCTCGACAAGGCCACCAGCATGATCAAAGACCAGTCTCACCCCGGTCACTCCCTCTTCTCCCCTCTCCCATCAGGCAAGAGGCACAGAAGTTTGAAAACGCACACCTCCAGATTCAGGGAGAGTTTCTTCCCAGCTGTAAGCAGGCAACTGAACCATCCCTTCATCAAGTCGACTGTGGTCCTGACCTTCCATCTACCTCATTGGAGACCTTTGAACTATCTTTAATCGCATTTTATCAGATTTCAATGTTATACCTTTGCCTAGATGTTGTATCCTTTATCATTTATTTGTGCACTGTGCAGGGCTTGATTATATTCATGTATGGTCTTTTTTTACTGGATAGGACACAAACAAAAGCTTTTCACTGTACCTCCATACACATGACAATAAAAAAAACTAAACTGAACTAATATATCCTCAAACCCTTTAGTTAGCTTTTACAACCAAAGGGGTTGTCCCACTTGGGCGACCTAATTGGCGAGTTTAGAAGATTTTAGGAGAGTTTGAAAAGATGTCATGTTGAAGACCTCCTTTGACTATGTAGAAGACTTCTTTCGGCCTCCTTCGACCATGTTGAAGACTAGCTTCGACTAGCTACGACTAACTTCAGGAAAATTGGACACCGAATAGTGGAGAGTGAAGACAACCTCCTTCGATCTCCTTCGACCTCCCTTCGACCTCCCTTCGACTATGATGAAGACTATCTTCGACTACCCTCGATTACCTACGACTAACATGCCGACCTACTACGGCCTACTACGACTAAACCTACGAGTAAAAAAAGTATCAATTTTTTTCCATGGTGACCTTTTTTTACTTGCGGGCATTTTTCAACATGCTTCAAAACACGCCGCAACCTAGCTGAAGCCTCGAGTACATGGGGACTACTCTCGAGCATGAAGGAGAGGTACAAAGACCTCCTAGGACCTCGTGTTGACCATGCTGCGAGTATGAGTCGAGGGCAAACTCGCCAGAACTCGCGGATTAGGTCACCCAAGTGGGACAGCCCCTTTAGCATCTCAAATGAATCTACTGAGCAGTTCAATATTGCAATATTTACTTAGAATAAACACGAGGTTTGCATTAACTTAGATCCTGTGAGCAGAGCTGTTGAAACAAGAAAGAATTACATTGGACTTTATCCAAATAATTGGATCAAAATAAATCCAGACTTTTAGGGGCCACGTTTTCCATGCTGTGGCTATGAATGGTGATAGAATTTGAAAGTGTGGTGCTTAAATTATTGAATCGAAATGACAAGACCTTATAATAGTGTGAATTTGGTCTGGGAATTGGATGAATATCTGACTGGGACGAATGGAGTTGTCAGAGAAAATTGTCAAACATTGTACATGCTGATGTTCAGCAGACCACCATAAAGATGGAAAATGCACCTAAAAATCCCATTGGGAAACTAGGCTTTAGTTTAGTTCAGAGTTATTGCGTGGAAACAGGCCCTTCAACCCACTGAGTCCGCACCGACCAGCGACCCCCGTACTCTGACACTATCTTACATACTGTGAGCAATTCACAATTTTTACCGAAGCCAACTAAACATACAAACCTGCACGTCGTTGGAGTGTGGGAGGTAACCGGAACACCCGTAGAAAACCCACGCGGTCACGGGGAGAACATCGAAATTCCGTACAGACAGCACCCGTGGTCAGGATTGAACCCAGGTCTCTGGCGCTGGAAGGCAGCATCTCTACCGCTGCGCCACCAGTTTTAGAATATTAATGTGTACTAATTAAATCCTTTCTATGGGACGATGCTTTAGTGTAAACTAGCTGAACAAAATCACTTTGCCGATATCTACAACAACGCAGACAGCTTGTACATGCTGATGCACTTCCATTTTTGCAGTTAACTGCGAGATTTTGTATTTCCTTCATGATTAAATGCAACTTAATCATTTCTTCAATCAGAACCAATTTAGCATTGCCCAAACATGCATCAGAGATCCATTCCTTTAGGGAGATAGATAGGAGCTTTTGTACTGTCGGTCTAAATAAAATGGGAACACGTTGCCTGAGATGAGATCCTAAGATGGCTGTGGAGACCAAGTCAATGGGTATTTTTAAGGAGGAGATTGACAGATTCTTGATTAGTAAGGGTGTCAAGGGTTATGGGGAGAAAGCAGGAGAATGGGGTTGAAAGGGAAAGCTAGATCAGCTATGATTGAATGTCTTAAAAATATGGTCACCTTTTATTGATTTGTTACAAGTATAATATGGTGCAGCATAACCTTAGAAAGTTATTGTTTTAGAACTAGGTGATGGGTGTGAATCGTTATGAATTAGGCACATTCCCTTTCTTTTTTGTTTAGCTCTACCTTCTTTGGATTTTTTACTTATTTCCTTTCCCTTCTTAAGGCCCTCTTCTCTTTGGGGCCTGTTTTCTTTTCTTTTTTCTTTCCTTTTTTTTTCACATTCTCAAGCACGCAGTTTACTTAACCATCATCATTCATTTAACGCCAACTACTGTGGACTACACTTCACTACTATCCTCATTCTTCTCTTCTTTCTCTTTTCTCTTTTTCTATTACAGATTAAAGTTTTAAAAAAAGAGAAGTTGTACACTGTAGATGGTTTATGCATGCAACCAATCACATAGCTACCTCACCACTACTAACCCCGCCTTAGGTATCATTTATAATAATGCCTGCTTCTCCTTCTGCGCAGTACAGTAGCAGACTGGAGTCAGTGACTACTCATGTATCGTTTAACTCTGTATCCTTATTAAAGACTATTATAAAGTTACACGTGTGTAATGATTCATTTACATGGTGTCAGATAGAGACAACTTGCGTCTCCTGTTTACCGTTTTTTATTTATTTTGCTAAGTTTTTATTTTCATTTTGACGATGGCTTCCTCTTGCCGAAAGCCTGCTCAGCTCGTCTTCGATTTGGACATCGCGGAGCGCTGGGCTACGTTCGAACTGGACTACCGCCACTACATGAATATCGCACATCGGAACGATCCCGATGAAGTCAAAGCCTCGCTTCTTCTCAACCTTGCCGGCCCTGACGCCATGAGAAGAGCGAGAACTTTCAGTTACACCCCAGCGGTCCTGGGTGCCGACGATCAGGTACTGATACCCATAGAAACAGCCGACGACCCGCACGTCCTGATACGCAAATTCAGGGAGATTTGCGACCTGCCCTCTAATCGTATTTTAGAAAGGGCACGAATTTTTACTCGCAAGCAGTTGCCCGATGAGCCTGTTCGCTGATTTACGTTACCTAGCCCAGAGGTGCCGGTTCGAAGCGATGACAGACCAGCTAACTAGAGACATTTTGGTGACAGGGATGCTCGATCAGAAACTGAGATCAGAGCTCCTCCGCAAACCCGATCTGACCTTAAATGAAGCCATGCACGCCTGCAGAATGGCTGAGGTCATTGACCCGCCAGGCAGTCAGCGTGATTCGGACACTAAATCTATCAACCTGACTGGGTTCAATAGACCGCAACGTCGAACGGATAACATGAAATTTGTGCCTCGGGCCAGCCCCGCATCTGGCGGTGAACCTCCCAAATGCCCTAACTGTAATTATATGCATCACAGGCAGTCGCCATGCCCTGCCTATGGTAAAGCCTGCAACTATTGCAAGAAGTTAAACCATTTCTCTGCTGCCTGTCGTACTCGTGGGAAAGTACCACGAGCTTCCAGACCTAACCTAAACATGCTTATGCAAGTTGATAACAATTATGGCTCTCCGTCCTTGCTCGACGCTGCCCACGTTGCCGATCCAATTAATTCGCAAGGGGAGGCAAGTGTGTACTCACTCCTTCATGCACCTGGCCGGCTACCCGATCCAACTGTTCTGATAACTGTCAACAATTCCGACTTTCACGCTAAGCTCGACACGGGGACGAAGGTGAATGTAATGTCAATAAGCCTTTTCAAGAAGATAAAGAATAATGAGCTACTGATTGCAGACCGCTCCACTCTGCATGCTTACGGGGGCGAGGTGCTGAGACCGCTGGGAAAAGCTACTTTCACTTGTGTGCTGAAAAAGACAACGCGTGCCTTGACCTTTTATGTTTTGAACTCTGACTGTGTGACTCTGTTGGGCAACCAGGCATGCCAGGATCTGGGACTGGTGTCGTTCGACAGAACGGTCCACAAGGTGATGATATCGGTGGACCCGGTAAAGGAATACCCAGACCTGTTTAATGACGAACTGGGCAAGCTGCCTATTACCTACAAAATTGCTACTGATCCAAAGGTGTCACCTGTAATTCGTGCACCGCACAGAGTGTCTCACGCCATGAAGGACAAAGTCGAGTCCATGTTGAACGACATGGTCACCATGGGGGTGCTAGAAGCGGTCAGTGAGCCCACCGAGTGGGTGTCCACCATGGTTGCCACGTTAAAAAAGGACAAGAATGAATTCCGTGTGTGTATCAACCCTAAAGACTTGAACCTTGCCATCAGGCGCCCCCACTACCCCATGAGGACCGTTGAGGATGTTGCAGCTCAGGTCGGACAGGCCACCGTCTTCTCTGTCCTCGACGCAAAGAGCTCGTTTTGGCAGATACCGCTGGACAAGGGGTCATCGGATCTGACCACGTTTTCGACACCGTTCGGCAGATTCAAGTTCCTGCGAATGCCATTCGGCATCAACTCTGCCAGCGAGGTGTTCCAGAGGACCATGGAACAGCTGTTCGCTGGCATGCCGTACGCCATCATTGTTGATGACATCCTGGTCTATGGGAAAGACGTGGTGGAGCACGACCAGAACCTACGCTGTGTCCTGGAGCGGGCACGACAGATCAACCTCAAGCTTAACCCCAAGAAGTACAGATTCTGGGTCTCCGAGGTAACTTACGTTGGCCATGTATTCACTCCTGCCGGACTCAAGCCCGATCCTTTGAAAGCTGCCGCTATCACTGAGATGCCGGCCCCCACCGACGTGCTCGGTCTACAGCGTTTCCTGGGTATGGTGAACTATCTTGGGAAATTTATTCCCAACCTCAGCGAACTGAGCTCGTCCCTGCGACAACTGATTAGAAAAAACACCGCCTGGTCCTGGTTCCCACAGCACCAGCAGGCTTTCGATACTTTAAAGTCTAAGCTGATCAACACTCCTACTCTGACGTTTTTCGACCTGAAGTGCCCCATCACCGTCACCTATGATGCCTCGCGATTCGGGCTCGGTGCAGCCTGCCTACAGTCCTCTGCAGATGGCTCCCTGCTCCCGGTCTCCTATGCCTCCCGTACCATGACTGACACCGAACAGCGCTACGCACAGATCGAAAAGGAGCTGCTTGCTGTCATTTTCGCCTTCTCTAAGTTCAAAGACTTTTTTTCCGGAAATTCTTTCACAGTTGAGACTGACCACCAGCCATTGATGACCATCCTAAACAAGCCGATCCATGTCGCACCTGCCAGGCTGCAACGTATGATGATGCAGCTCCAGCGTTTCGACTTCACCATTGTCTACAAGAAGGGTACTGAAATGCACATTGCGGACACCCTCTCTCGCGCCCCTCGCGCTACCTGTGACCGACACCCCTATGAACGGGAAGACCTTCTGGTGCTCGGCGTTGACTTTGTCCCCACTAAGCAGCTTCAGTGCCTAGCCGAGCATACTGCCGCCGACCCCGCTCTGCAGCGACTTTCTTCAGTGATAAAAGGGGGTTGGCCGAGCAAGCGCGCCACCGCGCCCGCAGAGACACTGCCGTTTTTCCTGGTTCGCGACGAACTGGTCATCCAAGACGGCGTTATTGTTAAGGGCCACAAGGTCGTGATCCCCTCCTCCCTGTATGACAAGTACTACAGCGTGGCCCACAGCGGGCACCCGGGCGTTGATGCCACGATCGCCCACGCACAGTGCCAATTCTACTGGCCTGGAATGGCAAAGTACATTCGGGACCATGTCTCGTCTTGCTCTACCTGCAACAGCCTTGCGCCCCACCAGCAAAGGCAGCCCCTTTTGCCCTGGCCTGGACCTCGGTGGCTGCTGACATTTTCGAGTGGCGTGGTAAACACTACCTTGTCCTGGCTGACTCGTACTCGAACTGGTTCGAGGTTGACCTTGTGACCTCACTCACGTCCGAGATGGTCATCCGCAAGCTGAGGAAACATTTTTCCACCTTCGGCTCGGCTGTCCGTCTGCAGACCGACAACAGCAGGCAGTTTACCAGCCAGGAGTTCAAGCACTTTGCCAACAAATGGAACTTCCTCCACTTCACGAGCAGCCCTGAGTACCCGCAGAGTAACGGGCTTGCTGAGCGGGCTGTCCGGAGTGCCAAACTGCTAATGGAGCAAGCGCGCCTGGCGAATTCCGACTTTTACCTCGACCTCCTGAACCTAAGGAACATTTCCAGGGACGCAACCTTGGGCTCACCTGCCCAACGGCTGATGTCCAGAACGATGAGACCACCGATTCCGATTGCTCAACACAAGCTGCTACCTCGGGTGCTGGAGCCTGCCTCCGTCCAGACGCGCATTCAGGAAAGGCCCGACATCCAAAGACGGTCACATGATAGATCGTGCAAACCACTCAAGCCTCTGCTGCCTGGACAGGCCGTTCGTCTACATACTGCTAGCGGATATTCCCGTCTGGCCACCGTGGTTGGCATTGCCAACGCGCCTCGTTCGTACCTTGTGGACTTTGAAGGGACTGTTTACCGCAGGAGTCGTCAACACCTGCTTGCAGTACAGGAGCCGCTGCCACAGGCAGCGGGACCCCTCCGCCGCTGCAGTTCCAGCCGTCCGCTGCTGATCCCGTTACCGGCCCCTGCATGTCTCAGTCCCCTCGCGTGTTTTGTTCACCTCCGCGTGGGACGCCCTTTGCTAACCGTTTTTCCACCCCTCCTGCACGTTTGTCCCCCCTGCCACTTTCCATTTCCCCTACGGCTTCGTCGCCTCCGGGTTTGGGTCTTTCCGGTGAGGGGGGGGAAGGGTTGGTCCGTACGCGCTTGGGCCGTGTCAGCAAGCCGCCTGTCCGGTATGGTGATTTTGTTTAATTCGTAGCCATGGTTATCCACCATGTTTAATCTTCTAAGGGGAAGGATGTAGATGGTTTATGCATGCAACCAATCACATAGCTACCTCACCACTACTAACCCCGCCTTAGGTATCATTTATAATAACGCCTGCTTCTCCTTCTGCGCAGTACAGTAGCAGACTGGAGTCATGTATCGTTTAACTCTGTATCCTTATTAAAGACTATTATAAAGTTACACGTGTGTAATGATTCATTAACATACACAAAATGTATTATGTTGCATATCATGATTAAGATGTATGTACAATGCTTCTAATTTTTTTTTTTAAATTAAAAAATGTAAATGTTTTTTTTTAAAGCTATGATTGAATGGCGGAGTTGACTCGATGGGCCAAATGGCCTTATATGAATTTATGAACAAACTTTATGTTTATTTTTACTTATATAACGGACTGTACAGGTAGTACTGCGACAGTGATGTTTCTAAGAAATGTTTATAGAAACAGATGTGTGAATCATGAAAAGGGGGTTAGAAGCAAGAGAGTTTTGGACTCGCAATAACAAACTTAATTTTCCCACATGATTTTCAAAATCAAAGGTCTTTATAACAGCTATAATTTAATTTTTGTTATTATAATCTAAAAATACCAAAGGCTGCATGTTTAACATTATTTAATAGAGTATCATTGCACAAATCAATTGCTTGTCCATTTCCATGGCTACCTGTGGTGAAACAAGCAATGTGTGTTCTTAAGAGACAATTGCAGGGAGATTACATGGAAACAGTTTGTTATTCCCTGGACTGTTTTTTCTCAACAGCTTTTTTTTCTGCTTGTCAATTTCAAAAGTAACTTCAGGGTGTTTCTCTTGTTCTTAAACAAAATCGTGTTATAACCAATTTGGCCTACGTACTAAAAATAGTGGAGGAAGGAACTGCAGATGCTGGTTTAAACCTAAGATAGACAAAATGCTAAAGTAACTCAGCGGGACAGGCAGCATCTCTGGATAGAAGGAATGGGTGATGTTTCGGGTTGAAACCCTTCTTCAGACTGAGTCTGGGAAGAGGGAGATACAGAGATAAGGAAGGGTAAGGTGTGAAAACGAGACGATGGGGATAGAGATCAAGGTTAACGTGGAATAGATCATTGTTAGCTAGGAGAAAGTAACAATAAAGCAAACAGATAAAATAGAATTGTTATCAGTCAGACTGGTCAGAGAACTTTGAAGTGGGAGGGATGGAGAGAGAGGGAAAGAAATAAGTTGGAGAGGTCAATAATCATACCTTTGGGGTGTAAGCTACTCAAGCGAAATATGAGGTGCTGTTCCTCCAATTTGCAATGAGCCATACTTTGACAATGGGGAAAGGTCAGTGTGGGAATGGGAAGGGAAGTTAAAGTGTTGAGCAACCAGAAGATCAGGTAGTTTTGGCAGACTGAGCGGAAATGTTCAGCCTGCACTTGGTCGCGCCATTATACAGGAGTCCACACCTGAAACAGCAGATACAGCAGATGAGATTGGAGGAGGTGCAAGTGAACCTCTGCCTCACCTGTAAAGACTGGAGTCGAGGGGGGAGGTATAGGGACATCTCCTGCGGTTGCAGAGGAAAGTGCCTGGGGAGTGGTTTGAATGGGAAGGTACAAATTTACCAGGGAGTTGCTGAGAGAACAGTCTCTGCAGAAAGCGGAAAGGGGTGGAGATGGGAAGATGTGGTTAGTGGTGAGATCTCGCTAGATGTGGCGAAAATGTCTGAGGATTATGTATGCTGTATGCTACGGCTGATTGGGTGGAAGGTGAGGACCCTGTTGCGACTGGGTGTAGGGGGAGCAAGAGCGGAGCTGCGGGATATCGAGCAGACCTTAGTGATCTATAATGGAAGAGGGGAACCCCTGTTCCTTAACGAATGAGGAACACCTCATCTTGGGAGCAGATGCAGCGTAGACAAAGGAATTGGGAGTAGGAGATAGAATCTTTACAGGAAGCAGGGTGGGAACAAGTGTAGTCTAGATAGCTTGGGAATCAGTGGGTTTATAATAGATGTCAGTCAATAGTCTATCTCCCGTGATGGAGATGGTGAGATCAAGAAACGGTAGAGAGATGTCGGAGATGGTCCAAGTGAATTTGAGTGCAGGATGGATATTAGTAGTAAAGTTAATGAAGTCAGTGAGTTCTGCATGGGTGCAGGAGGTAGCACCAATGCAGTTATCAATGTAACGGAGATAGGGTTCGGGGATAGGGCCAATGTACGCCTGGAACAGGGATTGTTCGCCGTACCCTACAAAGAGGCAGGCATAGCTGGGGCCCATATGAGTGCCCATGGCTACGCCTTGGATTTGGAGAAAATGGGAGGAGTCGAAGGAGAAGTTGTTAAGAGTACGGACCAGCTCTGCTAGGTGGAGGAGAGTGTTGGGAGAGGGAAATTGGAGGAACAACACCTCTTATTTCACTTGCGCAGTTTACACCCCAGCAGTAACATCAAGTAACCCTTGCTTTCCCTCTCTCCATCCCTCCCCCTTCCCAGTTCTCCAACCAGTCTGGCTGTCCTCAATTCCATTTTATCTTTGTTTGCTTTGTTGTTACCTTTTCCTAGCTAACATTCTATTCTACATGTTCCATGATCTCCATCCACTTTGTCTCATTTTCACACCGGACACTTCCTTATCTCTGTATCTCCCTCTCCCCTGACTCAGTCTGTAGAAGGGTCTCGATCCGAAACGTCACCCATTCCTTCAATCCAGAGATGCTGCCTGTAATAAAAATAGTGTTCCTTATTTCATCAAGAGTGTCATATCCACTTTGTGTTATGGAAACACGCATTACAAAAGAACAAGAAAGAACGACCTGTTTTCAACTTCACTCAGATAATGTGTTAATTTCTTGCGCAATTTAGACCCGTGTCTAAGAAACTTCAACAAAATTCAATGGCAGCATCTGAATTCTTGTTAAAAATTATATTTTATTAGTGAAAATCTCCAACCGCTTTTGTGTTACCTATTATTATGGAGCTAAGATGAGTAATTCAGTTTATCAGAGATATGTGCATGGCAGGTGGCACCAAAAGCCTGGAGCATAGCTCGTTATTCTTTGATGAGATGTGTGCATTGTCCTTAACACCAACAGATATTGGGGCAGCATGGTGGCGTAGCGGTAGAGTTGCTGCCTCGCAGCGCAGGAGACCCAGGCTTAATCCTGACCATGGGTGCTTGTCTGTATGGAGCTTGTACGTTCTCCCAGTGACCTGCGTGGGTTTTCCCCAGGATCTCCGGTTTCCTCACACGCTCCAAAGACGTACAGGTTTGCAGACTAATTGGCTTGGTACATTTTTTTATTGTCCCTGGTGTGGGTAGGATAGTATTTGTGTGTGGGGATCGCTGGTGGGCGCGGACTCGGTGGGCCGAAGGGCATGTTTCCTCGCTGCATCTGTAAACTAAACTAAACTAAACTAAACATAGGCTGGCATCATTTTTATTGCAGGCCTAGGGAGCCTTCCACGATAGCATTTCCCCACAGCTCAGCTAATTAATGCTCTGCTTCTATAAAACATATTTCCTGTCCACAGAGGCAGCTGTTGTTGCTGATTTGGGTGAACATTTATGGCACAGTTAATTCTTTACAGTTCCCATGCATTTGGTGTCTATTAAAAATTGGATCTCTCAGGGAAAAAAAATCAATAGAAAGAAATATGTGACGTTAATCTCCTCCAGTCTCCATCCTTGGACCGAGAGAGACACTTTCTATCATTTGATTTATAAAAATTGTTTCGCAAGTGCCATTGAAGTAATGTCATTGCAATTTTCATATAGATAAATTACTTTTTTTATATGGGTGTTCGTTTTATTTTCTCTGAGTCGTTTTGCTTCTTCACATTTGTGGAAATAAAATTGACGTGGAGTTGGGGTGAGGGTACGGTAAGGGTGGCAATTCTTCGGTACATTTTTTTCCAGGAAGGATAATTCTGTGGTTTTGCAACACTAAGTGGAGGGAAAATCTGCCCCCCCCCCCCCCTCCCGTGCAGAACTCGTGTGAGTATATCAACCGTGACTGAAACTAAGTTCACATCAACTATTATACCTTGGAAAGGAATCTGTCAACAGTGCAGGGCAGGAGACAAGATCAGTTATGAATCATGGCAGCAATTGGCAATCAAACAGATCCCAGAATCTCTGGCTGCACCTTATCAAGGTGTAATGATTGTATGTTGATTAAAATCTCTCACGCTTTGGCAGGTTAACGGTTTACGAGCAAATATTAAATGGCGGGAATAGTTTCTTTGCTCACCATGGATTAAGGTCCTTGTTAAGCATGTTATCATGGCAGTTTCCTTCACTTCTTTTAAGGCATGGATTCAATAGTGTCATTTAGGAGACTTTTGGATAGGCACATAGATATGCAGGGAATTGATAAATATGGATAGACACAAAATACTGGAGTAACTCAGCGGGACAGGCAGCTTCTCTGGAGAGAAGGAATGGGTGACGTTTCATGTCGAGACCCTTCTTCAGACTGATCAGGAGGAATATGGATTATGTGCAGACACATAAGAGTTGGTCTTGGCAATATGTTCGGCATGGACATTGTTGACCGAAGGGCCTGTTCTTGTGCTGTACTGTTCTATGCTCTATGCTCTCAGGCTGAACGTAAACAGAAAAGATTGCATGCAATGGTCTGGAGATGCCAATTTTTCAGCATGAAACCAATGATAACAATCTACCTAGCATTGTTTAAACAAAGTTCAAAAGCTCATGTTGGAAAGGGTGCAGAGCAGATTTACAAGGACGGTGCTGGGACTTGTGGGTCTGAGCTATAAGGAGAGGTTGAGCTGGAACTCGATTCCTTGTAGCACAGGAGGATGAGGTGTATACAATCATGAGAGGAATAGATCGGGTAGATGCACAGAGTCTCTTGCCCAGAGTAGGGGAATCGAGAACCGGAGGGCATAGGTTTCAGGTGAAGGTGGAAAGATTTTATAGGAATCTGAGAAATAACTTTTTCACACAAAGGGTGGTGGGTGTATGGAACAAGCTGCCGGAGGAGATAGTTGAGGCAGGGACTATCGCAACGTTTAAGAAGCAATTAGTCAGGTACATCGATAGGACAGGTTTGGAGGGATATGAGCCAAATGCAGGCAAGTGGGACTAGTGCAGATGGGACAAGTTGGTTGGTGTGGGCAAGTTTGGGTTGAAGGGACTGTTTCCACACTGTATGACTCTATGACTGTATATCATAAAATATGTGGGCACTAGCTCCAAAACAGTCCAAGTGGACTTTCTCCATAATTTCAGGAACGCAGATATTTCGGGTCAAATTTCCAAAACACCTACTCACAGATCAAACTTCAGGAAATTATCCTTATTGAATCACACCACGTTACCTTCAGCACTCGTTCAGGATCTAGAGAGGGTACAATGCAATGATGGGAGGGTGATGGTGGACTCTTCTGACAATTACCCTTATAGGTTTCCGAAGAATAGTTCTTGGAAGAGGTAGGGTCTTTGCAGCAAAAACAATATGATAGAATGTTGGTAAGTGTTTGAGCCCTCTGGAATGCTTGCATTATAGGTGACATCTCCAAAGCAGCCAAATACCTTTCCAAGTGTGAATGCAAAGGTCACATTGATCAAAGAATGAAGGCCCTTGACTTCTGCCATGCAGAGTGTGCACCAAAGTGTGTGGTGTGGCACCTCAACATGGAATGGGGAGAAGGCAGGAGAACGGGGTTGAGAGGGAAAGATAGATCATCCATGATTCAATGGTGTAGACCTGATGTGCTGAATGGCCAAATTCTGTTCCTATAATTTATGGACTTACTTATGAACTTATGGAACCAACTCATTAGGGGCAGGACCGTGACAACTGTAGAGTTGCTGCCTTACAGCCCAGAGACCCATGTTTTATTCATACAATGGGTGCTGTCTGTACAGAGTTTGTACGTTCTCCCGTGTGTGTTTTCTCCCAGTGCTCCAGTTTCCTCCCACATTTCAATGACATACAAATTTATAGGTTGATTAGCTTCGGCAAAACTGTAAATTGTCCCTAGTGTGTAGGTTAGTGCTGGTGTACGGGGCGATCACTGGTCAGCACAGACTCGGTGGGCTGAAGGGCCTGTTTCTGTGCTGCATCTCTAAAGTCTACAGTCCTTAGCACATATGACCCAACCCTGAATACAACAGATGAGGACCTCTACTCTGTACTTACAAAAGCTGTGGCTAACATACAAGAGGGAAACGACCTGATTCTCCTGGATGAACTCAACGCCAAGATTAGAATATGTCCGCTCAACCTCCAGAGTGTGACTTGCAAAGCGGGGATGGGGAAGGACGACTAGAGGAAGGACCCCTTCCTGGCGAACTGCTGGAAGCACAGCTTTGTCGTAACTAACTCTCCGCTTTGTCAGAAATACAGGCACAAGGCATCACTGATATCTGTTAAATTATATTATAGTTCAATTAAGAGACTACATTGATGTTGTATAAGGTGTATCATGACAGATAAGTTAATTGTTGGAATGACCATTGCTCTGTTAGTTCAATCAATGTGCCCCCAAAATGATAGCTACAAGAAATTCAATGCTGAAGGTCTCATGGACCAGCAAGGGTACCTCTTGTTGGACAATCAGATGACCACAACCAACAGGAATCCCAGAGGATCCTGTTCAAACTGAGTTCAAACTGAGTTCAAACTGCCCTGAAGGTTTTCAGAATTAGCACCTTCAAAGAGAGTCTTGGCTTTCCTAACAAAAAAAAAACATCAGGACTTGTTTGATGAAAATAACCAGGAATTTAAGGAGCGAATTAATCGCAAACACAAGGCAATAGACAATAGACAATAGACAATAGACAATAGACAATAGGTGCAGGAGTAGGCCATTTGGCCCTTCGAGCCAGCTGGTGCAGATGTGATCATGGCTGATCATCCTCAATCAGTACCCCGTTCCTGCCTTCTCCCCATATCCCCTGACTGCTATTTTTAAGAGCCCTATCTAGCTCTCTCTTGAAAGCATCCAGAGAACCTGCCTCCACTGCCCTCTGAGGCAGAGAATTCCACAGACTCACCACTCTCTGTGAGAAAAAGTGTTTCCTCATCTCAAAAGTGTTTCCTCAAATGGCTTACTCCTTATTCTTAAACTGTGGCCCCTGGTTCTGGACACCCCTTGGACTGCTTGGACTGGAAGCTTCACCATACGTCAAGGGAAAGAAGCAAGTCTGAGAGCTGAATAGGTAGTAAGGATGGCAAAAGCAATGTGAGCATATATTTTGAGGACTAGAATATAAAAGCAGGGATGTAATGCTGAGGTTCTATAAGGCACTGGTCAGACCGCATATGGAGTATTGTGAGCAGCTTTGGGCCCCATATCTGAGCAAGAATGTGCTGGTGTTGGAGAGGGTCCAGAGGAGGTTCACGAGAATGATCCCAAGGATGATTGGGTTAACATATGATGATCGTTTGATGGCACTGGACTTGTACTCGCTGGAGTTTACAAGAATGAGGGGGAACCTCGTTAAAACGTACCGAATAGTGGAAGGCCTAGATAGAGTGGATGAGGAGAAGATGTTTTCACTAGTGAGAGAGTCTAGGACCAGAGCCCATAGCCTCAAAATAAAAGGACGTACCTTTAGAAAAAGGATGAGGAGGAATTTCTTTACTCAGAGGGAGGTGAAATCTGTGAATTCATTGTGACGGACGACTGTGGAGGCCAAGTCAATGGATTTTTAATGGCGGAGGTTGACAGATTCTTGATTGGTGCAGGTGTCAAGGGTTATGGGGAGACGGCAGGAGAATAGAATTGAAAGGGAAAGAATGATTGAATGGCGCAGTAGACGCGATGGGCCAAATAGCCTAATTCTGCTCCTATGACTTATGAACATATGAGAGCTGAGATCCCACTACAAACCTTGGGACTTGAACAATGGATAATAACCATGACATGCGTGCAACCCTCAGTGTGTCAAAGCTATCTATGGTTGCAACATCCAAAAGCCCTTCCTCCGGTGAACCAAAAATAAATGTGGACTTATCAAGGTTCAAGAGACAGAAGGCATCTGCTGGAAGGATCTTGTTGAAGAGCTCAGCTGGTCCTGATAATTGCTTGTTTCTAAGCTTCCCGCCAGTCTAGTTTCAGTAAAAACACTGAATCAAGCACATGAATCAATTAAACTTTATTTTACCAAAAGCGCGTCACAGATCACACACTGTACCTATCCCTACCGTGGGTTCGATCCTGTGTCTATCTGTTCAAGCCCTCTAGGCCTCACGCAGACAGAGACACTCCAGAAGGGTACGCGGTCTCGAGCGTTTCTCTAGAAGATCGACCCTGAGCCTCGTGATCACGGACTTTTGTATGCCCCGCGAACCTGAGGGCCGAACCATTGTCTCTCAATTACCCATTTACAAATATCATAGAAACATAGAAACATAGAAAATAGGTGCAGGAGGAGGCCATTTGGCCCTTCGAGCCAGCACCGCCATTCATTGTGATCATGGCTGATCGTCCCCAATCAATAACCCGTGCCTGCCTTCTCTCCATATCCCTTGATTCCACTAGCCCCTAGAGCTCTATCTAACTCTCTCTTAAATCCATCCAGTGACTTGGCCTCCACTGCCCTCTGTGGCAGGGAATTCCCCAAATTCACACCTCTCTGGGTGAAAACGTTTTTTTCTCACCTCAGTCTTAAAAGGCTTCCCCTTTATTCTAAGACTGTGGCCCCTGGTTCTGGACTCGCCCAACATTGGGAACATTTTTCCTGCATCTAGCTTGTCCAGTCCTTTTATAATTTTATATGTTTCTATAAGATCCCCCTCATCCTTCTAAACTCCAGTGAATACAAGCTAAACAGACATTTCCCTAACCCAATGATACAACAGATCAATACATTGTATACACAACGGACTTCGAGATGAAGTCAACTTGGAAACAGTGACCCTGATTAACAGAACTCTCGGACAAGGCTTAACATCCCATCCAATACACGTTCAGCAGTCAGATTCTGCAACATTATTTACAAGCTATTTACAAAGTGTATATCTAGTTTGCAGCCACCCAATCCATGCTGTGCATTTTGTACCAGATTGACAAGGCTTGCAAGGCTTCCTATTCTTTCCTTGTGAATTGTATCTAAGTTCCAGACTCTCTGGCACCTCTCGCAGCCTGTCCCAGCTCTGCAGAGAGCAATCCCAATTTGACCAAATCTCCCAGCAACCCTGAAACTTAACCCCATTTTGAAGTCCTGACTGGTCCAATTTAGCCAGGGTTAACAGTCCCATGCCAAATTACTCAGTCCAGACTCTCCACAACCCTGACCAACAAGGAGGATTGCAAACCCGACGGGAAGGGATTACTCGTTTTATTCAATGGTGCATAAAACATATTCACGGATAGACTATTTTCTTGTGGATACAAAATTAATTCCGCAATCTTTGAATCCTAAATATCATATTAATGCGATCTCAGATCATTCTCCGTTAACTTTTGTTCTAAAACTAGAAGGAATGTCTATGAATAAACCATTCTGGAGGTTTAACTCACACATTTTAAAAGACCCTCAAGGGAGTATCTATCTAAAAAAACAGATGGATCTATTTTTTGAGTTAAATGATACACCAGAGATATCCCCCACGTTATTATGGGAATCCTTCAAAGCATTTATAAGAGGAGTCATTATTTCATTTCAAGCTTATCAAAATAAAAAGAATAAGAATGAACAAAGACACTTAGAAGATCAAATAAAACAGTTGGATATAGATAATGCTAAAGACCCAACTATGGATAAACATAATAAAATACTACTACTGAAATTTCAGTTAAATAAATTACTGTCAGAGAAAGTTATAACATTATTTCAAATCACAAAACAAGAACACTTCGAATTCGGGGACAAACCCCACAAACTTCTAGCACGACAACTTAAAAAACGGGAAAAAGAGAATGCAATATTAAAGATTAAATCAGATAGAGGGGAAGTATTAACACTACCCAAGGATATTAATAAAAGATTTGCTCAATTTTACCAGAATCTATACACATCTAAAACGTCAATAGACAATAATAAAATCTCAGAATTTTTAGATAATTGTAATCTACCACAATTAGAACGCAGGGAACAAGAGGAACTGGGAGCACAAATTACTGCTAAGGAGATAGAAGACACAATAAAAACACTAAAAAATGGAAAAACACCAGGACCAGACGGATTCAGTAATGAATTTTATAAATCTTTTTATGATATAGTTACTCCACGATTACAAAAAATGTATACATATGCTTATAAAGAGCAAAACCTACCTGAAACACTAGCGGAATCAATGATCATATTAATACTTAAAAAAGATAAAAATATAGAAGAACCAGGATCATATAGAGCTATTGCTTTGTTAAATACGGATCAGAAAATAATAGCAAAAACATTAGCCAATAGATTAAGCAAGTATGTTAGTAGACTAATACATGAGGATCAAACAGGATTTATACCTAAGAGACACTCATTTAATAATCTGAGACGTTTGCTTAACATAATGCATTCACATAAATCTTATGACCAAGAGTTAGCTATCATCTCACTGGACGCAGAAAAAGCGTTTGATCAAGTAGAATGGGACTATATGATCAAAGTATTGCAAAAATTCCAATTGGGAGAAAACTTTATTGCATGGATAAAACTACTATATAACAAACCTACGGCTAGAATACTAACTAATAATATATTATCTTCAAAATTCGAATTATCTAGGGGCAACAGACAAGGATGTTCACTATCACCGCTGTTATTTGCTTTGGTAATTGAACCCCTTGCTGAAAAAATAAGAACACACTCGAATATTCACGGTTATAACACAAAATATTCAAACAACAAACTATCCCTATATGCTGATGATGTACTACTGTACATCACAAAACCACAAATTAGTATACCAAATATATTAAACTTAATTGAGGACTTTGGATCCTTTTCAGGATATAGAATAAATTGGAACAAAAGTGAAATTATGTCGATTAAACCAAAAGACTCAACACATCTCAGGAAATTCCCTTTTAAAATAGCTATGGAAAAATTCAAATATTTAGGAATTGAGATCACTAGAAATTACCATGATATGTTTAAAGCTAATTATAATCCCCTACTTAAGAAATTAAATAATTTGATTAAATTTTGGAAAACACTTCCGATGTCCTTAATAGGTAGGATAAATGCTATAAAAATGATTTTCTTACCACAAATCCTTTACCTATTTCAATCAATACCTATATATCTCCCAAAAAAGTTTTTCAAAAAACTGGACTCAGACATTACAAATTTTATATGGGATTACAAATCCCACAGAATACAAAGAACACACCTTAACAAACGAAAAGAGTTGGGGGGTCTAGCGCTCCCTAACTTTATGTATTATAACTGGGCAGTAAATATTAAAAATATGATTCACCTGCTGGACAATTCTGCCCAGCAGGTGGACTGGATTATAATGGAAAAAGGGGATTGCTCCCCGAATAATATAGGAGCGATTATTCTCTCTCCAATAAATTTGAATAATAAAAATTATAATAAAAATCCAATTATATATAGCACTATTAGAACATGGAAGCAAATAAAACAGAATCTAAAATTAAGAAACCTATCTCTCTTAATACCAATAGTCAATAACCCATCGTTTAAACCTTCAATCATAGATAAAGCATTTATACAATGGGAAAGAATGGGAATCAAAACGCTCGAAGATCTGTATGAATTAGAAAAATTACTATCATTCCAACAACTACAACTGAAATATAATTTGAAAATAATCAATATTTTAAATATCTACAAATCTGTGACTATTTGAAAACACACACAAAAGATTATTATAATATGCCTTCCGACTTACTAGATGAAGCAATGAAGACAAAGGCGGAATCAGTTAATTTAATATCATACTTATATAATATCATCTTAAACATAGAAATACCCACAACAGATGGAATTAGAAGAGATTGGGAACAAGATCTAGGTATAAAAATTTCAAAAGAGAGTTGGGATAATCATTTATTACAGGTGCATAAATGCTCGATCAACGTACGACATACGCTTATCCAATTTAAAACATTACATAGATTATATTATTCAAAAACCAAACTAAATAAAATCTTTCCTAACGTCTCACCAATCTGTGATAAATGTATATGTCAAGAAGCTACCATAGCACATTCTTTTGTTTTTTGTACAAAAATCCAAAAATTCTGGTTTGAAATATTTGATATTTTTTCAAAATTAATCAAAATAAAACTGGTACCAAAACCAGAATGGATTATTTTTGGAATATCGGAAGGTATTCCTGAATTAAACGTGTATCAGAAGAATTTACTCAATTATGGGCTAATAATGGGAAAAAAGCTTATACTTAAATTCTGGAAAAATGCGCCCACACCAACAATAAAAATGTGGACATCAAATATGTTGGAAACATTACATCTGGAAGAGATGAGATTTCAAAAGACGTGGTCTACGTTTTTGGACCTATTACAAGCATGAGGTGCAATAGTAATTTAGAAAAACAAATAAATAAATAAAAGGTATCTGGACCTGGTAATGGGAGGTAAAACAAAAACAGACTTGGTTGGTAGTTCCTTCTTTATGAAGTATGTTATAAGAGTTATAATAGAGCGATTGTTCCTTCTTTCTTTCTCTTTCTTTTCTAGGGTCTATTTTCTAACTTTACTTCCTTCTCTAACTTCTTTTCTAAGGGGCTTTCTTTTCCCAACACTCTTTTGCACTTCACAACCTTTGCGCACTTTCTTCACTTTTCTTACTTCTTTCTTTTTCTTTCTTAAAGTTTAAAAAAGTGAAGCGGTACAAAAAATGTATTAATATATACGTGTTGTACATTACTGTAATCTACCGTACTTCTATTAAAAAAATTATTTTAAAAAAAAATAAAAAAAAATTAAAAAAAAAAAAAAAAAACCCTGACCAACAAAAGTTGAAATGACCACATACCTACTGAGAAACATGGTCCTTGGCAACAGTCAGCAGCCCTGCAGTATTTCCAAAAGTTGGAAGCAAGGAATTTCAGTCACAAGTTCGCAACCTCATTTGTTTTGTTGTTGTTAGGAGAGCCAAGAGTCCCTTCGCAGTCTGGGGCTCTGAAAACATGCCAGGCACAGATATTCAGTGGCATATGATGTATATTGGCAGAGTCAGCCTGCAAATATGCTGACAGATACAAAAAGGCAGAGTAACTCAGCGGGTCAGGCAGCATCTCTGGAGAAAAGGAATGGGTGACGTCTCGGGTCGAGACCCTTCCTCTTCCCTCCCATGCAAATATGCTGAGACAGGTTTCCTCAGAGTGAGGGTGGCCTGGCTTTGACTTTAAGAGCTGTGCAGCTGCACACACGTGTGAATTTGCAGCAGTGGTTTTCAGAGATCACAGATGTGAGTGCGTTTTGTGGTTGGGTAGCCCACACAGACACTGTTGCAGGAAGTGTGTGCCCGCAAAGGCCAGGTGGTCTATGCTTTCAGTGCCACCTGTCAGTCCCTGATGCTTCTATCCACTTCTTCACTCATTTCTTATCTGATTAACATTTTAGTTTAGATAGACACAAAATGCTGGAGTAACTCAGCGGGAAAGGAAGCATCTCTGGCGAGAAGGAATGGGTGAAGTTTTGCGTCGAGACCCTTCTTCAGACGTTTTAGTTTAGTTTAGTTCAGTTTAGTTCAGTTCAGTTCAGTTTATAGATTCAGTGCGGAAACAGGCCCTTCGGCTCACCGAGTCCATGCTGACCAGGGATTCCTGCACACTAACACTATCCTACACACACAGGAACAACTTACAATCTTTAACCAAGCTAATTAACCTACAAAACCAGAGCCCCAGGGAAAAGCCACGCGGCCACAGGGAGAACGTACAAACTCCGTACAGACAGCACCCGTAGTCAAGATCGAATCCGGGTCTCTGGCGTTGTAAGGCAGCAACTCTACCGCTGCACCACCGTGACGCTCTTGGCATGATTGACACCTTTCTACAATATTCCTCTGGCCACTACACCTGCTGAAACTATTTGTGGTGCGGTGACTTGGATTCAAGAAAGGTTTTACATGAGGTTTGATCAGCAGAGAGTTGTACAACTTTCTGCCCAGGACTGCAGAATAGGTTTAAGATCGAAGGTAGATACAAAGTGCTGGAGTAACTCAGCGGGACAGGCAGCATCTCTGGAGAGAAGGAATGGATGACGTTTTGGGTCAAGACCCTTTTTCAGACTGAAGACTATAAAGGAATAGTTTAGAGACACAGTGCGGAAACAGGCCTTTCGGCCCACCGACTCTGCCTGACCCGCATCTGCAGTTCCTTCTGTCTACTGAAACGTCATCTGTCCATTCCCCTCCATAGATGCTGCCCAACCCCGCTGAGATCCTCCAGCAGTTTGATTTTTGCTCAAGGTTCCAGCATCCACAGTCTCGTGTGTCTCCCGTAACAGACAGTGAGGTTTTATTCTCTGTTGTTTCCATATTGAATACAGTTTGTGACTGGTTATTCCATTATTTTAACTTTGCATCATCTAATCTTTACAGTTACCAGCGGGACAATCTGAAGAACAAGTCCTGCCTGTTGCTGTGAGATTTGTCGTAATAAGCCATAAAACAATCTATGATCACAGATACACTGGAAAGTTGTCGTCAACAATGAACGAAGAAGCAACAACAATAAATCCTCAGAAGATCAGTAGACCCAGTCATGGAGAGGGGATGTGGGGGGGCGGGAGGGGGAGATTCATAAGTTCATAAGTTATGAGAGCAGAATTAGGCCATTTGGCCCATCAAGTCTACTCCGCCATTCAATCATGGCTGATCTATCTTTCATGCTCAACCCCATTCTCCCGCCTTCTCCCCATAACACCTGACAACCGTACTAATCAAGAATCTATCTATCTCCATCTTAAAAATATCCATTGACTTGGCTTCCGCAGTCATCTGGGGTGGGATGGGGTGGGGGTAGGGAGTAAGAGGGAGGTCAACTTCTTTGTTGACCACCAGTCCGTAGTCCGAAGATATCTCCCGAACCGAAACATCACCCATTCCTTCTCTCCAGAGATGCTGCCTGTCCCGTTGAGTTACTCCAGCATCTTGTGTCTATCAGAAGGACGATATTGTTTTGGTACAGCAGACTGCATCAGTCAAGACAGCAGTGTACAATTCTCCAACAACATGACTAATGTATCATCAGCAGTCATCTTGAAATCAGACGATTGTGGGAAATGAATTATCGAGTCAGCCATAGAAATATAAATTAGGAGCGGTGCCTAACAAACAGCTGTCCACTTTACACCACTGAATGATGTTAGAATCATCCCCGTGAAATAAGTGCTGTAATTAGGCAGCTCTGTCAACCCACCAGCATAGGCGTGATGGACTGAATGACCTTCTACAGTGTACGACTTTAAGGTGCTTTGATAGCATTTTGTTTTAATGTTTTTCCTCACTCAAGCAATGCATACTGTTGAGCTTGTACTCTATCTAACTGATAAATAAATACGTCATTCTATCCCAGTGGAAATTATTTCAGTTAAGTTCAACTTAACTCTTGAACAGCCCTGCACCACTCTTCTTGGGTGTTCAGAAGACCACGAGGGTCTAAGGAAGGGTCCCAACCTGAAACGTCACCTGTCCATGTTCTCCAGGGATGCTGCCTGACCCGCTGTTACTCCAGTAATTTGTGTCTTTCCTTGGTAAACCAGCATCTGCATTTATGGTTTCTATTCTTATATCTGCCTGATTGTTTATTGTAATGCTTCTCTGGAAAAGAAAGCAGAAACAAAATGCCCCTGTACTCTTGCTATCTCACTTTTGAAAGCCTCCCATTTTTCAGCCATCTCCTTACCTGCAAGCAGAGTCACCCAAGATAGACACAAAATGCTGGAGTAACTCAGTGGGACAGGCAGTATCTATGGAGAGAAGGAATGGGTGAAGGAAGGAATTACCCTTCCATATCTCTAGACTCCCTCCCCTCTGATTCTCAGCCTGAAGATGGGTCCCGACCTGAGACGTCACCCATTCCTTCTCTCCAGAGATGCTGCCTGTCCCGCTCAGTTACTCCAGCATTCTGTGTCTATCTTCGGGTGTAAGCCAGCATCTGTAGTTCTTCCTACACAACAGAGACACCCAATCAATCTCTGCAAGTTCCTGCCCGATCAGCCCAATAGTGGGCCTTAACATGTACACCTGTCCCATCCATGTCCATAGCTCATTAAAACAAATAGAATCATGATACTCATCCTGACGTCTCCCCCACTGACACTTCATTCACTTGCCGTGGTGAAGTGAAGAAATAACTCTCTTTCCATCCCTACTGCACTTACACTAAACAAGAATATTACAAAAAATAGTCCTCATCTTATCTTGCCGTCACTCTCTGCTCCCAAGCCTCTCGAGTGAAAGCCTCAGCACTTACTTCAATTATTTTTATTATTATTATTAAATCGTTGAAAACATTAGTGATGCAGTGGTGCTGGTTTCCAACGGGCAAACCTTACAATGCTGTGTACGACAGTGATCGCAACTTCTACTGAAGTGTGGGTGGCCGTTGGCTCGCTAGGAGCTCATCCGCCCGTTGACAGGTCTTGTTTTTGGTTCTGCTGGGGGTCCACAGCCCCCTCCTTACCTGGCAAACCAGGTGGGGGAGACGGTTTAGTCGCCGACTATCCGACCATGGAGCAGGTAGCACAGGATTACATGGAACCCGTGGCGGCGGAACTCCCCCCGATCTGACCACACCCCTGATCAGCACTTACCCTCAGTTGCAACATTCCACTTCACACACTCAGTAGCTGCTCTGCTGTAGTTTATTAGTTTTAGTTTAGAGATACAGCGCGGAAACAGGCCCTTCGGCCCACCGAGTCCACGCCGACCAGCGATCACTAGCACAAACTTACACAATAGGGACAATTTACAGAGGCCAATTAACCTACAAACCAGCACGTCTTTGGAATGTGGGAGGAAACCGGAGCTCCCGGAGAAAACCCACGCGGTCACAGGGAGAACGTACAAACAGCACAGACAAACACCTGTAGTCAGGATTGAACCTGGGTCTCTGGCGCTGTGAGGCCATCCCTTCACATTGTCTCATTGGCTGCTGAGAGTGTCGGATTTGATTGCTATCTTAAACCTTGCCACTGCTGCTTTGCTCATCTCCACCACCTGGCTGGAAGCTCGCGTTGCCTTAAGTCCTTAAATTGTCCCAATGTAATTAGAGGACATGCGTCCGATGACAATGAGTAATGTTAATTTTTCCATGAATGCGGAAGACGCTCGATTCAGGGGAGCTACAAGGAGAATGAGTAATGATGGTCTTTTACCTGAATAAAAGAATGTCTGGAACTCAGGGTCCCCGATGAGGCAAACCACTTATACTAACGACACAATGAAGGCCTTTAGCAGGTATTAATACATCTTCACTTCCATATCCCATTCCCTAACCAGGAGAATGATATGATCTGCAGTGAGATCTCCACAGATACATGTTCCCAAAACTCCGAAGGTCAAGAAATTGATGAATAAAGTGCTTGTGTGGGCCGGGATCGGCTGGTAACATTCTCGTCTCACTGTTCGACTGTGGAACGCAGCAACTGAGCATCTAATCTATGTCAGCACACTCCGGTGGTTTACTGAGGGATTGACGTGTTGCTGCCAATAAGTCCTTCATATGGGATATTAAGCAAAGGACTCAAGGAGATGCTAAACATTCCAAAGCGGAGACCACTTTCTCATCATCATGAAACTTTCATTATCTGGGTTCGATCCTGTGTACGGGTGCTCTCTGTACATAGTTTTTTTGTTCTCTCTGTGGCCGTTTGGGCTTCATCCGAGAGTTCCAGCTTCTTCCCACACTCCAACGACATACAGGTTTGTATGTTAATTGGCTTCAGTAAGAATTGTAAATTGTTCCTAGTGTGTAGGTTAGTGTTAGTGTACGGAGATCACTGGTCGGCATGGACTCGGTGGGCTGAAGGGCCTGTTTCTTTGCTGTATCTCTGAACTAAATAATTAAATCTTTAGCATGTGACGTTCCAAATTGGATTACAATTGTGCCTATCCCACAGCCAACAATGGACCATTGTGGGCTCAACCTTTCCTTGATCATCATTACATTTTATATGTCTTTCATTCATTTGTTCTATATCTTTCTATATCACCGTCTATATCTCTCATTCCCCTTTCCCCTGACGCTCAGTCTGAAGATGGGTCTCGACCCGAAACGTCACCTATTCCTTTTCTCCAGAGATGCTGCCTGACTCGCTGAGTTACTCCAGTTTTTCATGTCTATCTTTGTGCCAATATTAATGTAAATGTTAGATTCTACTGAAAATTATTTTTATGGTGCCACTGGCCTGTTGGAACATTATCTCCAATAACACGGGCGACACGGTGGCTTAGCAATAGAACTACCGCCTTACAGCGCCAGAGACCCGGGTACGATCCTGACCACGGATGCTGTCTGTATGGAGTTTGTACGTTCTCCGCTTGACCTGCGTGGGTTTTCTCCAAGATCTTCGGTTTCCTCCCACACTCCAAAGACGTATGGGTTTGTAGGTTAATTGGCTTGGTATAAATGTTAAATTGTCCCGAGTGTGTGCAGGGTAGTGTTGGTGTGCGGGGAACGCTGGTCGGTGCGGACTTGGTGGGCCGAAGGGCCTGTTTCCGCGCTGTATCTCGAAACTAAACTAAACTAAACTAAACTAAACAAAACATGATGATTGGTTCCATTCAAGTGACAGAAGGAAGAATAGCGCACAAGTTCAAGGGATTATTGTCCACTGTGCCAAATGGTGCAAAAAAAGACAGCAGAATGTACAAAATACAACCGCGTGGAACAGTAAAGAAAATGTGGCGTTTTTCTCCTCAGCAATGCTTCATCTGTGAATTATAACCTGAGATTTTCATTAGAATGAAATATTGATCGGCTCAGCAGTAAACCATCCAATCGTGTCCTCAGAATAGCATCATTTAACCAATGTCACCGTCACTGCTTCCAGTGCACGGGAGATCTCTTAGATTTGGCAATTAATTTGCAGCTATTTCTGGGAAGGGCAAGGGCTGATGCTGCAATGACCTCTGAACCGTGGCCCCCCCCCCCCCCCCGCTGTGTGAGCATCGATCGTAGGAATGACCCTCAAAGTGTCATTCTCACTCTGGCAATTCCCTCCTGACGAGTTACTACGCTGTCTGACATGTAACTTTCCCAACAAAAATCATCTGAGAAAAGCTATAGGACCATTTATGGGAATTATAGCATGTAACAAAAGCAGTGAATTACTTTTTATGGTTGTCAGGCTCCATCATTAATAACAAGCTCTGCAAAGACATGAGATGGGTTCAATGGAATAGACCTTTCAAACAATTGATCTCATCCAGCTAACCTTGCCGTTACAGACACTTCCTTAAATCACTTACTTAACGGCAGCCTTTCCTGTTGGGTTATTCTGACTGTTAACTCAGCGCGTAAAGTACCAGACCAACAAATTTCTAAATTTCTTGAATTAGAATCTAAAATCATATAAATTCAGTTTATTTGGTAAATTTGTATACACTTGCCGTACCTGGCCTTACGTTTTTTTCTCGAGAATCACACTGTCACTCCATATCTGAGTGGGCTGAATGCTTCCTGACAAATACCCCACCTATACCCAAGGGGATCAAGAACCAGAGGACATAGGTTTAAGGTGAGGGGGGGAAGATTTAATAGGTACCTGAAGGGCAACATTCTTACACAAAGGGTGGTGGGTATATGGAACGAGTCGCCAGTGGTTACTCTCACTGAGACAGGTACAATCGCAATGTTTAAAAACATTTGGAAAAGTAGATGGATATGATTTAGAAGGATATGAGCCAAATGTAGACAGGTGGGACTACTGTAGATGGGACATGTTGGCCGGTGTGGGCAAGTTGGGCCAAGGGCCTGTTTCCACGCTGTATGACTATGACTCTCTATGACTCTATGAATGGTCTTCCAAGTGTCCTCTGAAGAGAGGTATATATTTGTGCCCGTTTCAGCAGCACAGACTAAAACTGGAACCATACAGAGAATGGTCCCAGTCTAAATTAAGGGCGGCGCGATGGCGCTGTGGTAGAGTTCCTGCATTATAACACCAGAGACCCGGGTTCATTCCTGACTATGGGTACTGTCTTTTCGGAGCTTCTAATTTCTCCCTGTGACCACATGGGATTTCTCCGGGTGCTCCGGTTTCCTTCCACACTCCCAAAGATGCACAGGATTGCTGGTTAATTGGCTTTGGTAAATTTGTAAATTGTCCCTAGTGTGTAGGATAGTGCTAGTGTATGGGGTGATTGCTGGTCATCGTGGACTCGGTGGGCCGAATGGCCTGTTTCTGCGCTGTATCTCAAGAGTCGAAAAGTCTAAAGATATTTGATAAGGGATTAAAATTGATTTTGACTCAAGCAGAAGCATGGGCCCATTATAATTCCAGTTGCAATTTCCTATTAGTAAAATTTGTTCACAGTCATTGTTCAAAGCCTGCAATATGTTGTATCAAGTATCACTGCTGCCTCATTCCCCATCAAATCCTGCTACCCTCTCACATAGCACAGTCTTTCTCTGCAACCTCTGCAGCAAGATCATGAGGGAATGAACACCCACAGTCTTTTCCCCAGGGTAGTGGCTGGGACTTTTTTCTGGAGGTTGAGGGGTGGCCTTACCGAGGTGTGCACGATCATGAGAGGCACAAGTAAAGTGAATTCTCACGGTCCTTACCCCAGGTTAGAGGATTCTAAAATTAGAGGACATAGACTTAAGATGAGAAGGGAAAGATTTAAGAGGGGACGCGAGGGGCAATTTTTACACTCAGATGTTAATCCATATCTGGAATGAGCTGCCAGAGGAAATTATACAAGCAAATACATTGTTTAACAAACATTTGGAAAGATACATGGATAGGAAGAGTTTAAAGAGCTATGCGTCAAATGAACGCAAATGGAACCATCCGGGAATGCCAACTGGGCCAGTTGTACAGTTGTACAGGGCCCTGGTGAGACCGCACCTGGAGTATTGTGTGCAGTTTTGGTCTCCTAATTTGTGGAAGGACAGTCTTGCTATTGAGGGAGTGCAGCGTAGGTTCACCAGGTTAATTCCCAGGATGGCAGGACTGACATAGGATGAAAGAATGGATCGACTGGGCTTATATTCACTGGAATTTAGAAGGATGAGAGGGTATCTTATAGAAACATATGCAATTCTTAAGGGATTGGACAGGCTAAATGCAGGAAAAATGCTTCCCATGTTGGGGGAGTCCAGAACCAGGGGTCACAGTTTAAGAATAAGGGGTAGGCCATTTAGGACTGAGATGAGGAAAAACTTTTTCACCCAAAGAGTTGTGAATCTGTGGAACTCACTGCCACAGAAGGCAGTGGAGGCCAATTCACTGCATGTTTTCAAGAGAGAGTTGGATGTAGCTCTTAGGGCTAACGGAATCAAGGGATATGGGAAGAAAGCAGGAACGGGCTACTGATTTTGGATGATCAGCCACGATCATATTGAATGGAGGTGCTGGCTCAAAGGGCCAAATGGCCTATTCCTGCACCTATTTTCTATGTTTCCATGTTTCTACATAGGGTCCTTATTCCTGAAAGTGCAAACCAAACCAGTCTTCGTTGATCTTTAGGCCAAATGTATTGACTATTTTCAGAGTCACTGAAATAGTCACTCTAATGCTAGTTACTGTCATTTTCAGAACTATAATTTATCTTTTAATTGTTTCATTTCTCAGAATGAGATTGATCACACACTTCATGTAAAAATGGGAACATTTATGATAAATATGTAATCCATCTAATTTGATATTTTGTGTCTAAGCTCATAAGAATTTGCTCTGATGGGAAATCGAGTAGTTAGCACTTGGAGTAATTAGAACTGAGCATTAAACTGGGTCAGTTAGTCAACCATTAATCAAACCAACAGCTGGCTACAATTTGTTTTCATGCAACTGACAAATAATATAAATTATATCATTTACATCAATCATACGGTTCTGGTCAAGTGATCGAACTTTTGCTGTAAAGCAGAACAGGGCTGTTTCAAATACCACTTAACAGATTACCTTTCAAGAGGTAGTCAACGCAAGACCAAATCTCAAGGGAATGAAAAGTGCATATTTCAGAAAATGATTCTGGGACAAGAACATTGCTGACAAGGCTGACATTTGTCACCATCTTAACAGTTACACCATCTTATGCTGATAGGTAACTTTCTCAAACTCCTGTCATTCCCAGAGTGAAGATGTTTCCCCAGTGGATTGACACAGCGGTAGAGTTGCTCAACGCCAGAGTCCCAGGGTCGATAAACTGTCCTGACTACGGTTGCTGTCTGTCAGAGTTTGAACCATCTCCCTATGATTGCGTGGGATTCCTCTGGGTGCTCCGGTTTCCTCCCACACTCCAGGGACGTGCAGGTTTATTGGTTCTCTCTACATTCTCGTCTATATCTCTCCTTTCCCCTTCCCGTGACTTTCAGTCTGAAGAAGGTGTCTCGACCCGAAACGTCACCCATTCCTTCTCTCCAGAGATGCTGCCTGTCCTGCTGAGTTTTGTATCTATCTCAGGTTTATAGGTTAATTGGCTTGTGTAAAAACAAATTTAAATTGTCCCTAGTGTGTAGGATAGTGCTCGTGTTCAGGGACGATCGCTGGTCTGCGCGGTCTTGGTGGGCCGAAGGGCCTGTTTTGATGCTGTATCTCTAAAGTCTAATAGGTGTGGGATAGCAAGGTTTCTGGGCCAACAATGATGAATTATATGTGTAGGAAAGAACTGCAGATGCAGGTTTAAATTGAAGGTAGACACAAAATGCTGGAGTAACTCAGCGGGACAGGCAGCATCTCTGGAGAGAAGGAATGGGTGACGTCTCTGGTCGAGACCCTTCTCTGTCGGGGTGATGGGAGCTTGGAACAAATGGCATATTGAGAATCTACAGTCCTGAATTGTACAACAAGATGGTGGAAATCACAGATTTGAGCTAAACTAATACAGCATTCCTGGGACAAGCCGTGGCGTGTCTATAATTTTCCATTCAGATATTTTCATGATCTTTGCATTGCATGGGTATGTGAAGGCTGATCTATCAAGTTTGTAACTTACTTCTAGAGCCTTCACTCACTATTAAGCCCCTTAAAGAGGCTTAATATTGTGATCATCAGCAACAGAGTGCAGACTGCCGAGAAGAATTATGTGGATCTTGCCAGAACCTAGGAGTATAAACTACAGGGAACGTTGTGCAGGCTCTGAGTTTCAATGTCCATGGCATGATAGACTGATAGCATGGCCTGTCCATGTTCTCTGGAGATGCTGCCAGACCCACTGCACTACTCCAGCTTTCTGTGACATCTCCAGGATTTTATTCCTTGGAGGGCAGGAGGCTGTGAGGTAATCTTATGGAGATAATTAACAATCATATATTATTTTATGATTATAAAATCATATGGGGAGCAGATAGGTTGAATGCACGGGATCTTTTACCCAGAGTAGGGGAAACAAGAACCAGAGGATATAGGTTTAAGGTGAGAGGGGCAAGATTTCATCGGAACCTCAGGGGCATTGCTGAGGGTGGTAGGTATATGGAGGAGTTAGTATAAACGACAATAGAAACATAGAAACATAGAAAATAGGTGCAGGAGTAGGCCATTCGGCCCTTCGAGCCAGCACCAATATTCAATATGATCATGGCTGATCATCGAAAATCAGTATCCCGTCCCTGCTTTTTCCCCATATCCCTTGATTCTTTTAGCCCTAAGAGCTATATCTAACTCTCTCTTGAATACACCCATTACCTGCTAATTAAACCCCTCTCGTGCCTCTAAAGTACCATGGAGTGCCATAAACTTAACTAAAACAAATATAAAATGTAAACTAAATGTCCCACCGACTCCCCGGCTGTTTAGAGTCCTTGTTTCCGACCCCACTCCTGACCCACAAGATGCACCAGCGAGCACCTTCTTCACCAGATCACACAACTGTAGTTGCGGCTAACGTTGTAGCCCCCGACAGGACACCCTTCTTCAGGCCGCTGTCAATAACTGGACGCACTCGGTCACCGCGGGGTCCCCTCCCCTCTCAACTGCTGCCACTTCCAAGGTGGAGTATGTCGGCGACTCTGGGGGAGAAGGAGGGTGTGAGGAGTAGAGGGTGGGGGGGGGGGGGGGGAAGAGGCCGACTGGACAGAACGTAGGGAGAAACAACAAGAAACATGAAACGACAGAAAGAAACAGTAGCAGGTGAGAGGGGAGGGAGCCCCATGGTGATCGAGTGCGTTCTGTCGGTGGCGGTGACCTGAAGAAAGCGCCGTCCCCAAGGGTTACAACGTGAGCCGCAACAACAGCCTTCTAACAGAGTGTGCGGTGGGTGAAGAGGGGCTCGCTGGTGCATCTTGCGAGTCGGGAGTGTAGTTAGAAGCCGAGGCTCTAAACGACTGGCAAGATGGTAGGAGCTGTGGGTGGGTCAGCAGGTCACTCCATTCACATTCACTTTACATTTTATACTTGTTTTATTTAAGTTTAAATGTAAGTTTCTTGCAGTCCATGGTGCTTTAGAGACACGAGAGGGGAACGGGTGGGAGCCGGGGATGGGTCAGCAGGTCTTTCCACTATATCTGAAATCTGTTATAAGGGGGGCCGTTAAGAGGGTTTAATATATTCTCTTTGTGAAACAGTTAGAAGAGAAGATTGAGAGCACAGTTTGAAACAGCTTTTGAAATGTGCCCAGTAAATTAGAGAAGGCTTGACTGGAGGTTCAGAGTCCCCGAGGGTGTGAGGAGAATTGAACAGAATGTTGGGAGGAGGGGCAGGGGGGTGGTACGTAGGGGTCGGGCAGAGTTGAAACAGGAAAAACTTAAACATTTAGCCAGCAGAGATAGAATTAGACAAGGCCAAGGTGGTATTTCAATGTTTCGATGTAAACAAATAACTCTTTCACGACAGAGGCGTCTGGAGGGGACCCGGCGTCGATAGTGGAGGGGTCAGGTGGCAGTCGATGATGGCGCCGACCGATGCATTAGGATGGACATGTGGAAGCGAGGATTTCACTGCCGAGGGAAGGAACAAAGTAGGACCTGGCATGGGGGGATCGCTGTGAGGATGGGGTGGGGGGAGAACAAAGGGGGAACTGGCGCGGAGGGGGGGATTTGTAACTTTGTAAGCGCCCTTTATGGGCGACTATTTGCATACCTTGGGTATGCAAGCAAAGGAATACAATAAAGTATTCAATCAATCAAAAGAGAGACACAAACAAAAGGGCACTCACCATTTGCAACGCCATCTGTGGCCGCTATGGGAATTACAACTGAGTTCTTGTAATTTTGTCCGTATTATAGAGGTGGAAGGCCCATCAGTTGCCAGAAAATTGGTGTCTAACCTATACCAAGGCCACATAGCAGAAGCGTCCACGCCGCGAGGCTGGAAACTGGAAGTATCCTGAGCTAATTCTGCTCCAACCATCATCTATTGCGACAAGTGATGGCTTCCACTGATTGTCGCCGGAAGCTTGCGTCCTTTTTAGGACGGACGATGACAGCGAGGTCAACATTTGTAACAAGATGGACACGAAAATAAGGACTATACCATTATATCAGAAAGATAGAAGGCCTTTCCATTGTATAGATCCACCCATGATCTTAGGACACCCTGAAGTGTTTTGCAATAAATGAAATACTTCTAAAGAATAGTCAATGTGCAAAGTAAGAAATGAAACACCATGGATACTCTCTGTTGGATCTGTCTTGGATGAATCATTAATGATAAATGCTTTGTGACTCACTGCTACTGCACAATATCCAACTCAAAAGACCAGTGGTGGGGTGGGGGGGGGGGGGCAGGGGGGGCAGGGAAGGCAGGAAGGGAGATGAGGAGGAATTTCTTTAGTCAGTGGGTGGTGAATCTGGAATTTTACTTCGGAGTCACGTGAGTGACTACGTGAAGAACCCCGCCAGGACGCATGCGTGCCATATCGCTACACGCATTGCGAAACAGTCACACGGGTGGAACGACGTTCCCCCTCAGCGGCAAAATTTAAAAGCCTGGAACTGCAGGTAAGTGATACTCTGCGTTCTTTCTGTTCTCTACATACTGTTTTACAGGTGTAGACTCCAATGGACAAAACGAGGAAAACCAAGAAAGCTGCTCCAAAGCTGGCGAGGGAGGACCGGGGAGTTGCAGGCAGCCAGCAGCAGCCAGCGGCACGTGAATCACCCGTAATGGGAACAGCTGTGTCCGACTTCGGCCCCGCACCGGCCAGATCTATACCGCGGCCGGGCGGTAAGACAATACAAAAGTCTAATAGAGTCGTTGACTCGGATGCGTCCGACTTTGAGCAGCCGCGAGCGGCCAGCGACCATGAACGCTGGAGCCGGATGGAGCGGCTTATGGAGCAAATGCTCCAACGTGACAGGCTCCAGGAGATGGAGTCTAGTCACTGTGGGCAATTTAATACACCCACAGCAGCACCTCTTGTAGGTCTGCACAGTGCATCTCCCTCGTCACAGAGGAGTACTGGGGGTCAATTCTGGGCTGACCCTGAAGAGGGGTTTCCAGAACAAACATCAAGTGTGGGAGGGGTGCAGGAAGACCAACATCTACTGGACATGGTGTCCCAATTCATACAGCCAGACCAAACTGGCTGAAACCTGGAACCGAAACTAGCTGCCAGTATTGACTATATGTCATTTAAGCAGCTACAGGAACAGGCTGTAATGGACACCATGGCAAGACATTTGCCACCTGGGAACTGTACATCCCTGAATGTTCCCATTGTAAATAATTGCATATGGAAACACGTCAGAGCAGGAGTTAGAGGCATGGATGTCAAACTCCCAAAAGTACTAAAGCTCCTAACAACGGGAATAACAGCTTTCGCCCGGACAGTAGATGAAAAGGAGATGTCGCAGGATCAACAGGATGCACTGGCACTCCTCTGTAATACCCAATACGAAATTAACGTCATCAGGAAGAATGCCATCCGACCTGCTTTAAACCCGAAATTTGCAGGTCTGTGCAAACCTGGAAACATAAAACCACCAAGTTTACTATTTGGAGGTAACCTATCCAAACAAGTCAAAGAGCTCGATGAGGAGGCAAAAACCCTGGGGCTCATCAAAGCGACATCATCAAAACCCTACTATGGTCATAAACAGCACCCTTATGCACCCACCAGTAGAACAAGACAAACTGGTGAAAGCTCAAAGGCCAGGTACACCGAACAACGGTCTTTTTTAGGCCATGGCCCAGACCGGCCTTCGTGGAAGATGCACAAACCCTCAACACCAACCCAACCACAAACCCAGACGCCGGCGCCTCAACCTCCACGAAGGATTCACAAAAGGAAGTAAACCAGCCACTGGAGGTAGGTGGGTCTGGTTCCTTACGAATTGCAGGGAGTATGGAGGTTGGTGGGAGATTACACTTCTTTCTGGATGAATGGAGTATGTTAACTACAGACACTTATATTTTAAGCAATATCCAGGGATATACCATAGAATTTATACACAAACATAGCCCTCCAGTTCAGCATGTACCGAACTGAATGTTCGTACTTTCAGGTAAAGAAAAATCAGAAGCACATGCTGAACTGAAGCGGCTTTATGCAAAACGGGTAATTGAAAAAACCCAACACGAATCGTTGGAATTTGTGTCCAATATCTTTACCAAAAACAAAAAAGATGGTGGTTGTCACATCATCATAGATTTGACAAATTTGAATACTTTTGTACAATATATTCATTTCAAAATGGAAACCTTTGTTACTGCTAAACAATTGATTTCCAAAGGTTACTTCATGGCTAGCATCAATTTAAAAGATGCTTACTATTCAGTCCCCATACGAGGTGACCACAGATGTTATTTAAAATTCAACTGGATGGGACAGCTCTGGCAGTACAGAGCACTACCAAATAGGTTAACATCAGCCCCTAGGCTGTTCACTAAAATTTTGAAACCAGCCCTATCGTTTCTGCGGAAACAAAAACACATGGTGATGGCATAACTAGATGACATCCTCATTGTGGGCAAAACTTTGGAATTGGCCAAAGAAACGGTAACAGCCACAAAACAATTATTTGAAAAACTGGGGTTTATCATCCATCCAGTTAAATCTAAATTAAACCCTTCCACCACAATGGATTATTTGGGGTTCACCATTAACTCAGTTCACATGTCGGTGACTTTGCCTAAGGAAAAGGCTATAGCCTTAATAGAGGCTTGCAATAACCTCATTGACATCAGTAAACCATCCATCAGATTGGTAGCAAGAATAATTGGCAAAATAGTGGCTGCCTTTCCAGCCACACAATTTGGACCTTTACATTATCAAAATTTACAGAGGGCAAAAATACGAGCACTCAAAGTTAATGCTGGTCATTTTGACAGACCAATGAAGCTACCAATCGAAGCCATAATGGAACTAAAATGGTGGACAGATAACAGTCGGCATTGTTCCAATCCAATCGTTATCAGCAACCCTTCTATGGTGCTACAAACTGATGCCAGTGCACTTGGTTGGGGTGCTACCAATTCCATCTTCAGCTGTGGAGGCAGATGGACTGCACAGGAGGCGTCATTATTACAAACACTGGGCATAAACTGTCTGGAAATGTTGGGTGCATTCCATGGCCTAAAGTCATATTGTTCTGGGTTATATCACCAGCATGTTAGACTACAGATTGACAATACCACGGTGGTAGCATATATCAACCACATGGGTGGAAACAAATCGATATCATGTGACAATCTGGCCAACACAATTTGGCAATGGTGTATCCAGAAAAATATTTGGATATCAGCCACTTACCTACCAAGTAAACTAAATTCAGTGGCAGACACCAAAAAAGTATTTGCTGATATACAGATGTATGGAACACCAGATATCGATCTATTCGCATCCAGGCTTAATCACCAGTTATCAAACTATGTTTCATGGGAACCAGATCCTGGGGCAGCGGCGACAGATGCATTTTCGCTGCATTGGGGGGGAAATTGTTTATTTATGCATTCCCTCCTTTCTGCCTCATCAGTCGGGTATTAAGGAAAATACAGCAAGACTCTGCGTCTGGTATTTTGGTAGTACCCGATTGGCCTACTTAACCATGGTTCCCTGTGATACTCGACATGGTATTAGAACCATGCATCACCATCTGGCATAGACCAGATTTACTGGTTCATCCCGTAACAAGGGAAAGCCACCCATGTCATAACCATATGAACTTATTAATTTGTAGAGTCTAAAAGTACCTCTACTGCAACTGGGACTGACGGACCGAACAGTGAACATTATTTCAGCGGCCCACAGACAGTCCACCAAAAAACAGTACCTGGTATACATCAGGAAATGGGAGATGTACTGTCACAGAAACAACATCACCTACAGATCCATGAACATCCTGTCTGTTCTGGAATTCCTGGCAGGCCTCCATTACGACGAGGGGCTCAGTTATAGTGCAATCAACTGCGCCAGAAGTGCCCTGTCAACATATCTATACCAAGGAACAGAGCGTCATTCTGTTGGAACTCACCCCCTGGTAACAAAACTTATGAGGGGAATTTTTAATATCAATCCCCCAAGAACCAGGTACTCCCAAATATGGGATGTGAGTATTGTCCTGACGATGCTAAGGAATTGGTCTCCAGCAAAAACTCTGTCCCTACAAAGACTGACACTGAAAACAGTCATGCTGATGGCATTGGTCACGGCACAAAGGGTACAGTCATTACATAAATTAAGACTGGACAACATGACTTCTTCATCTGGAAATATAACGTGTCATATTTATGAATTAGTCAATCAGAACAGACAGGGGTCAGCAGGCCTCAATATAGAATTTAGGGCTTACCCGACAGATGATCGTCTCTGTATAGTAAGACATTTACTGCTATATATGGAGAACACGAAAATCATCAGAGGCAAAGAGATGGCACTATTAATCAGCCACAAGCAACCTCACAAAAAAGTGACGGTCCAGACCATCTCAAGATGGCTGAAACAGGTTCTATTAAAGGCTGGGGTGGATACTAACATTTTCAAATCTCATTCCACCAGGGCTGCAGCTACATCGGCAGCTATGCAGTTGGATGTTCCAATGGACCAAATCCTCAAGACAGCAGGATGGTCAAGGGAGAAAACTTTCCAACTATTTTATCATAAACCAGTAATTAAATCTGGAACGTTTGCAGAAACAATTTTAAGTTCTGTAATATAATTTCACCCCATAAATAGGGGCTATAATTTGGTGTTAATAAATTTATCATAGATTTCAATGTCGTATTCATGTCTAAACATGTTAACACAATTCCTCCCATAGTCATTAAGGCAGATGTGATGCATGGACTCGTTTCCACGGCATGAAATCACAGAGCTTTGAAATCTTCACGTAGTCACCCACGTCACTCCGAAGTAAAATAGTAAGATTAAACGAGAACTTACCAGTTCGAAGTTTGATCATTATTTTATGAGGAGTACGTTGAGGGAATACGTGCCCTCCGCTCCCACCCTTGATCATATACTCAACTGGCATCTTCTTTTCTAATCTTACTATGTTCAGTCATTACAGTTATCTGTGATTTCACACCGCTGCTTTGAAGAATGACACGCATGCATCCTGGCGGGGTTCTTCACGTATTCCCTCAACGTACTCCTCATAAAATAATGATCAAACTTCGAACTGGTCAGTTCTCGTTTAATCTTACTATTCATTGCCACAGACGGCTGTGGAGACCAAGTCAATGGATAGTTTTAAGACGGAGATTGATAGATTCTTGATTAGTACGAGTGTCAAGGGGAATGGGGAGAAGGCTGGAGAATGGGGTTGAACAGGAAAGATAGATCAGCCATGGTTGAATGGCAGAGTAGACTTGATAGGCAGAATGGTCGAATTCTGTTCCAAGAACTTATGAAAGCTGCAACAAAGATCATTTGAATAGAAGCTTTCTGTTGTGCAAATCTCAATATTTTCATGGTCTCAATGTATCCCTGTGTAGGTCACTGCTGTTTGAACATTTCTGCTCTGCAGCTTCAGTTGTTGGTGCTTCAGCCACGTTGCACAGAAGAGATTGCGTGTTTGCTTCATGTCTAATTAAAAATCCGCAGTCGTTATAAGCTCAAAATAGGCTGAGGTTTATTTTGATAGTTTCTCCAGAGCCCACAGCATCATGTGGTAATTTCCTCTCTCCCCTCCTGGAGAAATGTTGGTGTGGGTGACACCATCCAACACTGGCAAGCTGTGGACATGTTCACATTTCTTCTAATGACAGGCAACCTGCCTCAACCTGTCCCTGAAGTGGTGTCACGGGGATAAAACACCCAACAGAAGGCAAGTCACAACTAGTCAGCCGGGTGGCACGGTGGCGCAGCAGTAGAGTTGCTGCCTTACAGCACAGTAACCAGGGTTTGATCCCGACTATGGGTACTGTCTGTACAGAGTTTGTACCTTCTCCCCGTGACCGTGTGGGTTTTCTCCGAGATCTTCGGTTTCCTCCCATGCTCCAAATACGTACAGGTTTGTAGGGTAATGTTAATTCACGAGGTTTTTAGCGCATGTAGGGTAATGTTAAGGTGCGAGGATTGCTGGTTGGTGCAGACTCGGTGGGCCGAAGGGCCCGTTTCCACTCTGTATCTCTAAACTAAACTAAACTAAACTAGTCACAGATGCATAGAGGAAACAGGCCCACACCGCCAATCAACATGTTCCATCTGAACTAGTCCCATCTGGGGTGTGGGAGAAAACTGAAAATTTTACTTCGGAGTCACGTGAGTGATTCCGTGAAGAAGCCCGCCAGTCCGCATGCGCGTCATTACGTCTGAACGCATGGCGCACGGACAGGCTGGGGGGAGCGTCGGCTCCTTCAGCAGTAAGTTTACAAATCCTACAGGTAAGTTTTAAACTTACTTTCAGCTTGTGCTTTGTTGCAGGAAGCTCTTTTATAGAGTTCCTGCTGGATTGGTATTCCGGGGCGAAACCCTGCCGAGCCGCGGGGAATCCCGACTGTGACCACGGGGAAACCCGGCTACGGTCCGCGGGGAAACCCGGCTCGGGGGGGGGTGTAACCCGGCTATGGACCGCGGGGAAACCTGGCTCGAGGAACCCGACTAAAGACACCGCGGGGAAACTCGGCTACGGGCCGCGGGGAAACCCGGCCACGGACCGCGGGGAAACCCGGCCATGGACCGCGGGGAAACTCGGCTCGGGGGAATCCGACTAGGCAAACCGCGGTGAAACTCGGCTCGGGGAACCTGGCCACGGAGACCGCGGGAAGACCCGGTTGTGGACCGCGGGAGTGCGGATAGCCGTCGGCCGTCGGGTTCACTACCCGAGTCGCTGAGAGCGGTCAGCGACTTCAGACTCCGGCAGCCCCGAGAGGGTGTGCAGTCTAACGGAGTCAGGATAGGCCTCGACTGGGACAAGTCAGGCCAGGAGGGTTCCCCTCCATGGGTACGTCCTGGGACGTTTACCCAGGTGGAGCATGAGGAGATGCTCCATCCCGATATAGGTCCGTTGAAGGAGCCATATCAGCAGCACCTGTTTCGGGGCTGCTTACTAATCACCTCTCGATGGAGGAGAGTGCGAGGGGTCAGTGTGTAACTGACTCCAAACCCGGAAGTATGTCCGTGAAACATACTGGAGAAAGGAGCCGCTGCAGGAGAGTTGGCTTCCAGCCATTGGCAGAAAATTCGGGGGGGTGGGGGTGGGGGTGGGGGTGGGGGTGGGGGTGGGGGGGGGGCAGAGTTCCCTCACGTTACAAGCTTGGTAAGCATCAGTGACCTCACGTCACATAATTACAGGAACATACATTTGTACACTCCTGAAAGTGTCGGCAGTGAACAGCGCTATCTCGGGAGATTATACATGGTGAGGCCAGCAATGTCCAGCCGCCGAATCTTCTCCTCGGAGAAGACCTAGCCAAACAGGTAAAAAAAACTGAATGAGGAAGCAAGGCTGTCGGACTAGTCAAGGCAATGACAAACCAAAGCCTCACCGTTCCGGCGACAACACCCCTACGCCTCCATCGGCAGAAAGCGGTTCATGCAGCTTGAAAGCTGATTCCCTGGGCAGAGGTCTGTCAGGCCAAGGCCCAAGCCAGCCGTCAGGGAAAATGTGCAATCCACGCACCCCAGCAACTCTATCCTCCAAATGAAGACTGGGAATAGAACCTGCATCAGGGGCCTTTTGGCTTACCATAAGACCACCGGCAACCATGGAGGTAGGTGGGTCTGGTTCTTTCCAAAACAAGGGGTGTGTGGACCAGTTACAAGTTGGTAATAGATTACACTTGTTTTGGACAAATGACGACGGATAACTTCAGACACGTTTATAACTGGAAAGATAACATCAGATCAGTTTATACTGCTCAGTATACAAGGGTTCCAAATTGAATTCCTTTAACTCATTGCCACCCATACCATATACATCAAGTTGGACATTTATTTATTCCAACAAAAAGGTTTGGGTATACAAGCAGATATCCACACAAGTAAAAGACTGAATGAGGAAGCAAAGCTGTCGGGTTGATTAAAGCACCCACGACGGGCATAGCTTCACCATTTTGACGACACCCCGCGCCTTCATAAAGGAAGATGGAGGATGTCGGATCACCCTTGATTAACTCACATGCTCTTGTGCAGTATAGACTTTTAGAATGGAAAACTAAAAGTAACGCTATCTAAACAACTGATTTCCATAGGATGCTTTATGGCATGTATCCATCTCAAAGATGCATGTTATTCAGTTCCCTATCACAGGGATCACTAGAGATAATGAAATTTAGCTGGATGGGGCAACGATAGCAGTTGAAGCATTGCGAAATGGGCTAACTTCAGCTTCCAGGCTATTTACCAAATTACCAAGCCAGGTTTGGGCTGCTCAGAGCTCAAAAACATATTATTATGGCCTATTTGGATGACATTCTGAAAATGCTGAATCTTGCTAAATTAGCTGTTTCAGCCACAAAACTAATATTTGAGAAATTGGGGGTTGCTCATCCATCCAGTTGAATTTAAGCTGATACCAACTAGAGTTATAGATTATTGGGATTTACCTTTAACTCTAGTAATTTATCTGTGACTCCGCCCTGGGGCTAGAGATTACAATCAATGGAAGTTTGTAACAATCTTGTTGTTTATTCATCAAGTGGCCAGTGTAATTGGCAATATAGTGGCTGATTTTCAGCTGCGCATTTGGGGCCTTTGCGTTATCAGAATTTACATCGTGCAAAGGAGCAACTTCTCAATTACCATGTAGGTCATTGTTAACAGACCTATGCTATTACTAGCTGAAGCTATAAAGTCACATTTATGGACGAACAGTATTCAGCATTACTCCAGTAACTTTTGGTCATTAAACCTTCAGTTATATTACAAACTGATGCTGGTGCTCAAAGATGTAAAATTACTATACCATCTCTAGTTACGGAGGCGGATGGGATGTGCATGAGTTACCAATTCCTCAGTTATATGGTATCAGGCTACCTAGAGACACTAAGGGCATTCTATGGGTTAAAGGCTTATTGTGCGAATATGCATATCTGCATGCTCACCTACTGGTTGATACACTACGGTGGTGGCATATATTAATCACATGGGTGCAATCAAGTCAATATCCTATAATAGTTTACCTAACCTCATTTGGTGCTAGTGTATCATCACGCAAATCAATGACAACACAGAATTGATGTTGAATCACAAAGTATTTAATGACATTGATTTCGATGGAACACCAAATAACGATTTGTTTGCTCCTAGGCTCAATCACCAGTTGCAAAATATGTGGCATATACTCAGGGGCAGTGGTGATGGATGTATTCTCGCTACACTGGGGAGGAATGTTCTTTATGCCCTTCCTCCATTTTGCCTCATCAGTCGGTGCTTGCTTAAGATCCAGCAAGACTCCGCCTCAGGCTTTTGGTAGTGCCTGACTGGCCTACACAGCCATGGGTCTACTCATACTGGGAATGATAACAGAGCCTTTTATGGCTGTTCCCAATGCAGAAATCTGCTGGTTTTACCCGTGACTGGGGAGAACCATTCACTGCATGAGCAAATCAATTTGTTGGGTTACAGACTCTGAGAAGACCTTTCCTAGCGTTTGCGCTGTCAGGTCCTAAGGTGGATGTAATTACTGCGGCTTGGAGAAATAGTATCTAGAAACAGTACATCTCCTATATCAAGAAGTGGTAAGTGTTCTGTTTACAGTCCAACATATCGTATGACACGGCATGTATTACAGATGTCTTGGAATTCCTCTCAAAGCTATAATTTCATGAGAGATGAAGTTATAGTGCTATAAATTGTACCAGTGTTGCCTTGTCATCATATTTGCTGCTGGGATCGGGACACCACTCTGTAGGATCTCACCCACTGATATCCAGATTTATGAAGGGTATTTTAACTCAAATTTCCCTAGGCCCAGGTACTGGGAGATATGAGATGTTAACGTTGTGCTGACACTGCCTCGCCGGTGGCTCCAGCTACATCCCTGTCCTCTGTCAAAATCACTTACAGAGTGGTTATGCTCATGGCGCTGGGTTCAGCGCAACGGGTCCAGTCATTGCATAAGCTGCAACTGGACAGGATGGTTTCATCTGCAAGTAATATAACATTTATGATCATGACTTAGTCTAGCAGAGTAGATCAGGGGCGTCAGGTCTCAAACTAGTTTTCATGGCATACCCCATGGACCTTTGGTTGTGTGTGGTCACACATCTACAACAGTATTTAGGGCACCTAGAGACTTAAAGGCTCTGAATTTGCAATATTTGTTAGTTACTAAAAACCTCATAAGAAGGTATCAGTCTAGACCATCTCCAGGTGGTTAAAATGGGGTTTGCCTTGTGCAGAAGTAGACACTGATGTTTCGAATCTCACTCCACCAGGGCTGCAACAACATCTGCAGCGAGGGTTATGGATTTCTGCTGGACCACATCCTAGCGACAGCAGGATGGTCTAACGAGCTAATTACCAAATGTTTTATAAGAAACCCTTTGCCAGACTGGGGGTATATGCCAACTCTATTTTAAGTTCTGTTTATAGCTTCTCCCTGGAGGAGAGGGGGCACCATTATTTTTTCTTTTGCTCATTAAAGCATCAGCATGTTTAAATCTATATCATGTCTGAATGCATTATTGTTTTTCACTCGTCCTTGGTCAATTGATACAGTGTGTGACGTATGGACTCGGTTCCACAGCATGAAATCACAGAGCTTTGAAATCTTCACAGAATCACTCACGTGACTCCGAAGTAAAATAGTTAGATTAAACGAGAACTTACCAGTTTAAAACTTGATCTTTATTTTATGAGGAGTTACGATGAGCGATTACGTGCCCTCCGCTCCCAACCCTCGTATCATAAAGGTCATCTGGTAGTTCTAGTCTTCTCTAATCTTACTATGTTACTTCAACTACTGTTATCTGTGATTTCACACCGCTGCTTTGAAGATTGACGCGCATGCGGACTGGCGGGCTTCTTCACGTAATCGCTCATCGTAACTCCTCATAAAATAAAGATCGACTTCCGGTGGCGTCATGTTAGACTAACAGACGTGCACCCAGCTCCTCTCCCGAAAAACTTCACGATTTATCGTGTAAAACGGGTCCGAAAATCGGGATTGTTTTTAAAAACCTTACCGGAGCTTCTGGTTACCGCGCTGATGACGTCATCGTTAAACGCGATGTTTTAAACGGTGGTTTGAAGCCCTTTAAATGAGTAAATTGACTCCAGCTGTGAGCCCTCAGAGAGCTGTGAATAAACTGTCGAAACAGTTCGAAACTGAAGTTACCTCTGAAGTCTCTGAAGTGGCTGCAGAAATGGATACAAGATCTAAGAAAGACTTTGATGACTTGAAAAAATCAATGAAAAATTTGAAAGATGAGATCTCGGATAATAGGGTGGAAGATAAGAAGGAAATGAAGGAAAATTCGGCAAAAATGATGGAAGGAATGCAGAAGATGATGAAGGATTTAAACGCTGGTAACCAGAAGAATATGACGGATTTACTGGACACTATGAATAAACGAATTGATGAGGTGAAAGATGGACTATCAGAGAAAATGGATAAGATGGATGTAATTACTACGGATAAGTTCACGGCTGTACTTGAAACAGTAGCTGCAAGTATGCAGACAATCACGGAATTGGAGAAAAATACGGCACGACTGGTTGAAGACATGGCGAAATTGAGGCAAGAACATGAGCAAATGAGGCGAGAAAACGAACAAGCATCACTACAAATGGGGACTCAATTAGAGAAAGTCTCATTCAAATGCCTGGACCTGGAAGCTCGTTCTAGACGCCAGAATCTGAGGATTCTTGGTGTTTCAGAGGGGGCAGAAGGGGAACAGGTACGTGAATTTGCCATGGGCTTGTTGAAACAACTGTTGAATCTTCCCAAGGAACCGAAAATCGAAGTGGCTCATCGTGTCCCAAGATTTGGAAAAAGATTTGATGCGGGAAAAGCTTATCCACGACATATTATAGTGAAATTTCGAGACACTGCAGAACTGGAATATGTTATGACCCAAATCAAATATGGTGTACAATTACGGCTGGACAAAGACACTATTAAGATATTCAGGGACTACCCACATGAAATTGTGCAAAAAAGAAACAAATTTGATAAGGTTAAAGATCTTTTAAGAGGGAGAGAAGGGGTCAGATTCGGGGTTTTTTATCCCGCTAAAATGCGTATTTCTTTTAATGGTCTTGAAAAGTCATTTGTTAAGCCTGAAGACGCTTTCAAATATGCCCAAACGATTGTTGAAAGACAGAAATAAAAGGGAGCTTTGGCAGATCCGAATAATTCTCAGCTATGTTTTGTCTGGGGATAGTTACACTGTTATCTCCGGAATGTTGAAGCAAGGACATTTTCTGTTCAAAACGTGTAAACAACTTTATAACGGGATATGAATTAGAAAATAATTGCTTATTGATTAAAATGTTATAACCAATTGTAAGAACTTATCCTATTAACAACTTAACAAGTTATGCAGGTTAGATTAGAATACTAACAAAAAAAACAAAAAAATAATGAACTAACATACTAATATGAATTTTTAATAAATTGTAACCTTGTCTATAAGCGGGAGGAGGGGATGAGAAACGAGCTCCTGGCTTATGTCCAGGAGCACGTCTCGTTAACCCCTTCAACCAACAGCTGATTCTTATTGAAATCAAAATATTGGTTTAATAATTAAACTCTGATATATATATATGTTATAAGGAAATATCAGGGTAAAATTGTATTATATATATGAATGTGAGGCCTCGTTTTAATATTTTAATATGTTATGATTAACTAAGAGAGCGGAGCGAGTTGAGCAACAACGCAATGGAAGTCAAAATAAGGTTTTTTCCCACCTACAGGTGGGTCACTTGCTACAGTGCCGACTATAGACACTGTAGCCTCACTTTTTTAGTTTTTTTTTTATTACATAAAATCACTTGTTTGTGTTTTGTGTTTAGTGATAAGAATAATATGGACATACCAACAAAAGTTAATAATTCAAAAACTCCCCCAATACCTAAAGACCTGGGATATGGACGCACCACAAGATTCAATGGTACTATAATTATTCAAAATGCATGACACCACACAAAAGAACCTAGGAGGAGTCTCATTTTGTAGTTGGAATATAAGAGGTATTAATGAACCTATCAAAAGGGGTAAGATATTAGCTCAGCTAAAAATGTATAATTCTGACATTACCTTCCTACAAGAAACACACCTAAAACCTCAGGACCAAGTTAGGCTGAGGGCGAAATGGATAGGTCAAACATACCACTCTTCATTCACTTCAAAATCTAGAGGCACGTCAATTATCATAAGAAAAGGTATACCATTTAAAGCAAAGAATATTATAACAGATATAGAAGGGAGATACCTAATAGTTAATGGAGAAATCCATGACACTCCACTTACTTTGGTAAATATATATGCCCCTAACTTTGATAACCCCCACTTTTTCAATAAAATCTTCAATATAATTGCAGAGTCAAACTATCAAAATGTTATAATAGGCGGAGACTTTAACTGTGTTTTAGACCCGTACTTAGATAAATCAAGTCAAAAACAGAGAGGGAATATGAAATCGAAAACTGGGGAACTCCTCAATACCTACATAAACAACACTAATATAGCAGATGTTTGGAGAATTGTGAATCCAACTGGCAGGGAATATTCGTTTTACTCAATGGTACATAAGACATACTCACGTATAGACTACTTTCTGCTGGATACAAAATTAATCCCCCAAACATCTAATGCAATATATCATACAAATTCAATTTCAGACCATTCTCCACTAACTTTCTTTTTAAAACTGGAAGGATTGTCTAAGAATAATTCATTCTGGAGATTTAACTCTCAAATTTTAAAAGATCCACAAGCGAGTATATATTTAAAAGAACAAATGGAGGTCTTTTTTCAAACAAATGATACTTCAGATATATCGCCTACTTTACTTTGGGAATCTTTTAAAGCATACATTAGGGGTATTATAATTTCATATCAAGCTTTTCAAAATAAAAAGAATAAGAATGAACAAAGACAGTTAGAAGAACTTATTAGACAAATGGATATAGATAATGCTAAAGATCCAACAATAGATAAACATAATAAAATAATAATTTTAAAATTTAAATTAAATAAATTATTATCTGCCAAACTTATAAGACTTTTTCAAATTACAAAACAAGAGCACTTTGAATTTGGGGATAAACCGCATAAACTTTTGGCTCGTCAGCTAAAAAAACGAGAAAAGGAACATACTATACCAAAGATCAAATCAGATAAAGGGGAATTATTAACAACACCGAAGGATATTAATAAAAGATTTGCGCAATTTTACGAGAATTTGTATACATCTAAAACGATAATTGATTCCAATAATATCACAAAGTTCTTGGATACCTGTAATCTTCCAAAGTTAGAGCTGAAGGAACAAGAGGAACTGGGTGCACAAATCTCAACTAAGGAATTAGAAGATACAATAAACTCACTAAAAAATGGAAAAACACCAGGCCCTGATGGATTTACTAATGAATTTTATAAAAACTTTTATGATAAAATAATACCAAGATTACAAAAAATGTACCAATACGCTTTTAAAAAACGAATACTACCTGATACATTAGCGGAATCAACGATTACATTAATACCTAAGAAAAATAAGGATTTAGAAGAACCTGGCTCATATAGAGCTATAGCATTGTTAAACACAGATCAAAAAATATTAGCGAAAACATTAGCCAGAAGATTAAGTAAATACATTAGTAAATTAATAAACCCAGATCAGACAGGGTTTATCCCTAAGAGATACTCTTCTAATAATATGAGACGTCTACTCAACATAATGCACTCACACAAATCTGAAGATCAAGAATTATCAATTATTTCGCTGGATGCTGAAAAAGCATTTGATCAAGTAGAATGGAATTATATGGATAAAGTATTACAAACATTTCAACTGGGAGAGAATTTTATTTTATGGATTAAGTTACTATATAACAAACCTACAGCTAGAATACTTACTAATAACATATTATCCTCGAAATTTCAACTATCAAGGGGAAATAGACAAGGATGCTCATTATCACCACAGCTGTTTGCTCTCATTATTGAACCGCTAGCAGAAAAAATTAGAATACACCCTGATATTCATGGATATAATACTAAAGACTCATATAATAAAATATCTTTATACGCGGATGATATATTATTGTATATTACAAAACCTCAAATCACTATACCAAATATATTAAATTTAATTGAAGACTTCGGATCTTTTTCTGGATATAGAATAAATTGGAATAAAAGTGAAATTATGTCAATAAAACCGAAAGATTCAACACATCTTTTAAAATTCCCTTTTAAAATAGCTACAGAAAAATTTAAATATTTGGGAATCGAAATTACCAGAGCATATCAAGGTATGCTCAGGGCAAATTTTGACCCCCTACTTAATAAACTGAATACATTAATTAAATTCTGGAAAACGCTTCCGATGTCTTTAATAGGCCGAATAAACGCAATAAAAATGATCTTTTTACCACAAATTTTATACCTATTTCAATCAATTCCTATATACTTACCTAAGAAGTTTTTTAAAAAACTCGACTCAGATATCACTAATTTTATATGGGACTATAAATCACATAGAATACAAAAAACCCATCTGAATAAATCTAAAGTATTGGGGGGTCTAGCACTACCCAATTTTATGTATTATTATTGGTCAGTAAATATTAAAAACATGATTCAACTGATGGATAACTCCGCCCAGCAAGTAGACTGGATTGTAATGGAGAAAGAGGATTGCTCCTCTAGAAACATTGGAGCGATCCTCCTCTCTCCAATGAAATTGAATAACATAAACTATAATAAGAACCCAATTATTCATAGTACAATCCGTATTTGGAAACAAATAAAACAAAATTTAAAATTAAGAAACTTATCACTTTTATTACCTATAGTCAATAACCCTTCGTTTAGTCCTTCTATTATAGATAAAGCTTATACACAATGGGATAGACTAGGAATTAAAACGCTTGGTGACTTGTATGAAACTGGAAAATTACTTTCATTTCAACAATTACAAATAAAATATAAACTCGGAAATAATCAATATTTTAAATACTTTCAAATATGCGACTATTTGAAAAAATATATAAAAGATCATCATAATAACCCAGCAGATGTACTGGACGAGGCAATGCAGACAAAAGCGGAATCAGCAAACTTAATATCATATTTGTACAATATTATCTTAAATGTACAAATACCATCTACGGAGGGTATCAGAAGAGACTGGGAACAAGAGTTAGCTATTAAAATTTCAAAGGAAAGTTGGAATGAATACTTATTAAAAGTACATAAATGCTCGATTAATGTAAGACACACTTTAATACAATTTAAAATTTTACATAGATTATATTATTCGAAAACTAAAATTCATAAAATTTTCCCAAACGTATCATCTATTTGTGATAAATGTCAATCCCAAGAAGCAACTATAGCGCACTCATTTGTCTTCTGTACAAAAATTCAAAAATTTTGGAATGAAATTTTTGAAATCTTTACAAAGTTATTTAAAACAAGACTGATACCCAAAGCAGAATGGATTATCTTCGGAATAACGGAAGATGATCCAGAACTAAATGTGTTTCAAAAGAAATTAATGGATTATGGGTTAATAACTGGAAAAAAGCTAATTCTAAAATTTTGGAAGAAGGCTCCAATACCAACTATAAATATGTGGATTTCAAATATGTTTGAAACACTACACCTTGAAGAGATAAGACTCCTCCTAGCAGGTAAACCAGATCACTTCCACCTGACGTGGTCTGCATTTATAGAATTATTACAAACATAGGGTGCAAAAGTACTTTAAAAAAATAAAAAATTGAGGTCGGGTAAGGGGGGATGATAGTTGAAGAGTTGGTATGTCCTATTTACGTGATGCTCAAAAAAAAACATTTGTTTTTCTTTTTTTCTCTCTCTCTTTTCTTTTCTTAGGGCCTATTTCTTAACTCTTTTTCTTTTTGTTTTTAATTTCGCTCTCATAGGGTCTTCGTCCTTTTTTTTTTGGTTGTTACATTTTCTACACTTTTCTACACTTGCACTTTTTCCTTCACTTTCTTCTCTCTTTCAATCTTTTCTTTCTTTAGTGTAAAAAAATAAATAAAGGGAGTACATTAATTGTAAGAAGATATAAATGACGAGTATTAATGTATGTGGCTGTGATGTAATGTACTTCTAATAAATAAAAATTAAAAAAAATAAAAAAAAAATAAAGATCAAACTTCAAACTGGTAAGTTCTCATTTAATCTTACTATCTCGGAGAAAAATCACGTGGTCACGGGGAGAACGTACAAACAGCACCCGTAGTCGAGATGGAACCCGCGTCTCTGACTGCTGCGCCATCATGCCACCCATTCTCCTGCCTTCTCCCCGTAACCTTTAACACCCTTACCAAACAAAAATCTGTTAATGTCCGCTTTAAAAATACCCAATGAGGCCTCCACAGACGTCTGTGGCATGAATTCAAATAACACAGTCATTTATCTCTATGTTAAATATTTTTATGTGTGTGTGTTCCAAACTCTAACAAATTTTATTTGGGGCTGTCACAAAGAACTTGTAGAATCATTGTTGCCTTAATTGGATTTGTATCATGTTGAATACTGACGCTCAATCTTAATGCATCAGTTTGGACAGTGCATGAATCTGTTTATTGGTTGAATGAGATTCCTTTGCTACCATGCTGCGAATGTTATATATGTTTATAGTAGCTACCAGTTTGCTACTAGAATCACCTACAAATTATATGGTGTATGTATGTGGACATAGACTCCTGGTCAGTCCATTCGACAAAGGATATCGCCACACTGAGCAGCACCATTTAATTCCCACTGAGAATATTCTGTTGATTTGACAGTTCTACAGCATCAGTGCAGAATCTGTAGTACAAACCACAGTGAGATTCAAGATTCAATTTAATTGTCACTTGTACCAACTAAGGTACAGTGAAATTTGAATTACCATCCAGCCGTACTAAGTAAAAAATCAAAAATACCTACGGCACATAAAATAAAGTTTAACATAAACATCCACCACAGTGGAATCAACATTCCTCAAGTGATGGAAGGCAATAAAGTTCAGTCATCTTCCTCCTTTGTTCACCCGTGGTCGGCGCCTTTGTACGGGGCCGTTGCTGACGGTCCGCTGTTCAAGCCCTCTCGTCGGGATGATGGAAACTCCGGCATCAGGACGGATCAGAACACTCCTGAGTCATCCGCTTCTTACCGGAGACCGCTGCTTCACGGTGCTAAAGTCCACAGGCCCAGCGGTCGGAGCTCCAACACTGGCGATCCTCGGCAAAAGATCCCAGGTAAGTCCGCACCGCACCCGCGGCTTGCAGCTCCGGGCCGGTCTCCAGGAAAGGCTGCACCACTCCACGTTGTAGGCCGCAGGGGGGGGGACGGAGATGCGACATGGAGAAAAATCGCATCTCCGTCGAGGTAAGTGACTGAAAAAGGTTTCCCCCGATCCCACCCAGCAAACCCCACATAAAACATACCAAGAGGCATTAAAACAAACATTCAAGACATACTTAAAATAATAAAAAACAGAGAAGGAACAAGACAGACTGTTGGCGAGGCGGCCATTACGGGCACCACCCGGAATCTAGCTGTTATTACAGAGTAGATCAGGCAGCTTCATTCAGTATCACATGCATGATTGGGCATGACAATCAGCAAATGCTGTCTAATTTGACCTACAAAACAAAGTGCTGGAGGAAGTGGGGCAGCCCAGTGGCGCAGCGGTAGAATTGCTGCCTTACAACGCAGAGACTCCGGTTCGATCCTGACTATGGGTGCTGTCTGTATAGAGTTTGTACCTTCTCCCCGTAACCTTCGGCTTCGGTAATGATTGTAAATTGTCCCTAGTGTGTAGGATAATTCTATTCTAGGGATCATTGGGTTGGCGCGGACTCGGTGGGCCGAAGGACCTGTTCCGACTATGTATTCCTAAAACTAAAACTAAAAAAACTAAACTCAGTGGATCAGGCATCATCTGTGGAGGGAATGAATGGATGGCATTTCTATCTGTTCATCTGTCCATTCCATCCAGAGATGCATCGAGTTCCTCCAGCACTTTGTGTTTTGTTCAAGATTCCAGCATCTGCAGTTGCATGTGTCTGATTTGACCGGCTCCTCCAGAATACCTGTAACACACAGGAACACAGCAATACCTGTAACACACAGGGAGACTTCGCATTGAAATCAAATGGAACCGTGTGAATGTTGCAGCATTTAAATGATAAATCTCCAGTAGGCTCACCAGAGATAGAGGATCAAGGCTGTCGGGGAGGCTGGAGCTGTGAGCCCCATGACTAGCCTCTCAAGGGCCTTCCTGTTGATGGAGGTGCACGGTCAATAGGGGGTGAGGACTCCTGAAGAAGGGTCTCGACCCAAAACGTCGCCTATCCCTTTGCTCCTAGATGCTGCCTCACCTGCTGAGTTCCTCCAGCATTTTTGTCTACCTTCCTGTTGATGGATGTCAGATCCACTGGGCTATAGTCATTAGGCATGATAGTTAATCAACAGGTGGCCGTGTGGTTAGACTGGGACTCTAGCTTGGTCTGGTTTGTCCCTTGGCATCTTTGCTCACTTTGTGATCAGGTTGGGGTCGTCCGATTAAACGCTTCAAATGCAGAGGCTGAAGAAGGGTTCCTACCCAGAACATCACCTATTCCTTTCCTCCAGAGATGCAGCCTGACCCGTAGAGTTACTCCACATTTTGTGTCTGTTTTTATGGTTAAGAAGACTATGGCCCAAGTGCTGGAAAGTGGAATTTGATTAGTTGTGGCTAGTACGGACACAGTGGGCCAAAGGGTATATTGTCTCTGTTGTATAACCTGTGACGCAAAATTCATTAGTTGAGTTGAAGTAGCTGTCTTTACATGGGGTTGCTGAAGAAAACAGTTCAATGTGCAATTTCTTGCTATATTGGAAAGTATAAAGGACAGCAATTTGAAAATTAAAGTGACAGTTAAGGGTCAATTTATCAATATTAATGCAGATGCCGACTGCTCTATTATGTTCATCGAATAATTCAACAAGGAGCCATCAAAGCAAGAGCATTTGAATCTGAAGACACTGCAGAGAGACTCTGATAAGCTCCCCGTCAGATACAACATGCAGTTTCTTATAATGGTCAAAAAGTGGAACTATGGATTGTTGAGTGGCACGGTGGTGCAGCCGTAGAGCTACTGCCTAACAGCGCCAGAGACCAGGGTCTGATCCTGACTATGGGTGCTAGTCTGTATGGAGTATATAGGTCCTCCCAGTGACCTGCTTGGGTTTTCTCTGTGATCTTCGGTTTCCTCCCACACTCCAAAGACGTACAGGCTTGTGGGTGAATTGGCTTGGTATAAATGTAAAATTGTCCCTAGTGTGTGTAGGGTAGTGTTAATATGCGAGGATTGTTGGTTAGCACGGACCCGGTGGGCCGAAGGGCCTGTTTTTGCGCTGTGTCTCTAAACGGGAAAAAAAACATTACAGCTTGCTGCATAAATAGACCAACTCTATTCATAAAAGGGTATCTCAAAGAATTAAAGAAACTAGATTTAAACGTATTATTTTGAGTGAGACTACTTGTGCAAAACACCAAATGCCTACGATTTACTGCAAGACAAGATCAATACCCTCCATGATATATGTTGAAGTCAAGGAGGAGTTAAATAACACGTACACGCAAGGAACTGCAGATGCTAGTAAGACAAAAGTGCTGGAGTAACAGCAGGACAGGCAACATCTCTGGAAAACATGGATAGGTGATAGTTCGGGTCAGGATCCTTCTTCAAGAGAGGAGGAGACCTTGAGGAGATTTCGTAGTGGCACAGTAAAATTTAGACACAAGGAAATGCATATATCGAATACTAGGGGGTATCAGGATAGAAATACTAGATGGAATCGCTTTAAAGTGAGAGGGACAAAGTTTAAAGGATACTAGACTAAGTGGGACCCGTTGGGTCCCATGTTCACACGGGAGGGCTGGTCCCCCAATGCAATATTCCACCTCTCCACCAATTCCAATATCGGTGGCCAGTGGGGGGGGTGGCTTTCTGGAGCGCTAGTATGGGTATTGTGGGCTGAAGGGACTGGTTTCCAGAGGGCTAGTATGGACATTGTGGGCTGAATGGATTCTTGGGCTGGCAGCTCAGTCACTCAGGCCTGGTGTGCTGGCAGCTCAGTCACTCAGGCCTGGTGGGCTGGCAGCTCAGTCAGTCTGGGCTGGTGGGCTGGCAGCTCAGTCACTCAGGGCTGGTGGGCCGGCAGTTCACACATGGCTATTCCTTGAAATTCCATTTCAGGCAGAGTACAGGCCACCAGACTCAATTTCATAGCATTTCAGGCAGTGCAGGCCATCAAACTCAATTTCATAGCATTTCAGGCAGAGTGCAGGCCACCAAACTCAATTTCATAGCATTTCAGGCAGAGTGCAGGCCACCAAACTCAATTTAATAGCATTTCCGGCTGAGTGCAGGCCACCAAACTCAATTTCATAGCATTTCAGGCAGAGTGCAGGCCACCAAGTCAATTTCAATAGCATTTCAGGCAGAGTGCAGGCCACCAAAGTCAATTTCAATAGCATTTCAGTCAGAGCATAGGCCACCAAACTCAATTTCAACAGCATTTCAGGCGGAGCGCAGGCTACCAAAGTCAATTTCATAGCATTTCAGGCAGAGCGCAGGCCACCAAACTCAATTTCATAGCATTTCAGGCAGAGCGCAGGCCACCAAACTCAATTTCATAGCATTTCAAGCAGTGCAGGCCACCAAATTCAATTTCATAGCACTTCCAGCAGAGTGCAGGCCACCATATTTCCAAACAACTCATTGCATTGTCATTAAGGGCTAACAAATCATTTATTGCAAGTACATTGCAGACTCACAGTTCAGTTGATTCACAGCTTAGAATCACAGTTATGGACTCACCCTCGCGATCTTCCAGAGTGACTGACTCACGTCCAGGCATCCGGGGTTTTATAGTCCAGCCCCCACCCCCGGAAGGGACGTTACCTTCATCGTGGTGATTGACAGACGAGAGGACCAATCAGCCGATCTCAAGATTTTTTAAACACTCATAACTTTTTTTATCTTTCATCAATCGGAAAAATCCTCGGGGCTGCCTCTGCGGAGGACGACTGTGAGTAAGATGGCCAAAAATCATAGCGATATATGGTAGAGTTTTTTCTAAAATCATTTTAAAGCGCAGACAGGAAGTGGTCAAGATGAGACTTTTAGTTATATAGATGTGCGAGGCTTGTTTGTTACATAGAGGGTGGTGACTGGCTGGAACGTGCTGCTAGGAGTGGTGGTGGAGGCAGATATGGTGGTGGCATTTTTTTTTTTTTTTTTTTTTTTTAATTTATTAGAAGTACATTACATTACAACCACATACATTAATACTCGTCATTTGTATCTTCTTACAATTAATGTACTCCCTTTATTTTATTTTTATTTTTTTTTACACTAGAAAAGGAAAAGATTGAAAGAGAGAAGAAAGTGAAGGAAAAAGTGAAAGTGTAGAAAAGTGTAGAAAATGTAACAACAAAAAAGGACGAAGACCCTATAAGAGCGAAATTAAAAACAAAAGAAAAAGAGTTAAGAAATAGGCCCTAGGAAAAAAAAGAGAAAAAGAGAGAGGAAAAAAAAAAGAAAAACAAATATTTTTTTGAGCATTACGTAAATAGGACATACCAACTCTTCAACTATCATCCCCCCTTACCCGACCTCAATTTTTTATTTTTTTTAAAGTACTTTTGCACCCTATGTTTGTAATAATTCTATAAATGCAGACCACGTCAGGTGGAAGTGATCTGGTTTACCTGCTAGGAGGAGTCTTATCTCTTCTAGGTGTAGTGTTTCAAACATATTTGAAATCCACATATTTATAGTTGGTATTGGAGCCTTCTTCCAAAATTTTAGAATTAGCTTTTTCCCAGTTATTAACCCATAGTCCATTAATTTCTTTTGAAACACATTTAGTTCTGGATCATCTTCCGTTATTCCGAAGATAATCCATTCTGCTTTGGGTATCAGTCTTGTTTTAAATAACTTTGTAAAGATTTCAAAAATTTCATTCCAAAATTTTTGAATTTTTGTACAGAAGACGAATGAGTGCGCTATAGTAGCTTCTTGGGATTGACATTTATCACAAATAGATGATACGTTTGGGAAAATTTTATGAATTTTAGTTTTCGAATAATATAATCTATGTAAAATTTTAAATTGTATTAAAGTGTGTCTTACATTAATCGAGCATTTATGCACGTTTAATAAGTATTCATTCCAACTTTCCTTTGAAATTTTAATAGCTAACTCTTGTTCCCAGTCTCTTCTGATGCCCTCCGTAGGTGGTATTTGTACATTTAAAATAATATTATACAAATATGATATTAAGTTTGCTGATTCCGCTTTTATCTGCATTGCCTCGTCCAATACATCTACTGGGTTATTATAATAATCTTTTGTATATTTTTTCAAATAGTCGCATATTTGAAAATATTTAAAATATTGATTATTTCCGAGTTTATATTTTATTTGTAATTGTTGAAATGAAAGTAATTTTCCAGTTTCATACAAGTCACCAAGCGTTTTAATTCCTAGTCTATCCCATTGTGTATAAGCTTTATCTATAATAGAAGGACTAAACGAAGGGTTATTGACTATAGGTAATAAAAGTGATAAATTTCTTAATTTTAAATTTTGTTTTATTTGTTTCCAAATACGGATTGTACTATGAATAATTGGGTTCTTATTATAATTTATGTTATTCAGTTTCATTGGAGAGAGGAGGATCGCTCCAATGTTTCTAGAGGAGCAATCCTCTTTCTCCATTACAATCCAGTCTACTTGCTGGGCGGAGTTATCCATCAGTTGAATCATGTTTTTAATATTTACTGACCAATAATAATACATAAAATTAGGTAGTGCTAAACCCCCCAATACTTTAGGTTTATTCAGATGAGTTTTTTGTATTCTATGTGATTTATAGTCCCATATAAAATTAGTGATATCTGAGTCGAGTTTTTTTTTAAACTTCTTAGGTAAGTATATAGGAATTGATTGAAATAGGTATAAAATTTGTGGTAAAAAGATCATTTTTATTGCGTTTATTCGGCCTATTAAAGACATCGGGAGCGTTTTCCAGAATTTAATTAGTGTATTTAATTTATTAAGTAGGGGGTCAAAATTTGCCCTGAACATACCTTGATATGTTCTGGTAATTTCGACTCCCAAATATTTAAATTTTTCTGTAGCTATTTTAAAAGGGAATTTTAAAAGATGTGTTGAATCTTTCGGTTTTATTGACATAATTTCACTTTTATTCCAATTTATTCTATATCCAGAAAAAGATCCAAAGTCTTCAATTAAATTTAATATATTTGGTATAGTGATTTGAGGTTTTGTTATATACAGTAATATATCATCCGCGTATAAAGATATTTTATTATATGAGTCTTTAGTATTATATCCATGAATATCAGGGTGTATTCTAATTTTTTCTGCTAGCGGTTCAATAATGAGAGCAAACAGCTGTGGTGATAATGAGCATCCTTGTCTATTTCCCCTTGATAGTTGAAATTTCGAGGATAATATGTTATTAGTTAGTATTCTAGCTGTAGGTTTGTTATATAGTAACTTAATCCATAAAATAAAATTATCTCCCAGTTGAAATTTTTGTAATACTTTATCCATATAATTCCATTCTACTTGATCAAATGCTTTTTCAGCATCCAGCGAAATAATTGATAATTCTTGATCTTCAGATTTGTGTGAGTGCATTATGTTGAGTAAACGTCTCATATTATTAGAAGAGTATCTCTTAGGGATAAACCCTGTCTGATCTGGGTTTATTAATTTACTAATGTATTTACTTAATCTTCTAGCTAATGTTTTCGCTAATATTTTTTGATCTGTGTTTAACAATGCTATAGCTCTATATGAACCAGGTTCTTCTAAATCTTTATTTTTCTTAGGTATTAATGTAATCGTTGATTCCGCTAATGTATCAGGTAGTATTTGTTTTTTAAAAGCGTATTGGTACATTTTTTGTAATCTTGGTATTAGTTTATCATAAAAGCTTTTATAAAATTCATTAGTAAATCCATCAGGGCCTGGTGTTTTTCCATTCTTTAATGAGTTTATTGTATCTTCTAATTCCTTAATTGAGATTTGTGCACCCAGTTCCTCTTGTTCCTTCAGCTCTAACTTTGGAAGATTACAGGTATCCAAGAACTTTGTGATATTATCGGAATCAATTATCGTTTTAGATGTATACAAATTCTCGTAAAATTGCGCAAATCTTTTATTAATATCCTTCGGTGTTGTTAATAATTCCCCTTTATCTGATTTGATCTTTGGTATAGTATGTTCCTTTTCTCGTTTTTTTAGCTGACGAGCCAAAAGTTTATGCGGTTTATCCCCAAATTCAAAGTGCTCTTGTTTTGTAATTTGAAAAAGTCTTATAAGTTTGGCAGATAATAATTTATTTAATTTAAATTTTAAAATTATTATTTTATTATGTTTATCTATTGATGGATCTTTAGCATTATCTATATCCATTTGTCTAATAAGTTCTTCTAACTGTCTTTGTTCATTCTTATTCTTATAGGAGTGGTGGTGGAGGCAGATATGGTGGTGGCATTTAAGAGACATTTGGATAGGCACATGGATATGGAAGGAATAGACGGATATGGATTATGTGCAGGTAAATAAGGGTTAGTCTTGCAATTATGATCAGCAGCGAGAATCTGGAACGAGTCAATGTCAATGAGCATGTGCAAGAGAACAGGTTACAGATCAACAGTTGGAGGAATGGGATTGATGTAATTGCTTTGGAAGATAGCATGGATCTGATGGACTGAATGGCCTCTTGTCATAAGGAAATATTAAAAATCTAATCACTGTTCATCAAAATCGTGATTGCCCATGTATTATTCTGAATTAAGCTTACCATTGTTGCCATTGCCTTTCACCTCTCAAGTTCTAGATTTATTTTCTTGATGCTTCTTCTCTCCATCTACAACTTTTTCCACTTCTCCAATTTCATTCATCCACCCACTAAAGCCTTCCACCCATTCTTAGTACCAGACCCTCCCTTTCCTTTCACTCTGTCCTGGAGGGTATCCCCATTCTCTAGGCCGTGCCCTCTTTTCATTGCTACCATCAGGCAGGAGGTACTGTACAGAATACTGAAGTCCTACACTAACGAATTCAGTAATAGCCACTTTCCTTCAAAACTATCGGGTTATTGCACTGCCCAGCACAACCCTAATCACATCTTGGCAACAGAACACTACAAACCATCTGCAGTACTGCCATGAACTTGTTTTCTAATTGTGTGCTTTTACACAAATATGATTAATATCTTGTTTTTGCACAGCCTTTTTTCTTTTCACAGTCTTCCATAGTTTATGATGCATGGTTCCTTGAAGGTGGATTCGCAGGTAGATCGGGTGGTCAAAAAGGCTGTTGGCACATTGGCCTTCATCAGTCAGCGTATTGAGTATAGAAGTTGGGAGGTCATGTTGCAGTTGTATAAGACGTTGGTGAGGACGCATTTGGAGTATTGTGTTCAGTTCTGGGCACCATGTTATAGGAAAGATGTTGTCAAGCTACAAAGGGTACAAAGAAGATTTACGAGGATGTTGCCAGGGCTAGAAGGTCTGAGCTATAGGGAGAGGTTGAGTAGGCTGGGGCTCTATTCCTTGGAGTGCAGGAGAATGAGGGGTGATCTTATAGAGAGAGGTGTATAAAATCATGAGAGGAATAGATCGGGTAGACGCACAGTGTCTCTTGTCCAGAGCAGGTGAATTGAGGATCGGAGGACATAGGTTTAAGGTGAAGGGGAAAAGATTTAATAGGAATCTGAGGGGTAACTTTTTCACACAAAGGGTGATGAGTGTATGGAACAAGCTGCCAGAGGAGGTAGTTGAGGCTGGGATTATCCTACAATTTAGACAGGTACATGGATAGGTCAGGTTTGGAGGAATATGGACCAAACTCGGGCAGGTGGGGCTAGTGTAGCTGGGATATGTTGGCCGGTATGGGCAAGTTGGGCTGAAGGGCCTGTTTCCACACTGTATCACTCTATGACCTGTATCTCACTGTACTTGTGCATGGGACAATAAAGTCGATTGTCTTGAGTTGACTACTATCCCAGCTTTTACAGTATGTTCCATCATTGGTCTCCAGTTCACTAGTTCCCTCTTTATGGCTTTTAGTTTGCCATCCTGCATGAAACTTACCTTTATTGAGCCAATCTTTTAATAACACTTCCCTTTCTTTTTACCCTCATTGATTGCAAGATACAACATTGAAACAGGCCCTTCAGCCCACCAAGTCCACGCCGACCATCGATCACCCATTCACACTAGTTCTATGTTATTCCACTTTCACATCCACTCGCTACACACCAGGGTCAATTTACAGAGAACAATTAACCTGCAAACCCGCATAGGATGTGGGAGGAAGCCGGAGCACCTGAAGGAAGCCCACGAGGTCACAGGTAGAACGTGCAAACTCCACACAGCCAGGTTCAAACCCAGGTTTCAGACAGTGTAAGGCACTGCATTGCCCCTGTGCCTCTGTGAAGGGCCTTGGAAGGTTTTAGTGATTTTAAGATGTTTATCTGTTGATGATGATCTTTCCAAAACACAATACAGAGGGCCAGAGGTTTTTGCACTGATTAAGTGCAGTGTTTTAACTCTTGTCACAGGGTACTGTCCGATTCACCTCTACCCCATTGAGAACATTGTCTATGGAACTGATGCGCTACAATGCTGAGAACTGTAGTCAGCACTGTGTATCTCCCTCTTTGCTGTACCTATTGTACTTGAGTTTGACTTGATTGTATTATCTGATCTGCTTGGATAGCATGCAAAACAAAGCTTTTCACTGTACCTCAGTACAAGTGACAGTAATAAAACTAAATGTGAACGTACACCAAGGTTCCAATATACAATTGAATACAATATTATAATCTTCCAATTCACTGGGAATCGGGCACCACTCACAAGAACTGGAACGTGCACTGCATATGGAAAATGGCGGCAAAACATGGCACCTCTTGCATGCAGGCACGGCAGACTATTTCTGTACACTTGTTAATCGAGGATGGTATAGTGATACTCTTCTGGACTGTTTGTAAGAAAATAATTTCAAGTGTGTTTGCGCTTCGCACATGTGACAATAAACCATATAACCATATAACCATAACAGCACTGAAACAGGCCATCTCGGCCCTTCAAGTCCGTGCCGAACATTTGAACACCATTGAACAATTAATTACTTTGAATAGAATAAAACTACTTGTGGTGATGTTGTCAGAGAGAGTTGTATTGGTCCAAAACAAGAGAAAAATGTATTACCCTACGCTATCTTGGACTGAAATGTTCCTAACGTCAACCTGAGCCATTGGATGAATCCGTCCATCCTCACGTTAGGAAGTACCTTCACCATGGCCTCAGTTTATCTGAAGCGCAGCAGCTGAAGGACTTTACTTTTTCAATACATCATTGGAATGCCATCCAAGAAAATATACTCAGGTGGCAGAGTGCAGCTCTAACATACTATCTTCCAATGCACTTCAGTCTGTCACCAACTTAAATAATGCTTCGCATATTTCATTGTGGCAAATGCAAATCTTGGAACTGGACCAGACCGAGCTATTCAAACAAAAATCAACCGTTTCCTTTATCCTTATGATTGCCAGGCAAATAATGTTTTGAAAGGCTGGATTGTGCATTTAGGGATTTTCTGCCAGTGAATTTCAATCAAAAATCTTCCGATGTTTTAATGTTTTAATTGGAAAATAACCTCTCTCATTCCACCTTATCCCACTTGAAAGCCAATATTAAATTACTGGAGAAGAAACGGTGTTAAAATCTACCATGTGTCGGTTTGCTTTGCATTATTGTTTTGTTTTGCTTTGTTCTTTTTAATTCTGTTGCCAGAAAGACCTGAGCCTTAGGGCAACACGGTGGCGCAGCAGTAGAGTTGCTGCCTTACAGCGCCAGAGACGCGGGTTCGATCCTTGCTACTGGTGCTATCTGTATCGAGTTTGATGGTCTCCCCGTGACCATGTATGTTTTCTCCCGGTGCTCCAGTTTCCTCCCACATTCCAAAGACATACAGGTTTGTCGGTTAATTAGCTTTGGTAAAAAAAAATTGTGTAGGATGGTGCTAGTGTGTGGGGTGATCACAGGTTGGCGTTGGGGTCGGTGGGCCAAAGGGTCATAAGGTCATAAGGTCATAGTTATAGGAGAAGAATTAGACCATTCGCCCCATCAAGTCTACTCCGCCATTCAATCATGGCTGATCTATCTCTCTCTCCTAACCCTATTCCCCTGCTTTCTTCCCCATAACCTCTGACACCCGTTCTAACCAAGAATCTAACTCTGCCTTAAAATATCCATTGACTTGGCCTCCACAGCCTTCTGTGGCAAAGAATTCCACAGATTCAACACCCTCTGACTGAAGAAATTCCTCCTCATCTCCTTCCTAAAGGAACATCCTTTATTTCTGAGGCTATGACATTTCTAGTCCAAGTCTCTCCCACTAGTGGAAACATCGTCTCCACATCCACACTATCCAAACCTTTTACTATTCAGTACGTTTCAATGAGGGCCCCCCTCATTTCCAGTACCGTCAAACGCCCATCATATGTTAACCCACTCCTTCCTGGGATCATTCTTGTAAAACTCCGCTTGACTCCCTCCAGAGCCAGCACATCCTTCCTCAGATATGGTGCCCAAAATACTCCAAATGGGGCCTGACCAGCGCCCCAGCATTACACCCCTGAGTTTGTATTCTAGCCCTCTTGAAAGAAATGCTAGCATTGTGTTTGCCTTCGTTACTACCAAAGGTCTGTTTCTGCGCTGTATCTCTAAACTAAACTGAAAACTAAACTAACAACATGGATTTTCACCCATACACTTGTTCTATCCTACACACTAGTGGCAATTTAAACAAGCCAATTAGACTACAAACCTACCTGTCTTTGGAATGTAAGAGGAAACTGGAGCACACTTCCACACTCACACAGTCACAGGAAGAATGTATAAACTCCATATAGATAGCACCCGTAGTGAGGATTGAACCCTGGTCTCTGGCGATGTAAGCCGGCAACTCTACCACTCTGCCACAGTGCCGCCCTAACCTTTTGTTCCTCTTGTTACTTTAAAGTTAACATCTTCTGCAATCAATTTGGATTCAAAAAACAATTGTTCTTCTATATTTTAAATGTATTTACAATTCCATTTGGTGCGGCAAGTGACAAATTTCAAATTGGAAAATGTTATTTATCATGATAATATAGTTGTCTCTTTGCCTAAACTAGTTCCTTGGGCTCAAGGGTGACTTAAGATGGGCACAAAATGCTGGAGCAACTCAGCTGTTCAGGCAGCATTCACTGGCAAAAAGGAATAGGTGACGTCTCAGGTCTGAATCATTCTTCAGGCTGAAAGATAGAGAAGGGCAAAACAAAGCAGGGCCGGCAACAGATGACCTCAGGAAGGGTGGGGTCCATAGTGGCCCATTGTTGGCCACTGGGATACAAGGACGCAAACAGTGGAACTGGTAGGAAGACTAGGGTGGTGGAGGGGGAGAGAGGGGGGTTGGGGTGGGCAGGGGAAAGAATGCAGGAGTTACTTCCATTCCAATTGCATGGTCTCTGAGGTGACTGATGAGACCACTGTGGGAATCTATTCCAGATGTGTGCGAATTATGGACTGGAGGGGCTGTTCCTGTGTTGTACTGTTCTATGTTCTATGATTCCATGGGGCTCTCACCACCAGACTCACCTGGTCTATTTACATTTATAGAGGTGGCGTTCAGTTTAATGATCATTACCAGCCAGTTTAACAATTTATAAATTTAGCAACAAAAGGAACTCCTGGAACCAGAACCAGAACTAGAACTAAATTAATCTCCTATTGGTATTATTTTATACATCTAATTTGAACTGGTCCTGCAAAATAAACTAACTTACTCACCACATTTTAAACGTACCTATTAGACATTTGTTCCAGAAATTCAAAGCCTGATTAGTATTGATGATGAGCAACAGGACAATTAGATTTATATCTATTGGAAATGAATGAATACTTTATTGTCACATGTGATAAGTAGCAGTGAAATTCTTTGCTTTCATACCCAAGGTATGCAAATAGTCACCACATAAAGGGCGTTGACAAAGTTACAAAGTATCCGCACCAGTACCACCTTTGTTCTTCCCCTCCCTCACGGCGGTCCCCCCATGCCGGGTCCTCCTTTGTTCCTCGCCCCGGCAGCGGCGTCCTCACTCCCACGTGTCCGTCCTGTCTGTCGGTCGGCGCCATCATCGACCGCCCACTGACCACTCCACTATCGCCGCCAAGTCCTCACCAGACGCCTCCGTGGCGCCGATCCAGGCCCCAGCCGTTAACTCCACAGACTCAGGCACCGTCGGCCGCGAGCTGCGTCGACTCGCAAGGCTCCACCGACCCGCGAATGAATGGGCAGATCATAATTAGGAGTACATAGTTAACAAAAAAACCTTCAGCACACTTACTGATGAGCTATTGCAGATAACTCCTAATGAACCAACATGGACCAAAAAATGGTATGAAAATGCTGTCTCTGGATTGCTGAGGAAGCTGCTTGCACAAACACAAACAAACCCTCCAAACCCTCCAAACCCCAGTGGTGTGATTCTCAAAAAAAAGTCACAAGCGAAGCAAGGGCAGCACAGTGGCGCAGTGGCAGGGCCGCTGCCTTACGGCACCAGTGACCCAGGTTCATTCCTCATCTTGGGTGCTGTCTACATAGAGTTTGCATGTTCACTCTGCAACCACCCAGGTTTTCTCTGGGTGCTCCAAGTGTGCTCTGACGTGCTGGTTAATTGGCTTCTGTAAATTGTCGCTAGGGCATAGGATAGAACGAGTGTACGGGTGACCGTTGTTCGGCGTGGATGGTGGGCCGAAGGGCCTGTTTCCACACTGTATCTCTAAAGTCTAAACTTTAAAAGGCACATAACTGGTGACGATGGTACCAATATGTCAGATTTTGACTCCAATAATATTTGAATGTGGTCACCATCGGAAGCGTTAAGTGCGAGACCTAATCAACATTAGATGGCACTGAGATGCAATGGTAGAGTTGCCGCCTCACAGCGCCGGAGACCCGGGTTCAATCCTGACTATGGGTGCAGTCTGTTCAGAGTTTGTACGTTCTCTCTGTGACCACGTGGTTCCAGTATAATGTCTGTGCCGAACGATGATATCAAGACCAACTCTTAACGGCCTGAACATAATCCATATCCCTCCAGTCCCTGCATACCCTTGTGCCTATCCAAATATCTCTTAAATGCCACTCTCATATCTACCACCACTCCTGGCACTCACCACAAACTCTGCTCCGGCTTCCTCCCACATTCCTAGGATGTGCAGATTTATAAGTTGATTGGCTTCTGCAAATTACCCCTAGCGTGTAAGATGCGAAAGTGGGATAACACAAAACCAGTATGAACGGATGATCAATGGTCGGCACGGACTCGGTGGTCCAAAGGGTCGATTTGCACACTGTATCTCAGAACTCTAAACGAAACTCGAAACTTATCAAAATGTTGATGAGCTTATTCTACTCTTTGCAAAGCATTTCTGTTGTGCTACTGGTTGAACATTAAATATTTCTATATTAAGTTTAGGTTTAGGTCTAAGTTCGGGTTTATTATAGTCATGTGTACCAAGGTATAGTGAGAAGCCTTGTGAACATTCTGAGCGATTGTTGGAGTGAGTTATGTTCGCAATCATGTAACGTTAAAGAGTGTGTCGTATTAAAGTTAAAAGACTTACTGCAAGTGAACTGCGGACACGGTTGATAAAAATGCTGGAGAAACTCAGCGGGTGAGGCAGCATCTATGGAGCGAAGAATAGGTGACGTTTCGGGTCGAGACCCTTCTTCAGGTTGATCAGCTACACGCTATCGGCAAAGGGCTCCTTGAAATAACTACTGGAGAGACGCCTTCAGATCAGAGTAAAGTAGACTTGAGTGGATGTTAACTTTTAAAACTATGCAAAGACTGGAATGTAGAGGTGTTATTAGTGGACGGTAGTTTATTTAACATAACAGAGATTTTCATTCTATAATACTTGATGTCATATGTCATTAAGAACATAGAACAGTACAGCACAGGAACAGGCCCTTCAGCCCACAACGTGATTGTAATCAAGTATTGTCTTTCTGCTGGTACACAAAAATGCTGGAGAAACTCAGCGGGTGCAGCAGCATCTATGGAGCGAAGGAAATAGGCAATGTTTCGGGCCGAAACCCTTCTTCAGACTGGTTAGCACGCAACAAAAGCTTTTCACTGTACCTCGATACACGTGACAGTAAACTAAACTGGTGAAGAGTCTGTAGCTGCCATTTTGGCCTCATCAGCCATTTCAGAACCCACAAAACTACAAAACAATCCAGACAGTAATAAAACCTGAAGCTAAACTACAGTTTGATTAAATTTAAGGAAGAATGGGCAGACATCGATCAGAATGTAGCTTAGGTTTAAGTTTATTGTTGTCACGTGTACGGAGAGAGAGTAAAACTTTGTTTTGCATACAATCCGAACAGATCAGATATTACCACGCATGGATACAATCAGTTCAAACTCAAGTACAATAGATAGAATAAAGGTGAAGATACAGAGTGCCGAATATGTTTCACAGCATTTATAGCGATAAACGGGAGATTATTTTCAAGTCCAAATGAATTGATGGTGTTGGAAAATCATAGATGTTTTCCTCTTATTGGGGCTTTCCAACATAATTTGATGTTATGCAGGGAATGGAGTGCAGCGAGCTTGTATCACATGGCAAATACACTGATTTCTCAAGGTTGACTATTAGCTGGTGGAGTTTCTCCTTCATTATTGTCTACGCATAAACAGCTGGAGTCATTGAGCACAGAAACAGGCCCTTCAGCCCACAGAGTCCAGACTGGCCATCAAGCACTGATTTATGCTATCATACGATGTTATCAGGTATCTGAACGGTCCTTCCATAAGCTAGGGTACTGTCCAATTCACCACTACACCATTGCATTCATTGGACTGTGTCTATGGAACTGATGCGCTACAATGCTGAGAACTATATTCTGCACTCTGTATCTTTCCCTTTGCTCCACCTATTGAATTGACTGTATTTGTGTATAGTTTTACCTGATCTGCTTGGACAGCATATAAAGCAAAGCCTCTCACTGTACCTCAGTACACATGACAATAAGAAACCTAAACGTCATCATTTTGTTTCCCACATTCCCAACAACTCCCCTCTGATTCTACCAGTCAGTCTCTTACACACTATGGGCAAGTGATTATGGCCAATGAACCTTTAAAAACACTCATCTTTGGGATAAGGGATGAAGCCTGAGCTCCCGGGGAAAACCCACGCAGTCACAGGGAGGTTGGGGCGGCGGCGACTCACGTTGCAATGGCCCCTGCAGCCTGTCTGTCTTTTTTTATTTTTTTGTCCAGTTGAATGTAGTTTGTTGTGTTCTTTTTATATTGTTTTTAACTGTATATATGTGGGGGGCGCGGGGGGGGGGGGGGGGGGAGGAGACCCGACCTTTTTTCCTGTCAGGTCTCCGTTGTCGTTGGGGCCTAGCACCGTGGAGCGGCCTCCAACCGGAACGACCTGGGGGCTCCAGTCGCGGAGCCTGCGAACTACTCACCATCGTGGGGCTGGCCGGCCTCGGAGCGTGGGGAGCGGTGGTGGCTCGATGCTGCGGCCCAACTCCGGAGCTCGGAGGCTCCAGCCGCAGGCTTGGTGGACGGGACATCGGGAGCTCGTGGGTCCCTGGTGGGAGACTGACTTTCGGAGCTCCACAACGCAACTTCTCCCGCCCGTGTCCCGGGGTTGGAACGATCCTGAGCGGGGCCGTACATCGCCCGGCGCGGCTTTAACGGCCGAGGGACATCCAATGCCCGCCGGGTGCTCCCCGTTGAAACATTAAGACCTGGAGCGGGGCCGTACTTCGCCCGGCGCGGCCTTAACGGCCGTGGGACTTACCATCGCCCGCCGGGGGCTTTAACATTGGGAGAAAAATGGAACACAGGGGAGAGAAAAGACTTTGCCTTCCATCACAGTGAGGAGGAGATTCACTGTGATGGATGTTTGTGTGAATTGAATTGTTTGTGTGTCTTGTAGAAATTGTTTCTTTTTGTATGGCTGTAAAAACAGAGTTTCGTTTGAGCCTCATTGAGGTTCAAATGACAATGAATAAATATTGTATATTGTATATTGTTGTGCAAACTCCACATAGACAGCACAAGAAGCTCAATAACGAACATAAGTCACCGGAGCTGTGAAGCAGCCGTTCTACCTGCTGCGCCATGGGCTACTCTGGATTGATCCCAGATAGACAGAACAAGCTGGAGTAGCTCAGCGGGTCAGGCAGCATCTCTGGAAAAAAGGAATAGGCGACGTTTCGGGTCGAGACCCTTCTTCAGACCAGATATCACCCCAGATATATTTAACAAAATGGCTGAAGTAGCGTGTTTTTAAAAATATGTTTTTGCTTTAATGTATTGTTTAGTCAAAATCAGAGGAGCCCTTTTTCTTTCATCCTAATCAACTGTTTTAAATGAGATTTTGTAGGTCAATTATTGCGCAAATGGAGGCCACATGCAATTATATAATAAAATGAAAAACAAGTTAATTTCCTTTTGATTTCCATAAATTGCATAGAATGATATGGGGGTTCCATTCCTCGTTCACAAAATTGATTTGAAACTTTTATCTTAAACTTTCAAGCTTCACAAGGGATCTATGCTAGATCTTTATCTGATGTATGGATTATGTGGCATACTACCCACTTTAGTATCTGGTAATGAAGGAGAGGTGGGATAGGGTGGTAAATACCGCACTGAACTCCAATATCCATTCTGTCATTTGTTTAACTCCTGGAGATTTAACATAAGTGTCAATTTTTACGATGAAGATAGCAGTTAGTTATCAAGACATTTCTGCCACAATAAAGTGGGAGCCCTGTAAATTCTCACACTGCCGAAGATAAGCTATGTTGCCAAGATGGCATCCCCAAAATTATCGCTTCCTGACAGCGTTCAGTCAAAACCTCTTCTGCTATTGTCATCTGCAGTCTGCGTGCCGTGCTGTAACAAAATGAAATAATCCATTACCGCACTCTGAAGCTGCTGCAAGCTGCTGAGAGGAGATAGTCCCTGCTCTCAGACTCCTTCATAAGCAGCTGGTATTACAGAAGAAATCTTGCAATCGCACGTCTTTCCTCGATTAACTCAATGCACAAAGCACAGGAATATGGGAGCAGAGATTAATTCCAGTTTCCCCGGCCCCCTTTCTCCAGTCTCCGTCTAGAGTTAGGGCAGCACCAAGCATGTAGCTGTTTGATTTTGTCAGACAGGTTTACTGGTATACATTTTACACATGGCAGTGCTATTAGGGGCAGCACAGTGGTGCAGCGGTAGAGTTGCTGCCTTACAGCACAGAAGACCCGGGTTTGATCCTGACTATGGATGCTGTCTGCACGGAGTTTGTGTGTTCTCCCTGTGAACGTGTGGGTTTTCTCCTGGTTTTCTCTGGGTGCTCCGGTTTCTTCCCACATTCCGAAGGCAGACAGGTTTGTAGGTTAATTGGCTTTGGTAAAAATTGTAAATTGTCCCTAGTGTGTGTAGGATAGTGCAGGGGTACTGCGTGGACTCGGTGGGCCGAAGGGGCCTGTTTCCACACTATATCTCTAAAATAAACTAAAAACCTCTAAACTAGTTAGATTTTACTTCTCCCTACAATGTATTTTCGTGGCAGTATGTAAGAACAAGGAAATGCAGATGCTGCGGTGTCCGCAGCCCGTTGGGGACCCGGGAGAAGAAGAAGCTTCCACCGCCGTCTCCGGTGGGGAAGAGCCGATTCTGGACTTCCCTGGACTTTTACCTGTCTGGACGCCCGCAACGGCAGCTGCAGAGGGTTGAGGTCCCGACCACGGGGGAAAATGGAGGAGGACTGGCCAAATTGTGTGCCTTCCACCACAGTGATGAATGCTGTGGTGGATGTTTGTGTTAAATTTTTATTGTGTTTTTGTGTGTTCTTTATCATTGTACCGCTGCTGGCAAATTCATTTCACTTGCACTTTATGTGCAATGTGACGAATAAAACTGATTGTATTGTATTGTATTGTATGCTGCTTTTACAAATAAAAACACAAAGTGCTGAAGTAACTAAGCAGGTCAGGCAGCACTTCTGGAGAACATGGATAGGTGATGTTTCAGGTCAGGGCCCTTCTTCAGACTGAATTCTTCAAGTTGAGTCTGAAGAAGGGTCCTGGCTCAATATGTCCTCCAGGGTTTGCTGTCTGACCCGCTGAGTTACTTCAACACTTTATATTTTCCTGGCAACTTGCCGTTAGAGCAAATTGGGGGAGATTGCATCTAAGCACCGAGGGACATCAGGAAAAGGATCAGGTATTTCCTTAACCAACTGAAGGACTGTGAATTGGACTGCATAAATCCAATGTCAAATCAGATACCAAAAATAATGTGAGCAAAAGAAAGATTAAGAAAGAGAAAAAAATTATAGCATGAAGGAAAAATTAAAAAGCAATGATTTGTTTTTTAAATTGAGATTTCAAAAAAAATCTATAATCTGGTCAATAAACAATAGACAATAGGTGCAGGAGTAGGCCCTTCAAGCCAGCACCGTCATTCAATATGATCATGGCTGATCATCCACAATCAGTACTCCAATTTGTCTTCCTGTAAATGTGAAGCATTTAGATAGCAAGGACACATCACAGCCTGTATCTGTACACTGTGGATGGCTTGATTGTAATCATGTATTGTCTTTCCGTCATGTATAATTTTTCCGCTAACTGGATCGGACACAACAGAAAGCATTTCAATGCAGCTCAGTGCAAGTGATAATAAACTGAGCTAAACTAAATTAAAGTAAACTATACTAAACTAATAAACTAAACTAAAGTGTGATATTAAGAATCCCTTGCAAAAGTAGAGATGGCGTGAAAGAGTTTTCTGACAGGAGGGATTTTGGGCAATGATTGAAACTTCACTGAGGTGCAACGTGTGAGTGGCACTAAGGAGTGAAAAGTGGATCATTCATAATGGAGCCAAACTCGACTATTGTAAAGAAATTCCATGAGGATACCAGAATACGGCAATTGAGAACCAGAGGACATAGGTTTAAGGTGAGGGGGGGTAGATATAATAAGAATCTGAGAATCATAAGATCTGACTTTTTCACGCAAAGGGTGGTAGATGTAAGGAATGAACTGCCAGAGGAGGCAGTTGAGGCAGGGACTATCGCAATGTTTAAGAAACACTTGGACAGGTACATGGGTAGGACAGGTAAAGAGGGATATGGGCCAAACGCAGTTAGGTGGGACCAGTGTAGATGGGACATGTTGGCCAGTGTGAGCAAGTTGGGCCGGAGGGCCAGTTTCCACGCTGTATCACTCTGTGACTCTATGACTCTATAATACCATCACAGTCTCTAATTAGATAAATATTGCGAGCTTGTACAGATGAAGAATTAAAGATCAGGGTAACTAATACCGTTGCATTACAAATTACATAGCAGGTATATTGATACCTGGTGAGTCGACAAATCCTTTCATTATTAAAGTAAAGCGGAGATGGACTAATAAAACATTAGAATAGTTAAACTCAGCTGTGAGTAGCCTCAACCCTGTCAACACCTTCCATGGTTCAGGGCGTTATGAAATAAATATTATTGTAATTAAAAAATTACAGTTTACATCCTATAAATATAATTTGAGAAATAACACAAATCCAATTTAATGAATCCCATCAGACCAGAGGCATATAAAAATATTCATTCGAGAAGTAGTTTATAGTAAATGTGTTTAACTAAAGTCCATTAGGTCTGGCTGTTTTATATCCATAATGAGGTTATAAAATCTTGAATAGTCCTCTACTAACCAGTCAATTATCAACATTAAGTTGACACAGAGGCACAGCTAATAGAGCTGCCTCTTCGCAGCGCCAGAGAGCCGGATTTGATCCTGCCCTCGGGTGCTGCCTATGTGGAGTTTGCACGTTCTGCCTGTGACCGCGTGGGTTTCCTCCGGGTGCTCCGTTTTCCTCACGCATCCTAAAGACGTGCGGGATTGTAGATTAATTGGACCTCTGTAAATCGCCCCTTGTCTGTCGGAAGTGGATGAGAAAGTAAGATAAGATAGAACTAGTGTGAACGGGTGATCGATGGTCGGCGTGGGCTCAGTGGGTCGATGGGCCCGTTTCAGTGCTGTATCTCTAAACCTAAAACTCAATGGGTCTGTGGATGTTTCGTATCGGGTCCCTCCTTTATACCATCTTTCCAATTACCAACATTGGTGAATGACTTAACCTGTCAGACTTGGTTCCATCAAATTGCAATGAAAATAATCTATTAACCCTGATGCTGTTGGGTGGATGATCTGTCAATTCGGGTGCACTCATTAACTGGTCATTCAGTCTTTTAGAATGGATAACCTAGGGTTCCGACCCGAAACGTCACTCATCTCTTTTCTCCAGTGATGCTGCCTGATCCGCTGACTTAATCCAGCACTCGGTGTCTAACTTATCAGCCTATTAACTTGGTTGTAACTCAGAGATCTGTTAGTTGTATTTTCAAGGTGAGTGGAGGAGTTTTAACTTTCAACATTTATTCTTCACATACTTAAGGAAGAAGCAGGGGATGAGAGATGAGAACATAACTGCTATCATCATTGAAGGCTCCCAAATTATCCTGACCAAAATATAATAACCTTATGATGACTATGTTCATTTCAAATTGAAAACCAATATAGTGCTGGAACAAACATTCTATGTTCTCCCGATGGTTACCTTTTTAGTTCAGTTTAGACTTACAGCAAGGAAGCATGCCGACCATAGATCACCCATTAACATTAGTTCTATGTTATCTCACTTTCTTGTCTACTCCCTACACACCAGGGGCAATTTACAGAAGGCAATTAACCTACAAACCCGCACGTCTTTGGGATGTGGGAGGTAACCAGAGCACCAGGAGGAAACCCACGCGGTCACAGGGAAAACATGCAAATTGCACCCAACAGCACCCGAGGTTGGAGATCTCTGGTGCTGTGAGGCAGTGGCTATTCCAATGGCACCACAGTGCCACCCTAACATCTGTAACATCTCGTTTGACACTTTTCAAAACAGGTATTAAAAATAAATAAACCCACTAATGTCTTACTGCTTTCTTCTAAGCTGGAGGAGTTACAAAGAAAGTAGGTGATAATTTCCCCTCTGAAATTGTTAAGCACTATTGTGATTTTTATTCATAAAGTAACCATGAAAAGCCAAAGTTTTTCACAGACAGGTTTTAGGAAAACAAATATCGTGCTATATGGTGTGAAGAGACGACTGAAGGTTTCATTGAAGAAGATAGACACAAAAAGTTGGAGTAACTCAGTGGCAGGCAGCATCTCTGGAGAGAAGGAATGGGTGACATTTCGGGTCGAGGAACTTCTTCGGACATGCTGCCTGTCCCGCTGAGTCACTTCAGCTTTTTATGTCTATCTTCAGTTTAGACCAGCATCTGCAGTTCCTTCCTACAAGTTTGGTTAAATAAAGTGGCTTTAGTAAGTTTTCTAAGATGGAGCTAGAGAAAAGGAAGAGCAGGAAGGTTTCTGGAGGGAGCTCCCACCAACGAGGGCCAAGGAGAGGCAAGGAGATGGGAGGGGTCTGGGAGAGGAGTGTCAAAGGAACGCCGTATTCAGGCAGAATGCTGAGCTGCAGGACATGGAGATTACTCTGGAAGAATTCAAAAGCAAGGAAGTACCAGTGGGGACAGAGATGGTGGCTGAATGGGACCTTGTGCAGCAGAGACGCAGTCAGTGAGTTCTGTATCACCTGGAGTTTATGGAAAGCATAGAGTAGGAAGCTGAGCAGCATTGAGAACATTAGAACAATCAAGCATGTACTCAAATAGCCTCAAAGGCCTGTTGTGCCGGCAGTTGCCCTGGGTTGGAGTTGCGGGGATCGGCCTGGCCAGGCGATGTTGTCGATATCCACTGCTGCTCTGTGTCGCTGCAGGCCGCGTCCGAACCAGTGATTTCTGTTGTGCAAAAGATTAAGGTGGGGAAGATACAGAAAAGTTTGATCAGGTAGGTGTAGTTAGTCCATAATTGATTCAAAAGCAATTAGATCCTGAAGCTTTAAGAGTAAAAAACAACATTTTGGAGGAATTTAGCAGGTCAGGCAACATCTGTGGAGGGAATGGACCATTTGGTTTTACGAGGCTAAATGATTCAGACAGTACTTGCTTTGGCCACATGACAATATACAAGATGCCACATGGTATAGAAACAAGGAACTGCAGATGCTGAGGTGTAAAAAAAAGACACAAAGTGCTGGAGTACCTCAGTGGGTTAGGCAGCATCTCTGGAGGACATGGATAGGTTTTGGGGTCAGGACACTTCAGTCTGAAAAAAGGTCTCGACCCGAAACTTCTCTTATCACTGTTCTTCAGAGATACTGCCTGACCCGCTGAGTTACTCCAGTCTTTTGTGTCTTCATGAGGTAACCTTCGTGTCTTTATGAAATAGTACAATCAGCTAACTTACTGTCAGCTCCACAATGGGAAATCTATGCTTCAATAAATTTATTTTTCAGTTACCAAAGACTACTGTCATTGAGTCAGTTCTTGCTAGAAATGTCTTAAATTTTACTAACCATATTGACTGGTGGAGAATGCTACAGCTTTTTTATTTTTTATTTTTTATTTTTATTTTATTAGAAGTACAATTGTATCCAATCATATTTTCATAATACATTTTATATACAGCTTCTTATTTTTTTATTATAATAAGCAAGAATAAGAAAAAGAAATTAGATAATAAAATATAGAAAAACGTGAGATATATAGTGTGTGAAGAAGAAGAAAAGAGAACGAAAGAAGAAAGTTAAAGAGTATAAAATAGGAAAGAGTGAGTAAAAAAATAAAAAAAAGAAGTAAGGAGAACATTATTTATAATCTTGACCATCCCTCGCCAATCTCGAGAAAGTTAGCTTTTACACTTGTGTTGCACCATATGATTCCAAAAAGACGACAAATGGAGACCAACTCTTTATGAATTGGTCAGATTTATCTATTAGGAGGAATCGCATTTCCTCAAGCTGTGCGGTGTCCAACATGCTTGCAATCCACATTTTGAGCGTTGGTATTGGCTTATTTCTCCAAAATTTAAGTATTATTTTTTTGCTATTATTAAACCATAATTTAAAAATAAATTTTGAGATGAATTCAATTTATTCCCATCTTCCATTACTCCAAATATAATCAATTAATTATTAGGTTCCATTCTTATCTTAAATAATTTTGTAAATATTTCAAAAATATCACTCCAGAATCTATAAAGTTTTATGCAGGAAACAAAAGAGTGTGTTATCGCAAATGGGGGACATATTTGGATAGAATTTATTCAATCTTGTTTTGAATAATATAATCTATGTAAAATTTTAAATTGAATTAGATTATGTCTTGCATTAATCGAACATTTGTGAATGTATATCAAATATTTTTCCCATGTAACCTTCGTAACTTTTATCATTAATTCCCGTTCCCACTCTTCTCTAAGTGCCTCTGTCGCTGGTAGGTCTATATTTAAAATACTATTATATAAATATGATATTAGTTTTTGTGAGTCAGCTTTAATATTCATTGCTTCTTCCAATAAGTCAGGAGTTATTTTTTGATATCCTTGTATGTATTTCTTCATGAAGTCGCAAATCTGAAGATATTTAAAATAATGGCTGTTTTTCAATTTAAATTTTAATTGTAATTGTTGGAATGATAATAGATTTCCCATTTCATACATATCCCCGATCCTTTTAATTCCTAAACTTTCCCATTGATTATATGTTTTGTCAATAAGAGATGGTTTAAATAAAGGATTATTCGCTATTGGCATTAACAATGATAAATTTCTTAATTTTAAGGATAGTTTTATTTGTTTCCATATTCTTATTGTATCATGTATAATTGGGTTCTTCTTATATATTGTATTGTTCAGTTTTTTTGGGGAGAAGAGGATCGTTCCTATATTACAAGGGAAACAATCCTCTTTCTCCATTTTTATCCATTCTGTCTGTTGGGTAGAACTGTCCAACCAATAAATTATATTCTTAATATGCACTGCCCAATAATAATACAAAAAATTCGGAAGTGAAAGTCCCCCGACACCTTTTGGTTTACATAAGTGTTTTTTTTTAAATTCTATGTGATTTATAATCCCAAATAAAATTAGTAATATTAGAGTCTAATTTTAAAAAAAAGTATTTTGGTATATATACTGGTATAGACTGAAATAGGTATAATAATTGTGGTAGAAAGATCATTTTTATAGCATTTATTCTACCTATTAATGATAAAGGAAGTGTTTTCCAAAATTTAATCAGTATATTAAGTTTGTTTAATAAAGGTATAAAATTAGCATTGAATAATGCTTTATGTTTTCTAGTAATCTGAATACTCAAATATTTAAATTTTTCTGTTGCTATTTTAAAGGGGAACTTCAGTAAGTGTGTAGATTCTTGAGGTTTTAACATCATGATTTCACTTTTATTCCAATTTATTCTATATCCAGAAAAGGACCCAAATTCCTCTATTAAGTTTAATAAGTTTGGTATGCTCGTTTGTGATTTTGTAATATATAAAAGTATATCATCTGCATATAATGACATTTTATTATTTGAGTCCCTAGTATTATAGCCCTGAATATTCGGATGACTTCTTATACTTTCAGCCAAAGGTTCTATCATAAGGGCAAATAGCAGGGGTGATAACACACATCCCTGCCTATTACCCCTTGATAATTGAAATTTTTGTGATAACATATTATTAGTCAATATTCTTGCCATCAGTTTATCATATAATAATTTTACCCATGTAATAAAATTCTCTCCCATATTAAATTTTTGCAAACTTTGTATAAATACTGCCACTCTACCTGATCAAATGCTTTCTCTGCGTCCAGCGAAATAATTGATATATCTTCTTCCTCCACTTTATGTGAGTACATTATATTAAACAGGTGTCTCAAATTATTAAATGAATATCTTTTGGGTATAAACCCCGTTTGATCAGGGTTTATCAATTTACTAATATATTTGCTTAATCTTCTTGCTAAAGTCTTTGCTAAAATTTTCTGGTGTGTATTTAAAAGTGATATAGCTCTATATGAGCCCGGATCCTCTAAATCTTTATCTTTTTTTGGAATAAGCGTAATAGTTGATTCTGCTAATGTTTCAGGTAGTTTATTTTCTTTAAAAGCGTAAGTATATAAATTAAATAAATAAGGAGTCGTTATCTCATGACATTTTTTATAAAATTCATTACTAAAACCATCTGGTCCCGGTGTCTTACCATTTTTCAACGATTTTATTGTTTCACCTATTTCTTCGATTGTAATTTGAGCTCCAAGTTCCTCTTGTTCCAAAAGGTCAAGTTTTGGAAGATTACAGTTGTCTAAAAATGTTTTAATTTTACTATACTCTTGCCGATAAAATTCGATTAAGTTTAAATTTCAGTAATATTATCTTATTATGTTTATCTATAGTGGAGTCTTTAGCATTATCTAACTCTAACTGTCTAATTTCTTGTACTAACAACATTTGTTCTGTCTTATTCTTTTTATTTTGAAAAATTTGATATGAAATTATAATTCCTCTAATAAATGCCTTAAAAGTTTCCCATAATAAAGAAGGCGAAGTACCTGGTATATCATTTGTATCAAAAAAAAGTTTCATTTGTTGTTTTAAATATTGATAACCTTGTATGTCATTTAAAATATGCCTATTAAACCTCCAAAAAATGTTTTACCCGCCATTCCCTCGAATTTTACTGAAAATGTCAATGGAGAGTGATCAGAAATACTACTAATGTGGTATGTTGGATTAATTGTATATGGCATTAATTTCATATCCACTAAAAAATAATCAATTCTTGAATAAGTTTTATGTACCGAAGAGTAAAACGAGTATTCCCTTCCAGCTGGATTAGCAGATCTCCATACATCTGTTATATTAGTATTTTTTATATATGTATTTAAAAGTTCACTAGTCTTAGATTTTAAATTACTCCTCTTTTGTTTTACTGATTTGTCTAGATATGAATCTAAAACACAATTGAAGTCCCGCCTTATTATCACATTCTGGTAATTAAACTCTGATATTACATCTATAGTTTTATCAAAAAATGTGGGGTTGTCAAAATTCGGAGCGTAAATATTTATCATGGTTAGTGGGGTTTCATAAATTTCTCCCGAAACTATAATATACCTTCCCTCTTTATCTGATATAGTATTCTTTAATTTAAAAGGTATACCTTTTCGAATAAGAATAGCCGTACCTCTAGATTTAGAAGTAAATGATGAATAGTATGTCTGACCTATCCACTTCGCCTTTCATCTCATTTGTGTTTGTTGTTTCATGTGAGTTTCCTGTAAAAACATTATGTCGCTGTTCATAGATTTTAGTTGAGCAAAAATGTTATGCCTCTTAATTGGTTCATTGGCACCCCTTATATTCCAACTACAGAATGTAATTCCTCCATTCTTTATTTGTCTATCGTCTTGCATTATATATCAAAATAGTATTCTTGAATCATATGGTGCAACCAAATACCTCAGAGTTCTGGGCGCTGGGTGGTCATGCCAAATGTTTAGATTTATATTGCATCTCCTTCTTGTGTAGTGCCTTAGAAAAAGAAAAGAAAGATGTGATATAGAATTGATTACAAAAAAAGTAATCGAATAAAAGTCTTTATAGTGATTTTTTTTTAAAGTGTTCTTAAGGTATCTAAGAAAAGATATCTTAAAGACGAATGGCCACCTAAGGTGGCGAAAAATGTATAGACTTCCATTGATGTTGTTATACATTGAGCTCCAACTCCTTAGAAAATCCTCATAAAAAGCTACAAACCGTTTCATATCTTATCTTTGCTTATATAAGTTTATCAAACCAGCACCAGGGAGAGGCATAAAAAATAAAAAATAAACAAATATATAACACAACATAAGCTCAATTTTATAAGTATATATACCTTTCCAATTTATCTAACCTTAATATATTCTAAACTTTACCATATATATCCACCCAGAATTCTTACACATACAAGCAGGTACCAAGGGGTTAAACAAAACCTCACTTCTGGATCTTTTCCAGTTATATGCTGCATCTAACTCCTACCCACACAACAAAAAAAAGTAGGTTAGTAATGTTATAGACGTTTTAGTGACTTAAATCATAATTATATACACTCCCATTATCTCCTTCCCCGTCTCATGATTTATTCATATTTACTACATACTAAGGAGAATGCTACAGCTAACTAATTAATAATTAATTCTGGCAGCATGCGATGTCAGAATATAAAAACCAAGATGGCGGCAGCTGCGGATGGAAGAAAGGATCCATGCTGGTGAGCGGGCTGGAGGCTCACCTCACGTGACCAGAGAGGTGCTCTGGGTGTTCCGAGGTTGGCAGCGGGAGGCGCCCCGGATCATGGAGGCTGAGCGGTGACCATGTGAGGCAGGGAATGCCGGGTTCAGGGGTCGATGCATCTGGATCGAGGCATTGCTGGGGTGGGCCGCTGGAGATCCAGCAGCAGCCTGGGGATCGATTAGGTCAGGCACCGCTCCAAGTGGCCGAGCACACAGATCGGACACGGCCTGCAGCGGCACGGAGCAGCGGTGGAGGACATCGCCTGGCCAAGCTGACCCCTGCAACTCTGACTCAGAAAGGCACGATGGTAGAGTTGCTGCCTTACAGCGCCAGAGAGCTGGGTTCAATTCTGACTATGGGTGCTGTCTGTATGGAGTTTGTACGTTCTCCCTGTGGCCTGTGTGGGTTTTTTCAGGGTGCTCCAGTTTCATCCCACACTCCAAAGACATACAAATTTGTAGGCTAATTTGCTTCGGTATAATTGTAAATTGTCCCTAGTGTGTAGGAAGGTGTTAGTGTGTGGGGATCGCTGGTTGGTGGCCTAATGGGCCCGTATCCACGCTGTATCTCTAAACTAAACTAAACACAGCCACCGCCAGGACAACAGGCCTTTAAGGCTAAATTAAAACAAATACTTTTGACAACGCTGAACTTGAAGGGTACAAGATGGCGCCAGAAACGTGGCAACTCTTGTGTAGTGCCACAGTATAATCTACTATTCTTGCACACTTGTACTTAAGTATGATTGCATCGATGTATAGTAAGATTTTTACTGCAATGTAGGGGGAAGAAGGAATCTCACTGTGCCTAGGTACATGTGACAATGTGACCAGTTGCTGAACACTTTAACTCCACCTCCCATTCCCACACTGACCTTTCTGTCCTGGGCCTCCTCCAATGTCAGAGTGAGGCCTAGCACAAATTGGAGGAACAACACCTCATATTTCGCTTGGGCAGCTTACACCCCAGCAGTATGAACATTGAGTTATCTAACTTCAAGTAAACCTTGTTTCCCCTCTCACTCCATCCCTCCCCCTTCCCAGTTGTCCGACCAGTCTTACTGTCTCTGACTACAATTTATCTCTGTTTGCTTTGTGGTTACCTTCTCCCAACTAACAATGATCTTTTCTACATGTTCCTTGATCTGCATTCCCTTTGTCTGGTTTTTACACCTTCCACTTCCTTACCTATACACTTCCTTATCTCTGTGTCTCCCTCTCCCCTGACATCAGTCTGAAGAAGGGTCTCGAACTGAAACGTCACCCATTCCTTCTCTCCAGAGATGCTGGCTGGCCCGCTGAGTTACTCCAGCATTTTGTGTCGATCTTTTGTGACAATAAAATGCCATTGACCCATTAAACATGAATATAGATTTAATTTCAATTTTATTTTATTGGAGATGTTATTTAAAACAGATTAATGCTGCACAAAAATCACAGTCATTCCATGAATGTTCACAGGGTATTGTCACGCAGCCTAATTTCAAGGTTTATTATCACATTTAGCTGGTAATGTTCACAAGCAATGCTGCAGTAATGTAATAAGAAGAGCAACTGTCCCTGCGCCTTGTATGCAAAGGTAGGGCGTGCCAAGCAAATTAATCGTGCTTCAGGGACCTTATTGAAGCATAAAACTGGAATATCTATTATAACCATGATGATGTGCTGAAAAATAAACAATTGTCACGATACAGGCCCTTCTGTTTGACATTCCTGCATACAGTATGTGTACATGCCAATGATATTTCAGTGCCATTTGCATCCTACCAATTTAGCATCATTACTAGCTGTTCATCCATATCTCCCAGAGATGTAATTGTGTTTTTTTTACCATACATCTCTACAAAAGCCCATTGTAATGAGTTATTGATTTTATCGTTCACGAGATCATTTAAACTCCTTAATTAAATTATGGCTGCTTGCTAGTTGCTAACCATGCAAAATTGCACATATCCAGTGCGATTGTATCCAGTGACTCCATTTTAAATGCATTACTCCCATAAGAATGTCCATTCGAAAATTGCAAATATTCTGCTTGACCCGTGGTGGCAGCGTCGAAAACTGCCCTGTTTGGTGAGGTTTGATTCTGTTGTTGCCAAAGGTTGGCAGGTTTGAATTCAAGGCTGGCTTCAAGAGTTCTACATCTAATTCAGGCTGGCAATTCATTGCTGCATGGGAGGGTTATCAAGATGGGTGGTACAGTGGTGCAGCTAATAGAGATGCTGCCTCACAGTGCCAGAGATCTAGATTTGATCCTGACCTCGGGTGCTGTCTGTACGGAGTTTGCACGTTCTCCTGTGACCCAGGTATTCTGATTTCCTCACCCATCTCAGACGTGCAGGTTTGTAGGTTAATTTGCTTCTGTAAATTGGTCCCTATTGAGGAGGTTGCAGAAGTGGGATAACATGGAACCAGTGTGTGGGTGGTCAAAGCTCACATTCCTTGGTACCACAACTTGCTTTAAGTAACGCCTTCAGCAACTACTGAACAAGACCCAATCATCACAGTCCCATCCACACTTGATCATCCTGGCCTTCCACGATGCCCCAACCCAAAGGATGATGAACTGTTCTGTGCAGAGCCTCATGAGCAGATGAACCTGGTCTCCAACCGCAACAGATGAACCAGGGCTCCAACCCCAACAGATGAACCAGGGCTCCAGCCCCAAGAGAGACCCTCCCTCCCTCCCTCCCTCCCTCCATTACCCCCCTCTCTCCTTACTTCCTTCCTTCCCTCCCTCCTCTTTCCCTCCTCCCTCCATCACTCCTATCCTCCCTTCCTCCCTCCCTCCCTCCATTACCCCCCTCTCTCCTTCCTTCCTTCCTTCCCTCTCTCCTCTCTCCCTCCTCCCTCCATCCCTCCTATCCGCCCTCCCTCCTTTCCTTCCTTCCTCCCTCCCTCCTCCAGAGAGGGTGCTGGAACCTGATGTGAAGAAAGACAACTGCAGCTGGCCAAAAAAAGGCAAACTCTTCACTACACCATCAAAGTGAGTTTGAAATACCAAACTACATTCATGCCTTCCAAAGGACCTTGTTGCTTTGAGAACATTAATTAATTCTGTCTCATTAATTCTGTTTCCACGCTGTATAACTCTATGACTCTATGATGCTATGACCTTAAGCGAGGTACAGTGGTGCAGCAGTAGAACTGCTGCCTTATAGGGCCAGAGACCCGGGTTCGATCCTGACTACAGGTGCTGCATGTACGGAATTTCTGTAAAGTCTCTCGCTGTATCCCTAAAGTCTAAAGTCTAAAGCTAAAGTTTTACAAACCTCCATTATTTATTGAGTGCCACTCTATACACTAGTCTAGTTACTATATCCTTACACTTACTATTTTTGATCTCCACCTAAACTCTTCCTACAGCATCAGCTTTTGTGCCAATGTCATTCTCCATCATTGCCACTGATCTCATTCTTTATTCACACTTATGCAACCTTCTTATCCTTTCTGCTTTTTCTTCATATTTCCCAAATACCCCTGAATATTTAGTCGCCAGCCATGGCCACCCAGCAACCTGTGTCTCTGTCCCGGCTGTCAGATCACACCCATATATTACTACTTAGAGTCCTAGATGTACATAGCATGGAAACTAGCCCATTGGTACAACTTGTCCATGTTAACCGAGCTCCTAAATAAGTTAGTCCTACTTACTTCTACTTGGTCCATATCCCTGCAAACCTTTCCAACCATGTACCTGTCCAAGTGCCTTTATAATGTCATAATTGTACCTGCCTCTCCCACCTCTTCATGCTGCTCGATCAGTGTGCAAAACAAGTCAAGTCTATTCGTCACATACACATACGAGATGTGCAGTGAAATGAAAAGTGGAAATGTTTGCGGATTGTGCAAAAAACGACAAAACAGAATGGAACAGAATCACATATTCACATATTACATATTTGTGGGAGGAAAAAAAGAAAAAAACAGCAATTTAAAAAAGACATCACACAACAGTAAATTGGTTCAGTAAAGTTAGTCCCTGGTGAGAAAGGAGTTTACAGTCCTAATGGCCTCTGGGAAGAAACTCCTTCTCAACCTCTCCGTTTTCACAGCATGGCAACGGAGGCGTTTGCCTGACCGTAGCAGCTGGAACAGTCCGTTGCTGGGGTGGAAGGGGTCTCCCATGATCTTATTGGCTCTGGAGTTGCACCTCCTGATGTATAGTTCCTGCAGGGGGGCGAGTGAAGTTCCCATAGTGCGTTCGGCCGAACGCACTACTCTCTGCAGAGCCTTCTTGTCCTGGGCTGAGCAGTTCCCAAACCAAATCTCAATGTTTCCGGACAACCCTCTATCACCACCCTCTATGTCCTACATCCAAGACAATTTTGTATTCAATTGACTAGCTCACCTTGGATCCCTTGTGATCTCACCTCCCAGGTGAGTCTGACAGTTCATCTATGTTGCTGCATGTATTCTGATAAAGAACTTCACCTTCACCTGCATGTATTCTGATAAAGAACTTCAGAAGACTTTTGACAAGGTCCCACATAAGAGATTAGTATGCAAACTTAAAGCACACGGTATTGGGGGTTCAGTATTGATGTGGATAGAGAACTGGCTGGCAGACAGGAAGCAAAGAGTAGGAGTAAACGGGTCCTTTTCAGAATGGCAGGCAGTGACTAGTGGGGTACCGCAAGGCTCAGTGCTGGGACCCCAGCTATTTACAATATATATTAATGATCTGGATGAGGGAATTAAATGCAACATCTCCAAGTTTGCGGATGACACAAAGCTGGGGGCAGTGTTAGCTGTGAGGAGGATGCTAGAAGGCTGCAAGGTGACTTGGATAGGTTGGGTGAGGGGGCAAATGCATGGCAGATGCAGTATAATGTGGATAAATGTGAGGTTATCCACTTTGGTGGCAAAAACAGGAAAGTAGACTATTATCTGAATGGTGGCCGATTAGGAAAAGGGTAGATGCAACGAGACCTGGGTGTCATGGTACACCAGTCATTGAAAGTAGGCATGCAGGTGCAGCAGGCAGTGAAGAAAGCGAATGGTATGTTAGCATTCATAGCAAAAGGATTTGAGTATAAGAGCAGGGAGGTTCTACTGCAGTTGTACAGGGTCTTGGTGAGACCACACCTGGAGTATTGCATACAGTTTTGGTCTCCTAATCTGAGGAAAGATATTCTTGCCATAGAGGGAGTACAGAGAAGGTTCACCAGACTGATTCCTGGGATGGCAGGACTTTCATATGAAGAAAGACTGGATAGACTCGGCTTGTACTCGCTAGAATTTAGAAGATTGAGGGGGGATCTTATAGAAACTTACAAAATTTTTAAGGGGTTGGACAGGCTAAATGCAGGAAGATTATTCCCGATGTTGGGGAAGTCCAGAACAAGGGGTCACAGTTTAAGGATAAGGGGGAAGTCTTTTAGGACCGAGATGAGAAAATCATTTTTTACACAGAGAGTGGTGAATCTGTGGAATTCTCTGCCACAGAATGTAGTTGAGGCCAGTTCATTGGCTGCATGTGGATGTGGATGTTAGATGTGGCCCTTGTGGCTATAGGGATCAGGGTGTATGGAGAGAAGGCAGGTACAGGATACTGAGTTGGATGATCAGCCATGATCATATTGAATGGCGGTGCAGGCTCGAAGGGCCGAATGGCCTACTCCTGCACCTATTTTCTATGTTTCTATGTTATCTTATCATTTTTCCTTGTCCCTGTTTATTGTTTTTAGTTTAGAGTTTTAGAGATACAGCATGGAAACAGGCCCTTCGGCCCAACCGTGCCGACACCTAGGGTTGCCAACTTTCTCACTCCCAAATAAGGGACAAAAGGTCAAAATAAGGGACAAATTCCCAACGGCAATTCATTGACCGACTCGGCGCACGCAAAGTCTGGCACCCCATCCAACTCCTGAACCGATGATCGGTCATGAGAAGGAGGGGTGGTGGTGTCGGCAGTAAGCGAAGGTCCGAAAGCTGGCCGGGCTGCCGACCGACGGGGCCACGGGCGAGGTGCTGCTGCTGCACTCCATGGGCTGCACTACGTCGGGACGGGTGAGGCGGGGCCAGTCGTGGCGCTCCGAACCGACAGTCCCCTCGATCCGAGTAGTAGCAGTCAAATACGGGACAAGGGCGATCCCGTATGCGACAAACCAATTTAGCCCAATATACGGGATGTCCAGGCTAATACGGGGCAGTTGGCAACCCTACCCACACCGACCAACGATCGCCCATACAGTAGTTATATCCTAAACACTTGGAACAATTTACAGAAGCCAATTAACTTACAAACCTGTACGTACGTCTTTGGAATGTGGGAGGAAACCGGAGCACCCGGAGAAAACCCACGTGATCACAGGGAGAAATTACAAACTCCGTACTGACAGTAGCCGTGGTCAGGATTGAACCCAGGTCTCTGGTGCTGTAAGGCAGCAACTTTACCCCAGCACCACTACTACACTCTTACGCCTGTAGTTTTTGGTCTTTCCCTCCACACTCCAGTTATTATTACGCATGTGACTGTTCTGCATCTTTGCCTTTCCTTTCGCCTTGCCCTCCTAAATATCTCCTTACCTTCAGGGAGCTTTGGACTTGGACCCCCAAGATTTCCCTGTACAATAATGAATGGGAATTATTCTGATTCTATCTCCAGGATCCCAATCCTGACCCTGTGGCCCTAGCCAAACTCACCACCTATTCAGGTGCAACCCATCTGGCCTTTAATGGTCTCACCTCCCCTAGGGATGTCCCAATTGTTTAGCAATCCAAAGTCACCCTTCCATACTATCTCTCCTGTCAGATGTTCCACAGGAGAGGGAAAGATTGAATAGGAACTTGAGGGGCAACCTTTTTACTCAAAGGGTGGTGGGTAGGGGGAACAAGCTGCCAGAGGGGATAGTTGAGGCAGGTACTATCACAACATTTAAAAATTCATAAGGACAGGTACAAGGATAGGAAAGGTTTAGAGGGATATGGGCCAAATGCAGTCAGGTGGGACTAGTATAGATGGGGCAAATCTTAGATGATATGGACAAATTGGGCTGAAGGGCCCACTTCCTTGCTTTACGACTCTTTGTTCTACTGTTTTATCTTAGAAACATAGAAACAGACAATAGGTGCAGGAGTAGGCCATTCGGCCCTTCGAGCCAGCACTGCCATCCAATATGATCATGGCTGATCATCCAAAATCAGTACCCCGTTCTTGCTTTCTCCCCATCTCTTCCTATTTATGTTCTCACTAGCATGTTGAAATGGTAGTAATCCAGTGATTATGTTTTTGAAGTTTCCAGGTTCCTCATTCCCTGTCTTTCTTTCCACCTATGTTGTCGTAATTGATATAGCCCACAACTGCTAGCCCACATCAATGAAGTGTTCACCACTCCACTTTGATAACTTCTGCAGCCGTTCAGTGACACCCTTAATCCTTGCACAAGGAGACACATGCAATCTCCGGGTCAGATCTCCATCCACTGAAACGCCTGCCCCTCCTATAAACCCCATTCACAATGTTGGAGATGTTGGAGCCCATATCACCCTGAAAGTGCCGACACAAGTAGATAGAGAGGTAAAGAAGGTGTATAGAATGCCTGCCTTCATTGATTGGACATGAAGTATAAGAGTCAGGAAGTCATGGTGCAGCAGTGGAGTTGCTGCCTCACATCACCAAAGACCCAGGTTCGATCCTGACTACCGGTGCTGTCTGTACAGAGTTTGTACTTTCTCCCCGTGACCGTGTAAGTTTCCTCCGGAAATTCAGGTTTCCTCCCACACTCCAAAGACATACAAGTTTGTAGGTTAATTGGCTTCGGTTAAATTGTAAATTGCCCCTGTGTGTGTAGGATAGTGCTAGTTTTACAGGGTGATCACTGGTCGCCGCCGACTCGATGGGCCGAAGGGCCTGTTTCCACGCTGTATCTCTAAAGTCTAAAGTCTAAAAGTAAAAAGTTTTTTTTTTTTTTTTTTTTTTTTTTTTTTATTTTATTTTTTTTTTATTTTTTATTTTTTAGAAGTACGGTAGATTACAGTAATGTACAACACGTATATATTAATACATTTTTTGTACCGCTTCACTTTTTTAAACTTTAAGAAAGAAAAAGAAAGAAGTAAGAAAAGTGAAGAAAGTGCACAAAGGTTGTGAAGTGCAAAAGAGTGTTGGGAAAAGAAAGCCCCTTAGAAAAGAGGTTAGAGAAGGAAGTAAAGTTAGAAAATAGACCCTAGAAAAAAAAGAGAAAGAAAGAAGGAACAATCGCTCTATTATGACTCTTATACCATACTTCATAGAGAAGGAACTACCAACCAAGTCTATTTTTATTTTACCTCCCATTACCAGGTCCAGATACCTTTTATTTATTTATTTGTTTTTCTAAATTACTATTGCACCTCATGCTTGTAATAGGTCCAAAAACGTAGACCACGTCTTTTGAAATTGATCTGCTTTGCCTACTAGGAGGAATCTCATCTCTTCCAGATGTAATGTTTCCAACATATTTGATGTCCACATTTTTATTGTTGGTGTGGGCGCATTTTTCCAGAATTTAAGTATAAGCTTTTTTCCCATTATTAGCCCATAATTGAGTAAATTCTTCTGATACACGTTTAATTCAGGAATACCTTCCGATATTCCAAAAATAATCCATTCTGGTTTTGGTACCAGTTTTATTTTGATTAATTTTGAAAAAATATCAAATATTTCAAACCAGAATTTTTGGATTTTTGTACAAAAAACAAAAGAATGTGCTATGGTAGCTTCTTGACATATACATTTATCACAGATTGGTGAGACGTTAGGAAAGATTTTATTTAGTTTGGTTTTTGAATAATATAATCTATGTAATGTTTTAAATTGGATAAGCGTATGTCGTACGTTGATCGAGCATTTATGCACCTGTAATAAATGATTATCCCAACTCTCTTTTGAAATGTAAAAAGTTTTATAAAGATTGGTGAGGCCACATTTGGAGTACTGTCTGCAGTTCTGGTCACCCCATTACAAGAAGATGTGGAGGCTTTGGAGAGGGTGCAGAAGAGGTTTACCAGATGGTGCCTGGATTAGAGGGTATTTGCTATAAGGAGAAGTTGAACAAACTTAATTGTATTCTCTGGATCATCGGAGGTTGAGGGGAGGCATGATAGAATGATATTAAATTACTAGCGGCGCAGATAGGATAGACAGTCAGAACCTTTATCACAGGTGGAAATGCCTAAGACGAGGACACAGCTTTCAGATCAGAGGGGGAAAGTTTAAAGGTAAGTGCCGGAAGTTACATGGAGAGTGGTGGTTGCCTGGAGCGTGCAGCCAGAGCTGGTGGTGGAGGCAGATTTGATAGTGGCATTTAAGAGGCTTTTAGATAGGTACCTGGACATGCAGGGAATGAAGAAATATGGATCACATGCAGATGGAGGAAACGAGTTTAACTTGGCTCTCGCATAGAACATAGAACAGTACAGACAGGAAAATCTCTTGCTCAGCCAAATGCAAATCCAATTCAATCTACAAATTCGCAGATTACACCACCGTCGTGGGCCGGATATCAAATAGGGACGAGACGGAGTATAGGAAGGAGATTGAGAACCTCATGTCCTGGTGTCGAGACAACAACCTTTCTCTCAAAGTCAGCAAGACAAAGGAGGTAGTGATCAACTTCAGGAAGTTCAGCGGTCCACATACCCCAGTTCGCATTCGCGGTGCCAAAGTAGAGATGGTTGAAAGCTTCAAATTTCTAGGAGTAAATATCATCAGAAAGTTGTCCTGAACCAGCCATATTGAACCAATGGCCAAATAAGCACACCAATGCCTCTACATCCTTAGAAGGCTTTGGAGATTTGGCATGTCCCCAACAGCTCTCACCAATGTCTACAGAAGCACCGTAGAAAGCATTTTATCAGCATGCATCATAGCATAGTTTGGGAACAGCTCCATCCAAGACTGCAAGAAATTGCAGAGAATTGTGGACGTAGCCCAGACCATCACACAAACCAACCTCCCTTCCACTGACTCCATTTGCATTTCACAATGCCTCAGCAAGGCCACCAGCATAATCAAGGACGAGTCTCACCCTGGTCACTCTCTCTTCTCCCCTCTCCCATCAAGCAAGAGGGACAAAAGTGTAAAAACATCCACCTCCAGATCCAGTTTCTTCCCAGCTGTTATCAAGCAACTGAACCATCCTATCAACAACTAGGGAGAGGTCCTGAGCTACTAACTACCTCATTGGAGACCCTCAGACTATATTTAATTGAACTTTATGGGACTTTATCTTGCACTAAACATTATTCCCTTTATCATGTATCTGTACACTGTGAATGACTCGATTATGATTCATGTATAATCTTTCCGCTGACTGGTTAGCACGCAACAAAAGCTTTTCACTGCACCTCGGTACACGAGATAATAAACTAAAGTAAACTGAAGTAAACTGTAACTTCGTGTGCAGCCAAGCTACTCCAGGTGCCAGGCCCCTGACTAGGGTTGCCAACTGTCCTGTATTAGCCGGGACATCCCGTATATTGGGCTAAATTGATTTGTCCCATAGGGGACCGCCCTTGTCCCGTATTTGAATGCTACTACTCGGGTTGAGGGGACTGTCGGGTCAGAGTGCCGCGTCTGGCCCCACCTCACCCGTCCTGACAAAGTGCAGCCCATGGAGTGCAGCAGTACCAGCCCCTCACCCGTGGCCCCGTCGGTCGGTCGGCAGCCCGGCCAGTTGTCCGACCTTCCGACCTTCGCTTACCGCCGACACCACCACCCCTCCTTCTCATGGCCGATCATCGGTTCATGAGTTGGATGGGGTGCCAAACTTTGCACGCGACGTCACGCGGGCCAAAACTCCTCAGCTGGCCCGCCAGCTGGACTTTGTGTGCAGTCCAGCACCCGGCCCAACTCATCAGTCGGTCAACGAATTGCCGTCGGGAATTTGTCCCTTATTTTGATCTTTTGTCCCTTATTTGGGAGTGAGAAAGTTGGCTCACCCTACTACTTCTGACTCTGGCAGCACTCCCCTCAGGAACCATTACCCTCACCAGAATCCATTATGGAGAAGTCTGCTTGTGAGGAACTCAGAGGATATCTGCAAGATCTGCTGTTCCTCTAGTCTGTTGACGATCGCCTACTCCCTGCCTGCCCTCACACGCTTAAGCTGCAGGAGGACCACCTCTCCAAATGGCCTACTGGACACTCCCTGCTGGTTTTAACCTCTCCAGGCCACATACTAGGTAACTCTGGGTACAAAAAGCTGCCACAGGTACAACTGGCCCAAAGCTGCCTGTCTGTGTTTATGTTCTCTACGAGTCTACATTGGTGTTAGATTTAAAATTAGAATGCTGATGTTTGACTGAGTGCTAGTTGGCGCCATCTAATGGTGAGGTGATCATTTGCAAACCAGCTCAAACAAAAATAATTGCTGCAGACGTTGAAAATCTGAAAATAAAGAAAAGCTGAAATATTCAGTAGATTAAATTTTGAAATTGGGTTAAAAAAAAGGGCCCTATAGACCAAACATTGGCCAATTCGGATTCTTCCCTGAATCTAACCTGATCCCAAACATATTTTCTCTGCTTTTGTCCAGTTCACCCATGCAAATGCTGAACCAGGGCATTAATCTAAATAACTGCATGGAAGTTCAGTGATCCTGGGTTATAGCAGCGATCCCAAACTTCACTGCTATAATCCAGTAGCTTGTTTGCACCTTTTCGAGTGGCACAGCAGGTAGTGCTGCTGTCGCTAATCTCAGAGACCCAGGCTCAGTCCAGGTTCCCATTGCTGTTTGCACAGAGGTTGTGACTATGTGGTCCTCCCATCTGGTCTTGTTTCCTCCCACTTCCTAAAGGTGTGATGATTAAATAGTCGCAGTAAATTACCCCTATTGTGGGTGGGCGGTGCGGAGATTTGGGAGGAGTTACTGGGTATGTGAGTGAGAGGGAATAGTTTACTGGGGAATGAGGGAAGGGATTGTTCGTGTGGATGGCATGGAGCAGATGGGCAAAGTGGCCTCTTTCTCCATCATTCAGAAATGCAAGTATTGAAAAATAATAGAGATTCAATGTTGCCCTATGCAAACAGTCCAGTGTGAGAGAGTGTGAGTGTGGGCAGTGAGCTGTGACTGTGAGCGGCAAGATGTAAGTGTGAGCAGCGAGATGTAAGTGTGAGCGGTAGGCTGGGAATGTGCAGAGCAAGCTGGGAGTGTGAACAGTGAGTTGTGAGTGTGACTAATTAGGTGTTTGTGGGAGTGAATAGTGACTGTGGGAGTGAACAGTGAGTGTGAGTGATAAGCTGTGAGTGCGAACTGTGAGTGTGAGTGTGTGTAGTGAGCTGTGAATGTGAGCAGTCAGTTGTGAGTGAGAGCAGTGAACGGTGAGTGTAAGCAATAAGACACAGCAATAAGAACGGTGAGTGTGAGCTGAGAACAGTGAGTTATGAGTGTAAAGCAGTGAGTGTGTTGAGAGCTAGAGATGTGAGCAGCAACATGTGACTGTCGAGCTGTGAGTGTGAGCAGTGAGTTGTGACTTTGAGCAGTGGACTGAGTGCGTGAACAGCGGATTGTGAGTGTGAGCAGTGAGATGTCAGTGTGAGTGTGAGCGGCAAGTGTGAGTTGTGAGGTGTTAGTGTGTGGTGCCGTGAGCTCCCCTTTATTAATCTTCTTTAAATTGCCCTTTCTCTCTGCCTTATGTTTCCTCCAGCTTCTTGAGAATCTCACCGTGAATTGTAATAAAGAGAAAACCTGTGATTCCGCCCTCAAAGCAGAGAAGACTTTGTGAAGACTTAATAGAAGCATTTGATGGTGTGGTATTAGGGTAGTGACCTATTTAATGTAATTGGAAAATCAGACGTTCAATGCTTCAACGGTTCATCAGCATCAACGTAGCATTGACTGGAGCTGCACAAGAGTGGAAAGAAGCAGAAACAAGGAACTGCTGGTTTACCGAGGAAAGATACAAAATGCTGGAGTCACTCAGCACGTCAGTCTGAAGAAGGGTCTCGACCTGAAACACCACCAATCCATGCTCTCAAGGGTGGAACGAACCTGTTGGCAATGTTTTGGCCGGGCTAAAGTTGGGATCAGCCATGATGGTCAAATCTGTTGGAAAACCAGGCAACATTCACCACCTAGTCGGAGGGTTTCAGAATAAAGAAACATCTGCCGAGTGCTACTGTAAATAGCAACAGCTTTAGAAGCCAAAGAAGAATCTCATGTGCGGGAGAAGGAAGCACAATGAATGTTCTGCTGATTAACTCCTTCAAAATCTATAACCTGGAACAGCACAGCACAGGAACAGGCCCTTCGGCCCACAATGTCTGTGCTAAACATGAAGCCATGACCAATTCCTATCAGCCTGCACGTAATCCCTATCCCTCCATTCCTGCACATCCATGTACCTATCCAAAAATCTCTTAAACGCCACTATCGTATCTTCCTTCATCACCACCACCCCGGCACCACGTTCCAGGCACTCGCCACCCTCTGTGTAACAAGCTTGCCCCGCACATCTCTTTTCAACTTTGCCCCTCTTATCTTAAAGCTATGCCCTCTAGTCTTTGATTACTCCATCCTGGGGAAACAGTTCTGACTGTCTGCCCCATCTGTGTCTCCCATAAAGTCAAAGTCAAAGTCACATTTATTCGCCACATGCACGAACTAAGGGACAGTGAAATGAACTTGCCATGCAGCGATACAGTTGAAAAAAAGAACACACAATACACAATAGAATTTAACACAGTTGATAATAGTTATTTATAGTTGATAAATATTTCATATATAACTTTATAAAAACGTTGTTGTAAATAGTTTAAGTCCAAACTGCAGCAAGAGGAGCTGCTGCCTCAGAGCACCACCATCCCCGGTTCAATCCCGACCTTAGGCACAGCCGGTTTGGAGTTTGTATTAAAAACTGTGCAAAGATTTGACGTTCTCACTGTGTGGGTTTCCCCCCGGCTTCTCCGGTTCCCTCCCACATGCCAAAGATGAGCAGGGCGAAGGATTAATTGACGACTGTAAATTTCCCACCGTGTGTTGATGAATGACTGAGGGGTGAATGGGAATGTGGGGAGAATAAAATGATCAGGATCAGGACAAATGAAGGAACTGCAGATGCTGGTTTTCTGTAGATAGACACAAAAAGCTGGAGTAACTCAGCGGGACAGGCAGCATCTCTGGAGAGAAGGAATGGGTGACATTTCGGGCCGAGACCCTTCTTCAGTCCAGAGATGCTGCCTGTCCCGCTGAGTTACTCCAGCTCTTTGTGTCTATCTGGGGCCAGTGTAGGATTAGTGTGAATGGGTGCTCAATGGTTAGCTTGGACTCGATGGGCTGAAGGGGAAATTTCCATGCCGTATGACTCGATGCAAGTTTGCTGATTGAGTGAAACTATAGAAGTGTAAATTTTAAGGCAAAGAGAAATTGATTGAAGTGAGACTCTGAGAAAAACTGCTTAGTTCCATCTCAGATGATCAAATTCCACACCAGTGAAAGGAAGGAGGCAGCTTGAAGGGACCAAATTCTGCATCCTTATGTTTAGTTTAGTTTAATTTAGTTTAGTTTAGTTTAGTTTAGAGATGAGTCCACGCTCACCATCGATCCCTGCACACCTATACACTAGGGACAATATACAATTATACCAAGCCAATTATCCTACAAACCTGTACGTCTTTTGAGTGTGGGAGGAAAACGAAGATCTCGGAGAAAATCCACGCAGGTCACGGGGAGAACGTACAAACTCCGTACAGACAGCATCCGTAGTCAGGATCGAACCCGGGTCCCTGGCATGTAAGGCACCAACTGTACCGCTGCACCACTGTGCCGCCTTGTGTTCTCTGAATTGCACAAGGCTTGCTTATTTAGTTCCCAAGGTTAGCTTTATAGTGGGGCTGGCTTCACTAACAGATTTATGCATTATAGCGGAATAGAAAAAAAATAACCATTTTCTGCCGCACTCAATCATTGACCTATTTAATTAAAAGCAGAATACTGCAAAAGGCGAATAATATCATTTGTATTTATTGAGTCAAGCATAAACTGAAGGCAGCAGCAGAAAATACAAATGGTATCTTTGTTCAAAAATAAATTAAGTTTGTGACAAAGCTGCATATCAATAATAATGGGTATTTAAATTGAAATACTATCAGAAGAGGCTCACTTCCAGAGAAAGAAGGGTTTCCACCAATGATCCACTTTTCAGGATACCTACGCTTATAAAAACGTGAAGCTGTCTTTGCAACTATGTCAGGGGTTGAGGGGGTGGTAAAAGAATAGATATAATTACACTGGCCTTTCATACAATGTCTAATTAGACTCCATGAAACTAGCATTCACGATCATTCAGACTGTTGAACTGAACTCTCAGACCCTTGAGCTCGATCTGTACATCCTGAGGAAGGATATTTTTGCAACTCAGATTCACACAAAGATATTGAGGCTCAAAGGGTTGAATTATAACAGTAGAATTGCATGAATTAGGTTAGATTCCTTTGAGTTACGAAGACTGAGGAGATGTTTAAATAATGTCCAAAGGATGTGATTAGTCAAAAGTCAAGAGAGCCAAGAGTGTTTTATTGTCATATGTCCTGAACGGTACAATGACATTCTTACTTGCAGCATCATAACAGGATATGTAAACATGGTACACAGTAAACAATATAATAAACAAAGAAATGTTCAGTGTGTATATATATACAAATGCATACACACAAACTCACACACACAATACAGATATTCATACGCACACATAAAACAAACAATAATAGTCCAAAAAGACAAAATAAATGCCCTCGTCTATGTAATTCAGAGCTTATTTGCAGGTTGTAGTGTTTAATAGCCTGGTGGCTGTAGGGAAGAAGCTGTTCTTGATAACATGCATCAGCAAATAAGGTTTCATTTTATCACAATGAAGGAGGCATAATCTAAAATTGTAAATGTTGATTTCTATCCCAGGAGTGTTGTTCATATATATATATTGGGACGGCACATTGACGCAGCAGGTTGATCGGCCGCCTCACAGTGTCAGAGACCCCGATTCCATCCTGACCTCGGGTGCTGTCTGTGCAGAGTTTGCACGTTCTCCCTGTGATCACGTGGGTTTGCTTCCACATCCCAAAGACGTGCAGGTTTGTAGATTAATTGACCCTCTGTAAATTGCCCCTAATGTGTAGGGAATGAGTGACAAAGTGGGAAAACACAGAACTAGTGTTCATGGGTGATTGGTGGTCGCCATGTACTCAGTGGGCTGAAGGTCCTAGTTCCTTGTTATGTCCCTAAACTATATTCAACTGAAAGGAAATAGAGCTATGAAGACTGGGCTAGATCGAGCATTAAGGGTCCCGACATGAAACGTCACCTATTCCTTTTTCTCCAGAGATGCTGCCTGACCCGTTGAGTTACTCCAGCTCTTTGTGTCCATCTTCGGTACAAACCAGCATCTGCAGTTCCTTTTCCTCCACATAGATGAAGCTTTGTTGGGAATATTAAAAATACCTTGCTTGCTTTGTGCTCCTGTCATCTTATCAATAGCTGAGTTGCATCTGCTCACAGGGTAACTTGTCTGCTTCCATCAAAGTGCCTGCACCATAGACGAGCCAAAATAAATGTGTAGGAAGAAACTGCAGCTGTTGGTTTACACCCAAGATAGACACAAAATGCGACAGCAACTCAGCGGAAAAGGCAGCATCTCTGGAGAGGAATGGGTGACGTTTCGGGTCGAGACCCTTCTTCAGACTGAGAGGAGAGGGAGACACAGAGATATGGAAGGGTAAGGTGTGAAAATGAGAGATCAAAGTGGACGAAGCTCAAATGTAGAATGGATCATTGTTAGCTGAGGGGATGGTGACGAGTTTTGGCATGAATCACTCTTGCCCCAATGCAATGGCAGGGGAGACTCAACGGGCTGAATGACTTCCTCCTGCTCCCAATGGGGCAAACCCCTGCCAACTCCGTCTCCGTCTCAGCAACCATTTTGCCGTGCGCTTGCACTCAGTCCTCCAAAGCCTGCTGGCTTTCCCGGTTGCTAGCCATTTTAACTCCCCTTCCCATTCCGACATCTCTGTCCTGGGCCTCCTCCATTGCCAGAGGGAAGCCACATGCAAACTGAAGAAACGGCACCTCATATTCCGCTTCGGTAGCACAACCCAATGATATGAACATTGAATTCACCAACTTTAGGTTACTTATCAACATTCCTTCCCCACCCCACCCCCCATCTTTTTCTCCCCCCCCCCCTCCCTGGATGTCTACCATTTCTCCGCACCCTCCCCCCTAGTCCCTTTCCCCTGTCCCCTTCTACTTACATCCCTTCCTATGGCTTCACAATTTACACCTCTTCTGTCTTTATCTCACAGTCTTTTGTCTCCTTATCATTTCTGCCTTTGTCCACCCATCTTCCAATCAACCCCCCTCACCTGTATCCACCTATCACTCACCAGGCATTGTCCCGCCCCATCTCTCTTCCAGCTTTCCCCTCTCGACTACAATTACTGAAGAAGGGTCTAGACTTGAAACTTCACCTACATGTATCGATGAACTCCAGGGATGCTGCCTGACCCGCTGAGTTCCTCCAGCACTTTGTTTTTTTCTCACGATTCCAGCATCTACAGTTCCTTGTGTTAACCTGAATCAAGCAGTTTCTTCAGGTGTGCTCCTGGTACAGTCTCCCGAGAGAAGCCTGATCATTGAGCCAATCCTTCCCGACACAGAACTCTCTGGAGGCCAAGCCAACGGATATTTTTAAGGCAGAGATAGATAGATTCTTTATTAGTACAGGTGTCAGGGGTTTTGGGGAGAAGGCAGGAGAATTGGGTTAGGAGGGAGAGGTAGATCAGCCATGATTGAATGGCGAAGTAGACTTGATGAGCCGAAAAACCTAATTCGGCTCCTATCGCTTACAAAACTATGAAGTTATGAGCACTTGCAGTTCCTTGTTACTACTTTTAAAATTCTTTGGTGAATAGGTTTGGGAAATTTGTGCTGCATGTTCAAGTTTCTAATAATCCCAGCATACTTGTATGTTGGACCATCTTTAAGACAATCACTTGCACTGAGTCTACAAAAGCTGTTTTGTTTCCAGCTGAGTTAATTTGTAACTGGGTGACACCAGTCAAAGCAAGTAGGAATTTTCAAATTTTCCAATAACTAAATTCAAATTATAATAACAGTCTACTTATTACTTCAAACATGTGCAGTTAAAATGTTTAGACTTCTTAAATAGGTCTGATTGTTGATCATTGTACAGTATTGGTAAGGTTAGTCGAATGCTAACTTTCTGTTTACTGAAATTAAATTGAACATAAAATGTATCTGAAACTGTTGTAGACCAATTGGCAGGTATGAAAGATGTAATATTGTAATTTGGAACAGATTTCGAAACAGATTTTGTTTCTAAAAATTGCCTCTATTGAAAAACTCTCCAATGAAAAGGGCAGCATGGTGGCGCAGCGGTAGAGTTGCTGCCTCACAGCACCAGAGACCCGGGTTTGATCCTGACTACGGGTGCTGTCTGTACAGAGTTTGTACGTTCTCTCTGCAACCACGTGGGTTTTCTCCAAGTGCTCCGGTTTCCTCCAACACGTATCGGTTTGTTGGTTAATTGGCTTCGGTAAAAAGAATTGTAGATTGTCCCAGGTGTGTAGGATAGTGCTAATGTGGGGGTGATCACTGGTCGGCACGGACGCAGTGGGCCGAAGGGCCTGTTTCTGCGCTGCATCTCTAAAGTCTAAAGTTGGTCATTCTGCCCGTGCAGCCATTTATTTATTATTATTATCGTTGAAAACATTAGCGATGTAGTGGTGCTGGTTTCCGACAGGCACGGTGACGGATGCACCACACATCTCTGTCCTCCATGCAGCTGGCGAGCATCTCTTTTGTCTCTACACATGCGTCTTCCATCAACGTCTTCAGCATCATCTAGATTGGCCGTCCCGAGTCATGTCTTCCATGGGTGGGTTCCCATAGTACAACCTTGTTCGCTGGCATTTCTGGGTGGCGGTGGTAGTGACCAGCGAGCCTCATCCTTCTCCACCTGATCTTCTCAGTCAGAGGTGGAATCTCCCCGTAGAGCTGGGCGTTGGTGATGTGGTCCCTTCAACTGACATTTTGAACTTTTCTGAGCATTCAGGTGTAGGTACCATCGAGAGACTTGGACAGTGCTCGAGTGAGAGTCCATGCCTCACCCCCGTACAATAATATGGACTCTACAGTTGCATGGAAGAATCTTCGTTTGAGACCCTTAGACATCCAAGACGTCCAGATTATCCCCATGTTATTGAGGGCTTTCCATGCGAGCTCTTTCCGGACCTTGATGTCATTCTCCGAGGTCTGCATCCTCGCTCCCAGGTACTTGAAGTCCTCCACTTTCTTGAGAGAAGCACCATCACTGGTCTTTAGAGGCTCGTGGTCACCAACGTTGAACGCCATGTACTTCTTGGCATTGAGGTGGAGGCCCACTTTCTCGCATTCCGTCTCGACCCTGCCGAGCAGCTCCTGTGCCTCCCTAATCTGGTCTGACAGCAGGACGATGTCACCAGCGAAGTCGAGGTCTGACAAGTTGACTGGCCCGATTCTTGTCGAACGCCTTGGGGTGATTGTGAAGCTGAGGTTCTCATGTTAATGAGCGCCTGCCTCATGGCATTATCAAGGACAATGATGAAGAAAAAGGGTACCAGATTGTCTCCCTGTAAGGATCTCAAACACTTTGCTCTCGCCATCCGGGGTGACAACCTTGGCCGTGGTGCCCAAGTGTATTATTTAGATAATGTTGAACCTGTTATCTAATTTATCTCTGCTGTTGTGCTAGATTTTAAATTTAACTGTGGAATTGCAAAAAAGGTATTTTGCTCTGGGTTCATTTTAACATTCTGAAGTCTGTAGCGGCAGATATGTTTAATGATGTAATGTCTGCCAAGGAATTTTAATGGGAGGCCGTTTCTAATTAACCGAGGTGGCCTGGAAAGGTGTTCGCCTGCAGGGGCTGGAAGAAATGAATAAGTGGAGTCTCTTCTCAGCTTTTTGCCATCTCTGAAAAGCCAAACTGATTACTGGCATCTGCTCATGTTGAACTTTTCCTGTGTTTACTGTCTTATTTGCAAGGTGGAGATTTCAAACCATGCTCTTATGGCGTTCCAGTGGTCTCATGGATACCAGCATCAAAATTATGAGCAGGATCGGGCATTTGATCTCCCAAGGTCACTCGACTATTCAGTAAAATACCAGCTGATCTAATTGGAATCACAATTCCACGCACCCCCAATATCTTTTAATTTTAGTTTCAGTTTTAGAGATATAGCATTGAAGCAGACCCTTCAGCCCATCGAGTACACGCCAACCATTTGATCACCCATTTGAAGAAGGGTCTCGACCCAAACGTCACCTATTCCTTTTCTCCAGAGATGCTGTCTGACAATAGACAATAGGCAATAGACAATAGGTGCAGGAGTAGGCCATTCGGCCCTTCGAGCCAGCTGAGTTACACCAGCTTGTTGTGTCTATCGGCTGTTTACACCAGTTCTGTGTTATCCCACTTTCACATCCACTCCCTCCACGCTGGGGGTAATTTTACAAAAGCCAATTAACCTGCAAACATGCACATCTTTGGGATGTGGGAGGAAACCAGAGCGCCCGTAGGAAACCCACGGACAGCACCTGAGGTGAGGATTGAACCTAGATCTCTGGAGCTGTGAGGCAGCAGCTCTACCAGCTGTGCCACTGTGCCACCCATCATCTTGCTTCTCAAGAACCTATCTAACTCTGTGTTAAATATATTCCACTGCCCTTTGAGGAAGTGAGTTTCAAAGAAACAAAGATCTCTGAATGATATGATTTTAATTTATCCAAGGTGAATGGGTGACCCTTGTTATCAGACAGTGACTCCTAGTTCTAAATTCTCTACAGGGGCAACATTCTCCCCACTTCTCACGCTGTCGACACCTAGCAGAATCTTACGGGTTTCAGTCAAGTCCTCACTCCTTGAGCAAAGGTCCTGATCTGAAACGTCAACCATCAAACCCCTCCACAGATGCTGCTTGACTTGCTCAATTCCTCCAGTTTCAGTCTGTCCAACCTGACCTCGTAAGGAAAGCCACCCATTCAAAGCATCAGCATGGTACAACTCTCCTGACGGTTGCCTTTATATTTACATCTGTCCTTATATAAGGAAACAAATACTTTGTCAACTGCTGAAGATGTGGTCAGACCAATGAGCGGCACAGTGGCGCAATGGTAGAGATGGTGCCTTACTGTGCCAGAGGCCCGCGTTCTCCCAGTGACCTCATGGGTTTTCTCCGGATGCCCCGGTTTCCTCCCACACTCCAAAGATGTGCAGGTTTGTAGGTTAATTGTCTTCGGTAAATTGTCCCTAGTCTGTAGGATAGAACTAGTGTAGTGTAGTGGGCTAAAGGGCCTGTTTCCATGCTGTCTCTCTAAAACTAAACATCCCTGACTGTTACCTTTGTATTACATCTCTCCTTATATAAGGAAACAAATACTGTGTCCACTACTCTAGATGTGGTCTCACCAATGCCCTCATAACCCAGATATAACATCTCTTCTTTACATTCACATCGCCCAACAACTAAAGAAAATGGTGTTAGATTTTCTAATTACTTGCTGTACTTGCAGACTAGCCTTTTCCAAATCATGCATTTGGATTCCCAGATCACTCCATATCTTAGAGATCTGCAAATCTTGATGATCAAAAAATATGCCTTTTAAAAAAATATTCCATCATTTAACATTTTCCCGTAACGTATTCAATTTGTCCGATGCAGGGGACGGCACGGTGGCACAGCGGTGGAGTTGCTGTCATAGCGCCAGAGAACTGTATGCAGTTTGTACGTTCCCCCGGTGACCGCGTGGGTTTTACGCCAGTTTCCTCCCACATTTCAAAGACGTGCAGGTTTGTAGGTTAATTGGCTTTGGTAAATAGACAATAGACAATAGGAGCAGGAGTAGGCCATTCGGACCTTCGAGCCAGCACCACCATTCAATGTGATCATGGCTGATCATCCCCAATCAGTAGGGGAGGGACTCAAATAGAGAATGCTATTAGACAGTGTGTGAGGCAGGAGGCAGAGAAGGAAAGCACTCAGACCCAACATGTAGGGGGGAAAGATGAAAACAATAATAAACAGAGAATAAGAGGTGGTGGGGTTCTTAAATGGGTGAGCAGAGAAACAGAGGGGTGTAAAATGCGGGCGGAAGCAATAGGTAGCAAGGTGAAAAGTAAAAGTGGCAGGCAGACAAATCCAGGGCAAAAATCAAAAAGAGCCACTTTTCAACATAATTGTATAAGGGGTAAGAGCGTTGTAAAAACAAGCCTGAAGGCTTTGTGTCTCAATGCAAGGAGCATTCGTAATAAGGTGGATGAGTTGAACGTGCAGATAGCAATTAATGATTATGATATAGTTGTGATCACGGAGACATGGCTCCAGGGTGACCAAGGCTGGGAGCTGAACATCCAGGGATATTCAATATTCAGGAGGTATAGAGAGAAAGGAAAAGGAGGTGGGGTAGCATTGCTGGTTAGAGAGGAGATTAACGCAGTGGAAAGGAAGGACATTAGCTTGGAGGATGTGGAATCGGTATGGGTAGAGCTGCGAAACACTAAGGGGCAGAAAACGCTGGTGGGTGTTGTGTACAGGCCACCTAGCAGTAGTAGTGAAGTTGGGGATGGCATCAAACAGGAAATTAGAAATGCGTGCAACAAAGGCAAAACAGTTATAATGGGTGACTTCAATCTACATACAGATTGGGTGAATCAAATTGGCAGGGGTGCTGAGGAAGAGGATTTCTTGGAATGTATGAGGGATAGTTATCTAAACCAACATGTAGAGGAACCAACGAGAGAGCAGGCTATTCTAGACTGGGTATTGAGTAATGAGGAAGGGTTAGTTGGCAGACTTGTTGTGCGTGCCCCCTTGGGCAAGAGTGACCATAATATGGTTGAGTTCTTCATTAGGATGGAGAGTGACATTGTTAATTCAGAAACAACGGTTCTGAACTTAAAGAAAGGTAACTTTGAGGGTATGAGACGTGAATTGGCCAAGATTGACTGGCAATTAGTTCTAAAAGGGTTGACGGTGGATATGCAATGGAAGACATTTAAAGACTGCATGGATGAACTACAAAAATTGTTCATCCCAGTTTGGCAAAAGAATAAATCAGGGAAGGTAGTGCATTCCGTGGGATAACAAGGGAAATCAGGGATAGTATCAAAGCAAAAGATGATGCGTACAAATTAGCCAGAAAAAGCAGCATACCAGAGGACTGGGAGAAATTCAGAGACTGGCAGAGGAGGACAAAGGGCTTAATTAGGAAAGGGAAAATAGATTATGAAAGGAAACTGGCAGGGAACATAAAAACTGACTGCAAAAGTTTTTATAGATATGTGAAGAGAAAGAGATTAGTTAAAACAAATGTAGGTCCCTTGCAGTCAGAAACAGGTGAATTGATCATGGGGAACAAGGATATGGCGGACCAATTGAATAACTACTTTGGTTCCGTCTTCACTAAGGAAGACATAAATAATCTGCCGGAAATAGCAGGGGGCCGCAGGTCAAAGGAGATGGAGGAACTGAGTGAAATCCAGGTTAGTCGGGAAGTGGTGTTGGGTAAATTGAATGGGATTAAAGGCCGATAAATCACCAGGGCCAGATAGGCTGCATCCCAGAGTACTTAAGGAAGTAGCTCCAGAAATAGTGGATGCATTAGTGATAATTTTTCAAAACTCTTTAGATTCTGGAGTAGTTCCTGAGGATTGGAGGGGTAGCAGAGAAACGTAACCCCACTTTTTAAGAAGGGAGGAGAGAGAAAACGGGGAATTACGGACCAGTTAGTCTAACATCGGTAGTGGGGGAACTGCTAGAGTCAGTTATTAAAGATGGGATAGCAGCACATTTGCAAAGTGGTGAAATCATTGGACAAAGTCAGCATGGATTTACAAAAGGTCAATCATGTCTGACGAATCTTATAGAATTTTTCGAGGATGTAACTAGTAGAGTGGATAGGGGAGAACCAGTGGGATGAGTTGTATCTGGACTTTCAGAAGGCTTTCGACAAGGTACTACATAAGAGATTAGGATACAAACTTAAATCACACGGTATTGGGGGTTCAGTATTGATGTGGATTGATGTGGACCCCAGCTATTTACAATTTATATTAAGGATCTGGACGAGGGAATTGAAAGCAACATCTCCAAGTTTGCGGATGACACTAAGCTGGGGGCAGTGTTAGCTGTGAGGAGGATGGTAGGAGACTGCAAGGTGACTTGAATAGGCTGGGTGAGTGGGCAAATGTTTGGCAGATGCAGTATAATGTGGATAAATGTGAGGTTATCCACTTTGGTGGCAAAAACGGGAAGGCAGACTATTATCTAAATGGTGGCCGATTAGGAAATGGGGAGATGCAGCGAGACCTGGGTGTCATGGTACACCAGTCATTGAAAGTAGGCATGCAGGTGCAGCAGGCAGTGAAGAAAGCGAATGGTATGTTGGCCTTTCATAGCAAGAGGATTTGAGTATAGGAGAAGGGAGGTTCTACTGCAGTTGTACAGGGTCTTGGTGAGACCACACCTGGAGTATTGCGTACAGTTTGGTCTCCAAATCTGAGGAAGGAGATTATAGCCATAGAGGGAGTGCAGAGAAGGTTCACCAGACTGATTCCTGGGATGTCAGGACTTTCATATGAAGAAAGACTGGATAGACTTGGCTTATACTCGCTAGAATTTAGGAGATTGAGAGGGGATCTTATAGAAACGTACAAAATTCTTATGGGGTTGGACAGGCTAGATGCAGGAAGATTGTTCCCATCGTTGTGGGAAAAGTCCAGAGAGGTTCACCAGCTCTCTGTAGGAAAAAGTTTTCCTGATGAGGAAAAACTTTTTCACACAGAGAGTGGTGAATCTCTGGAACTCTCTGCCACAGAGGGTAGTTGAGGCCAGTTCATTGGCTATATTTAAGAGGGAGTTAGATGTGGCTCTTGTGGCTAAAGGGATCAGGGGGTATGGAGAGAAGGCAGGTACGGGATACTGAGTTGGATGATCAGCCATGATCATATTGAATGGCGGTGCAGGCTCGAAGGGCCGAATGGCCTATTCCTGCACCTATTTTCTATGTATCTATGTATCTATGAATCAGTGGAATCAACATTCCTCACTGTGATGGAAGGTAATACATGGGACAATAAAGTATCGTTGAATCATTTGAATCTTTAAATCTGTGGAATTTTGTGAGTGTACTGTATTTAAATACATGCAACTTCATCCACGGTGGTCAAGTCTATAACGATTCCTGGTACTACTTTTGGCCAGAAGAAAAGTGACTAATTTATTTCATTTGCTCTTCAAAGTTGATCAATGTACAACCCTGAACCATACAAGGCTCCCCCAATACTTTAACTTTGTAAAAGTTCCATTTATATTAGCGTTGCAGGACAAGGAGTCTAATTTTCAATCCATGTTGAATTAACTACCTCATCTGGAGAACAGCAGTGGCCACAGTTAGACCAGGAAAGTGAAAATTGGCCACAGTTACCACCATCCAGATATGAGCCAAATGCAGGCAGGTAGGGGACTAGTATGGAGAGAGCATCTTGGTTGGCATGGGCAAAATGGGCCGAAGGGCCCGTGTCCATGCTGTACAACTCTATCACTGTGACTGAGACACTTTGTGACTTTTTTGTAAACCAGCATTTGCAGGTTTATATCCTTCTATCCTTTTCACAATTCACTTTCCTATCTTTACACCAGGGATGATAGCAGAGGTTGTTGACAGTTAATAACACCTTCATTTTGTGAACCAACAAGTTCCAAAAAAAATAATTTGCACTTGCCGTTGTTCCGGGGCCTCTATCCTCAGAATTACTACAGTCCGCACTGGCCCAAGGTTCAACCTTTAATTGCCTGCGCTGCACTGAGAGTCTGTACAACATCCAGCAGATTGCCTTGGCAAAGGATTGGGTTCTCTTTTGCAATTTGTGGTGGCACAGTGGCGCAGCGGTAGAGTTGCTGCCATATAACGCCAGAGACCCGGGCTCGATCCTGACCATGGGTGCTGTCTGTACAGAGTTTGTACGTTCTCCCCGTGACCGCGTGGGTTTTCCCCGGGTGCTCCGGTTTCCTCCCACATCCCAAAGACAGGCAGGTTTGTAGGTTAGTTGGCTTCTGTAAATTGTCCATAATGTGTAGGATAGAGGTCGTGTACGGGCGATTGCTGGTCGGCGTGGATTTGGTGGGCCGGGGGACTTGTTTTCACGTTGTATCTCTAAATTAAACTAAACTAGAGACAACAAAATCTACCCCAGATTGACAGGTACAGTTGGTAGGGAACAGGTGGAGCCTGGTGTTATGGCAAATGGCCTTGTTCTATCAGCACAAAGCCTTTTGGAAGCTGAGCCCAATTTCCTTCTCCTCTTGGAATCCTTAGTTACTCCAGGATCACAGTCCAGCATTCATATTGTAAATACCATGAGCTTGAAATCCAAAATAAAAGAATGCTAATATAAAAATTGCTCACATTGCCTGATTTAATATTGGCAATTTCTTATTTAACTTTAATTACAACCAAACACTGGTGCTGGAGTAAATATTTGCTAATAAATGTAACTGGAAGCCAGACCCAATTTTCTCTCCAGGATTCGCCATCAGGAACTCAGTTCGATGAAGTTCAACTCTAATTATAAGTCCATGAGGTTTCAGAAGCCTCCTTGGATGTGAATCTCACCCCCTTCAGAAATTCAATGGAGATGGCTGCAGTTTGTGACAGGAAGCTTGCTGCATAACTATAGGGACACCGATCAGCATTGCAAGTAATTTCCATTAATAGGAGAGTCTAGGACCAGAGGGCACAGCCTCAGAATAATAGGACATACCTTCAAAATGGAGATGAGGAGGAATTTCTTCAGCGAGAGGGTGGTGAATCTGTGGAATTCATTCTCACAGATGTCTGTGGAGGCCAAGACATTTGGTATATTTAAGGCAGGGATTGATAGATTCTTGATTAGTACGGGCGTCAAAGGTTATGGGAAGAAGGCAGGAGAATGGGTTTGAGAGGGAAAATTAGACCAGCCACAACTGAGTGGCAAAGTAGATGTAGAATCAACCATCTGAATTTTTCAAAATTAGCTGTGACTGATATGTGGGTTTGCCTCATTCCAGAGTTGGGCGGCAAGGTGGCGCAGTGATAGAGTTGCTGCCTTACAATGCCAGAGACCCGGGTTCGATCTTTACTACGGGTGCTGTCTGTACGGAATTTGTGCGTTCTCCCCGTGACCTGCGTAGGTTTTCTCCGGGATTTCCAGTTTTCTCTCGGTGGGTTTCTCATGGGTTTCTCCAGGTGCTCCGGTTTCCTTCCACACTCCAATGGTGTGCAGGTTTATAGGTTAATTGGCTTTGGAAAAAAAAATATTGTCCCTAGTAAGTGGGATAGTAATAGTGTATGGAGTGATCGCTGGCCAGTGCCGACACGGTGGGCCGATGGGCCTATTTCCGCTATGTATCTCTAAACTAAATTAAATTGATCTAAAACAATCCTTTCAAACTAAAAATACTGAAGGAGGCATTTGCTCTCTGAGCAATTACTATTTTATCTTTAACTTTCCAATTTTGAAATGATTCATGAATGTTCATTTAGTATTTAAAGGATAATAATGAGTAAAATCAGTTGGAACTGGAACATGTTATTAACATATATCACTGGTGGCAAATTCTAGTCCGTTTGATAAGCTGGTAAAGTATTGCCCTGCAGGATGATGGGAAACAGAGATACGAAATTAGGAATATTAGAAAATTAGACATGCAAATCCACTTTAATGAAGTGATGGTCCAATACGATGCAGTGTCGAGTGTGCGTGACAATTGTGAAGATAGGGCGGCACAGTGGAGCAGCAGTAGAGTTGCTGCCTCACAGCGACGGAGACCCGGGTTCGATCCTGACTGGATGCTGTCTGGACAGAGTTTGTACGTTCTCCCAGTGACCACATGGGTTTTCTCCGGTTGCTCTGCTTTCCTCCACATTTCAAAGACGAGCAGGTTTGTACGTGAATTACCTTCTGTAAATTGTCCCTAGTGTGTAGGATAGAACTGGTGTGTGGGTGATCGCTGTGCGGACTTGGTGGGCTGAAGGGCCTGTTTCCACACAGTATCTCTAAACTAAACTAAATTGTCAATTTGATCTGCAGCATGCTCCAAGCTTGTTGGGTTATCAGTGCCGAACACTATAACTGACCTTGCATTTCTCAGGTGATAGAGAGGGACAGTTACACAAGATCACTGCTGCCTGGCCACAGAATATATCAAGGGGGCAAATTTTGACAATGGGATGAGTGAAGGTGAGGTGTTGGCAGCAGTCGATTTCAGGACGGACAATAGACAATAGACAATAGACAATAAAGTGCAGGAGTAGGCCATTCGGCCCTTCGAGCCAGCACCGCCATTCACTATGATCATGGCTGATCAACCCCAATCAGTACCCCGTTCCTGCCTTCTCCCATATCCCCTGACTCTGCTATCTTTAAGAGCCCTATCTAGCTCTCTCTTGAAAGCATCCAGAGAACCGGCAGAGAATTCCACAGACTCACAACTCTGTGTGAAAAAATGTTTCCTCATCTCCGTTCCAATTGGCTTACCCCTTATTCTTAAACTGTGGCCCCTGGTTCTGGACTCCCCCAACATCGGGAACATGTTTTCTGCCTCTAGCTTGTCCAAACCCTTAATAATCTTATATGTTTCAATAAGAAAACCCTCTCATCATTCTAAATTCCAAAGTATACAAGCCCAGCCGCTCCATTCTCTCAGCATATGACAGTCCCGCCATCCCGGGAATTAACCTTGCACTCCCTCAATAGCAAGAATGCCCTTCCTCAAATTAGGGGACCAAAACTGCACACAATGCTCCAGGTGTGGTCTCACTAGGGCCCTGTACAACTGCAGAAGGACCTCTTTGCTCCTATACTCAACTCCTCTTGTTATGAAGGCCAACATGCCATTTGCTTTCTTCTCTGCCTGCTATACCTGCATGCTTATTTTCATTGACTGATGAACAAGGACCCCCAGATCCAGTTGTACTTCCCCCTTTTCCCAACTTGACACCATTTAGATAATATTCTGCCTTCCTGTTTTTGCTACCAAAGTGACCTCACATTTATCCACATTAAACTGCATCTGCCATGCATCTGCCCACTCACCCAACCTGTCCAAGTCACCCTGCATTCTCATAGCATCCTCCTCACAGTTCACCCCGGCCAACCAGCTTTGTGACATCAGCAAATATGCTAATGTTACTTTGAATCCCTTCAACTATATCATTGATGTATATTGTAAATAGCTGCGATCCCAGCACCGAGCCTTGCGGTGCCCCACTAGTCACTGCCTGCCATTCTGAAAGGGACCCGTTAATCCCTACTCTTTGTTTCCTGTCTGCCAACCAATTTTCTATCCATGTCAGCAATCTACCCCAATACCATATGCTCTAATTTTGCCCATTAATCTCCTGTGGGACCTTATCAAATGCTTTCTGAAAGTCCTGTTATACTACATCCACTGGCTCTCCCTTGTCCATTTTCCTAGTTACATCCTCAAAAAATTCCAGAAGATTAGTCAAGCATGGTTTCCCCTTCGTAAATCCATGCTGACTCGGACCGATCCTGTTACTGCTATCCAAATGTGCCGCTATTTCATCTTTTATGATTGACTCCAGCATCTTCCCCACCACCGATGTCAGGCTAACTGGTTTATAATTCCCTGTTTTCTCTCTCCCGCCTTTCTTAAAAAGTGGGATAACATTATCCACAGGAACTGATCCTGAATCTATAGAACATTGGAAAATTATCACCAAAGCATCCACGATTTCAAGAGCCACTTCCTTAAGCACCCTGGGATGCAGACCATCAGGCCCTGGGGATTTGTCCCCAAATTGATGGAATAATCCCCAGTCCCACAACTCCAGACCACTAGAGCAGAGTGTCTGAAAATGAAGTTATCGAGGCTAGAGGTTGCTCTATCCTGCATCACTCAAATGAAAACCCATAACTTGTTACCTTTAGTCCTGGAGAGATAAATCAGTTTTGTTTTTAACGTGCTAAAGATAAACCAACAGCTAAATTTAAATGTAGAAACAAGGAACTGCAAATGCTCATAAGTTCATCATTTTGTAAGTGATAGGAGCAGAATTAGGCCATTCGGCCCTTCAAGTCTACTCCGCCATTCAATCACGGCTGATCTATCTTTCCCTCTTAACCCAATTCTCCTGCCTTCTCCCCATAACCACTGACACCCATACTAATCAAGAACCTATCTGTCTCTGCCTTAAAAATATCCATTGACTTGGCTGGTCTACATAAAAAGGAACAAAGTGCTGGAGTAACTCAGCAGATCAGGCAGCATCTCTAGAGAACATGGATTGGTGTCATTTTTGGATCGGGGCCCTTCTTCAGACTGAGGTAATTGTGGGATGGAAGTCTCAGTGAGATAAGCAGGTGAATGAACTTGTCTTGAAAGATGGGAAGCGTGTCTCTGAGTCGGAGACCCTGTACCTACGTGATCATAGAGTCATACAGCATGGAAACAAGGCCTTTCTGCCCAACTTGCCCATACTGACGAAGGTGCCCCATCTACCCTGCACCCACCTGTCTACCTTTGGCCCATATCCATCTAAACCTTTCCTATCCCTGCACCTGTCCAAATGTCTTTTAAATGGTGTTACAGTACCTGCCTCAACTACCTCCTCTGGCAACTCAGTCCATACACTCACCACCTTGTGTGGTGCTACCTCCAGGAGTTCCCTTTTATTTAAGTAAAGAGTTCATTGTCACATTCTGTGGGTTTGTGATCAGTCATATTTTAAGCTTAATTTTGAGCATCTCAGAAGTCTGCAAGGGTGTATACCCCGGCCAAAGCAACAGTGCTTGGATTAGATTTAGGCTTATTCTTGTCACATGTACCGAGGCACAGTAAAAAACTTTCTCTTGCATACTATCCAAACAGATCACGTATATCATCCATAGATTCAACCAGTTCAAACTCATGTACAATAGACAGAGCAAAGAGGAAGATAGAGGGTGCAGAATGTAGGTCTCCACATTGTAGCACATTGTTGGCATGTTAACTGCCTCTGCCCCACCAAGTTACTACAAGTGGTATAGCAACGACAACAGTGTCCTAGGTAACAACGGCCTACTCTAGCAACTGAAGAGGCTCATTACATGGGCAATGTGTGATGGGTGAACAACACGTCTTGTTTGAGGACCTGCTGCTGCTAAATTGTGTAGTGCATGAGATAGGACAGCACAGTGCCACAGCGGTCAACTGCTGCCTCACAGCGCCAGAGGCCTGGGTTCGATCCTGACAATAGACAATTGACAATAGGTGCAGGAGTAGGCCATTCGGCCCTTCGAGCCAGCACTGCCGGCTGTTCACTGTGATCATGGCTGATCATCCACAATCAGTACTCCGTTCCTGCCTTCTCCCATATCCCTTGACTCCGCTATCTTTAAGAACCCTATCTAACTCTCCCTTGAAATGCAGCGGTAGAGTTGCTGCCTTACAGAGCCAGAGACCCAGGTTCCATCCTGAGTACGGGTGCTGTCTGTACAGAGTTTGCACGTTTTCCCCGTGACCGCATTCGTTTTCTCTGGGTGCTCCGGTTTCCTCCCACACTCCAAAGACGTCACAGATTTGTAGGTTAATTGGTTTCTGTAAATTGTCCCTAGTATGTAGGATAGAAATAGTGTACGGGTTGTACGATCGTTGGTCGGCATGGACTCGCTGGGCCGAGGGGCCTGTTTCAGTGCTGTATCTCTAAAAGAAAAGATCCAAGGCATTGGTGATTGTTGAAACATTGCTCTGGGGGTCAATGGGAGTGGATTCTTCCTGCAGCGAAGAACCAGATTACCTGTCCATAACCATTTTCATGATCAGGCCCCAATCTGGAGCGACTGATTTCAAATCACTGCTGTTCCGGGATCAAACCAACAACCTCATACATCCTTCATGTGTACATTCAACTTGGCCATCCAATTTGCAGAAGAGCACAGGTTTAATTTGAAATATGGACTCACAAGGTAGAAAAGAAATTGGAAACAAATTGGCACCCATGATATTAAAAGAACGGCTGTATGTGTAAATCATTTGGTGCTTCCTAGTGCCTTCAACAATCATAGTATCAAGCATATGAAAACATTGTGTTGGGTTGCATCAGAGCTTGGTTTGGGAACTGGTCTGCCCAAGACCTCAAGAAATTGTTGAGAGTTGTAGGTAGCCGAGTCCATCACACATACCGGACCTTTCACCATTGACTCCATCTGCATTTCACGTTGCCTCGAGAAAGCAACCAACATAATCAGCGATGTGTCCCACCCCGGTCATTCCGTCATCTCCTTGCTCCCATTCAGCAGAAGGTACAGAAGCTTGAAAACCCGAACCACTAGACTGAGGGACAGCTTCTTCCTCTCTGTTATCAGGCTTCTGAATCTATCCATAAGCTAGGGTACTGCCGGATTCACCTCCACCACTTTGTAGACTTGGGATTTTGTCCAAGGAGCTGAGTGCTACAAAGCGCTACAATGCTGAGAACTAGACTCTGCACTCTGTTTCTTCCCCTTTGCTCTATTTATTGCACTTGAGTTTGATTTGATTGTATTTATGTACAGTACATATGATCTGTTTGGACTGCATGCAAAACAAAGCGTTTCACTATACCGTGGTACACGTGACAATAATAAACCTAAATCTAAACCGAAACCTCTGGTATTTATTGATTCAGCAAACAATCCAATTTTACACATTTGGTGCAGTATTTGCTAGCAATGAGGTTGTGGCAGGGAGCTATAAAACTCACGAGGCAACTTCCAGACAAAGGTACGGTTCTTTCTCTTTGCTCTCTTTTCTTTTCCTTTCACTTCTCCCCTGAGAGATCTTAAGCTGCTGAAGTAGAAAATGAATATTTTGCACTTCACTCGTCTGATCAATTATCTGCAGGCTGTTACCATATTGCAGCAAGGTGGGATGTAGACTCCTGCAGGTAACAGGATGGAAATCTAAAACTACTTTCAGCGGCCCATTGAAGTAAAACAAATAAACACCATAATTGATTTCGCTTGATCAAACCTGCAAGGGGCTTTAAACAATCGCTTGCCGCATTTGTGATTAACAGAATAAGGTCGATGTTAACAGAAATTCTTGCATTCGTTTTAACGTTTCTCCACACCTTCATTTAAATGCCAAAGAAAACAACTTACAGTATTACAAAGGTGAATTGTATTACTAATAGGTCGGTACAGTGGACCAACAGGCAGCATAGGGGCGCAGCGGTAGAGTTACTGCTTTACAGCGCCAAAGCCCCTGGTTCCTCCTGACTGCAAGTGCTGGCTGTGTGGAGTTTGTATGTTCTCTCCTGACCGCGTGGGTTTGGTCCAGGTGCTCCGGTTTCCGCCCACACTTAAAGACGTACAGATTTGTAAATCGGTTAAATTGTAAATTGTACCTTGTGTTTAGGATGGTGCTAGTGTGCAGGGTGATTGCTGCTCAGTATGAACTCGATGGGCCAACAGGCCTGTTTCCGCGATGTATCTCTAAAGTCTAAACTCTTTACTGAGGTTCATAAGTGAATGAGGAGGACACAAGTCTATTAATATTAGTGATGTAAATGCATTTGCTCAATATTAAGATCACTTTAATTGATCTGAGGGTCAGTTTTAACACACGGAGGGTGGAAGGTATATGGAACAAGCTGCCAGATGAATAGGTTGAAGCAGGTATAATAACAATATTTAAAAGACATTTGGTTAGGTACATGGTTGGGAAATGTTTAGAGGTGGGTTTTCGTGTGGGTTTTCTCCAGGTGCTCCAGTTTCCTCCCACATTCCACAGACAACTGGGAAACAGAACACCTGGAGGAAACCCACACAGTCCCAGGGTGAACGTGCAAACTCCACATGGACAGCACCTGAGGTCAGGATCGAACACAGGTCTCCGGCACTGTGAGGCAGCGGCTCTATCAGCTACGCCATTGTGCCGCCTCTCTGCCCAGCAGCATCTCTGGAGAACATGGATCTACTCTGCTGAAGAAGGGCTCCCGACCCGAAACATCGCCTATCCATGCTCTCCAGCGGCGCCTGAACCGCTGAGTTCCCACAGCACCTTGTGTCTTTTAAAGATATTTAAAGATGTGCGGGGAAGAATTACCACACGGGCAAAACAAAGAGCAGCTTTTTATTCATTAAAATCAGTCATGAGAAACTTGCTGAATTACACAGAGGAAATGTAAAGCTAAGGTCCCGATGATTGAATTTCAGGTCAGAATTGACATTAGTCAGCTTAATGAACGGGAAGATTTGAAAATATCAGCAAAGTCGTGAATACCTAGCATGCTAAACTAATCCATTTGCCTCATCCCCAGCAGATTCAGGCTTCATTTGTTGCATCGTGTACTTATTTATCATACTGTGGCCATGCATCTAATGTAACAAGAAGAATGCAGCTTTGTGGTTTATTAAATCATATCATACTTTAATATATTGCTTCTGCAGTCGTTGCAACGTTATTTTAAAAGTGAGATTCCAGTCACAATTTATTTTTTAAATGATGATTGTGCGATTCATTTTTGGATAAATAAACGTACTTGTGGAATAGATTAATACCAGAAGGAATTCCCATCCCTCAACATGCTGGTTGTCTGTTCTACGCCAACCTGCCCAGTACCTAGGACCAGGAGAGCTGACTACTTCATCAGGATCTTTACAAAGTCTATTAATGTTAACCTTCACACTTGGCCTACTTGCCTCTGACTCCGATGTTTATGAATTGAAGGGCTCACGAGGCTTTCAATTATTAGAGAGGCTGGTTTTGTTGTGCGTTAGTGAGGGAGTGCAGCGTCGCCCGAGGTGCCAGTGTGGAAATAAGGAACTGCATGTGCTGTTTTACAAAAAAATGCCACAAAGTGCTGGAGTAACTCAGCTGGTCAGGCAGCATCGCTGGAGAACATAATTAGGTAACGTTTGGTCCAATCAAAGGTGACTTTGTCCAACCATCTGCCTACAGTGTGTTTACTGTACCCATTTGTTTTTAGTTGCCAGGGATAAAATAGACATTAAAAATATTATGGTTTTTTTTGACAATTCTCAAGCATACCATCCCAGAAATGAAACAATTTAAACTACCTGGGCTCATTTTCCATGTGATATTTATCGTCAGAGTTTTTAGAAATGTCAGATTTTAAATTTAGTGCTTTTTTACCTCGACTTAAGTGGAATCTTGCTCGAACTGATAAAATTCCATTGGCCGCACTGTAATTTGAGTCACCACCAAAATCATTGCAATGGCAGGGTTGGTATACTTCGCATTAGTCCCCCTCTAAAGCTGTCAATGAAATAAAATCATAGAAAGTAATAGTGCAGGAGTAAGTCATTCAGCCTTTTCTCAGTAGGCCCCACATAACCCCCCCTGCCTAACCTATGGAACATGTCAAAGCAAATGTGCTCATCGGACTTACCAAGTGCAGTGAGGGACTTTGTTTCTACACCCTTCAGGAACTGAGTTCCAGATCCCGACTACAAAAGATCTCTGACTCTCTGACTTAAAAAGATCTTCCTCGATTACCTTCTAACTACTGCATTAAATCAATACCCCTCTCCACAAAGGGAAATAAATTCTTCCTATCGATGCATTCTATGTCTCTTGTAAATACAGGATTAGAACACACCTTTATTTAGTCCACACCATCAACTCACACCAGTTCTATGTTATCCCACTTTCTAATCCACTCCCAACACATGAAGGGCAATTCTATGGAGGGGAAATTAACCTACAAATCTGCATGTCTTTGGGATGTGGGAAGAAACCTGAGCTCCTGGACAAGCGGTCACAGGGAGAGCGTGCAAACTCCACATAAACAGCAGCCAAGGTCAGGATCGAACCTGGGTCTCTGGCACCGTGAGGCAGCAGCTCTACCAGCTGCACCACTGTGCTGCCCTCATTTTCAGTGACAGGGTGTCATACCTAAATTACATCTTTCTCCAGCTTATTTTGTTCCAAAGGACAAGCTGTCGGAGATGGTAGTTGAATCAGGAATTATTGCATTGCTTAAGAAACATTTAGACAGGCAGATGAATAGGGTAGGTTTAGAAGGATATGGTCCAAACACAGGCAGGTGTAGATGGGACATGTTGGTCAGTGTGGACAAGCTGGGCCGAAGGGCCTGTTTTCAATGCTGACTCTATGACTCTATAAGACAAACCTAGCCCTGTGAATACTTGTTCATAACTAAGATTTTCCAGATTGGGCAAAGTCTGCATGAATCTCTTCTGTACTCCAAATAGGGATGTAATGCTGAGGCTTTATAAGGCGCTGGTCAGACCGCGTTTGGAGTATTATAAGCAGTTTTAGGCCCCTATCTGAGGAAGGATGTGCTGACATTGGAGGGGGTCCAGAGGAGGTTTACAAGAATGATCCCAGGAATGCTTGGCTTAACATATGATGAGCATTTGACGGCACTGGGCCTGTACTCGCTGCAGCTTAGAAGAATGAGAGGGGCCCTCCTTGAAACACCGAATAGTGAAAGGCTTGGATAGAGTGGATGGGGAGTGGATGGGAAACACTCTGTCAGCCATATGGATAAAGGAGAAACCAATCATTTCTCCACTGGGTGTGAGAGTCTAGGTCCAGAGGCCACAGCCTCAGAATAAAAGAACGTACCTTTAGAAAGGAGATGGGGATGAATTTATTTAGTCAGAGCCGGTGAATCTTGGGAATTCATTGCCACAGAAGGCTGTGGAGGCCAAGTCAATGGATATTTTTAAGGCGGAGATTGACAGATTCTTGATTAGTATGAGTGTCAGGGGTTATGGGGAAATGGCAGGAGAATGGGGTTGAGAGGGAAAGATAGATCAGCCACGATTGAATGGTGGAGCAGACTTGATGGGCGAATGGCCTAATTCTGTTCCTATAACTTATAAACATGAACTTAACACATGCCTCCTGTACTGTGCTCTCAAGAAGCGTAACTCCAAACTGGAGTCGTTTGGGAATAGTAATTTTGGGCAATAATACTGCTGCACCATCTTTCCCTGAGACGTTCATTGTATAAGTGTGCAATTCATTTCTTCACATGTTCAGTTGTATTGCTGATCTATTCTAAAAAGGCTTTCCGCTTTCTTTCTGTTCCTTTATTCTCACTCTCACTGAATCCACTCTTTGTTTTGTTCTCTGTGCATGATTTGACATTGAATCAATATTCTAATTTTTGCTTGAAGATAGACACAAAATGCTGGAGTAACTCAGCGGGACAGGCAGCATCTCTGGAGAGAAGGAATGGGTGACGTTCCGGGTCGAGCCCCTTCTTCAGACTGAATCAGACAAGGGTCTCGACCCGAAACGTCACCCTTCCTTCAGGCATCATTATGGTTAACCTCCTCTGCACCCTTTCCAAAGCCTCTGAATCCTTCCTGTAATGGGGTGACCATTACATTACATTACATGTACAACACACAGTGCTCCAAATGAGGCCAAATCAAACATCCTATACAGCGGCATCTTGACTTCCTGACTCTTATAGTCAATGCCCTGACCTATGGAAACACTCTGTCAGCCATATTGATAAAGGAGAAACCAATCATTTCTTAAATTGCTTCATGATATTGAATCGGAAGAGTTGGTTTCCAAGAGATTTCAGCTTCAATCGCTCCATGTTCATATATAACGGGTGGCCACAGTGACGCAGCAGTTGAGTTGCTGCCTTACAGCGCTTGCAGTGCCAGAGACCCGGGTTCGATCCCGACTATGGGTGCTTGTCTGTACGGAGTTTGTATGTTCTCTCCGTGACCGCGTGGGTTTTCTCCGAGATCTTCGGTTTCCCCCCCCACACTCCAAAGACGTACAGGTTTGTAGGTTAATTGGCTTGGTATAAATTTGGATTGCCCCTAATGTGTGTAGAATAATGTTAATGTGCGGGGATCACTGGTCGGTACAGGGTGGGCCCAAGGGCCTGTTTCTGTGCTGTATTTCTAAACTAAACTAAACTCAACAATGTTGTGAATATAACAGAGAATTCTGACTGCAACTGAACAAATAGAAAACAACAGCTGTGAAAAGCCATCAAGCCAAGCTAGTAATCAGTAGCTGAAACAGTAGTGCATTTCAAGGCTGTTGTGGCCAGACATCTATACAAATGGCAGAGGGACCCTGTTCCTGTTAACTACTTGTCTTCACCACCACACAGATTTATCCAGTTCATAGCAATGTACCTCTGAGAGGTGCTAATATTCTCCAGCTCATTGGCATTCCTTCTCACTGCATTGACCCCAGACAGAAGATCAGTAAACACATGCATCCATAAAAATGGATTGCAATTCATAACTCAAGGTAAATCACGAGTTCAATCTATTTCAATTAAGATAGAAGCATTCAAATGAATTGGAAACAATATTTTATAATATGATTAAAAATACTTCATTGAAAGAACTGGGCATGGCTTACCTGTGCTTGGAGACACTCAGGGCTACAAACTAAGTAAAGATCACAGTAGCCCAGCAGTAGAGTTGCTGCCTTACAGCGCCAGAGACCCGGGTTCGATCCTGACCATGGGTGATGTCTGTCCAAAGTTTGTACATTCTCCCTGTGACCTGCGTGGGTTTTCTCCGGAAGCTCCGGATTCCCCCCACACTCCAAAGACATGCAAGTTTGTAGGTTAATTGGCTTGGTATAAATGTAAATTTTCCCTAGTGTGTGTAGGATAGTGTTAGTACGCGGGGATCGCTGCTCGGCGCGGACCAGGTGGGTCAAAGGGCACTGTTTCCGTGCTGTATCTCTAAACTAAGATCAACATGCTGAACTCACACACCAAAGAATACAAACTTTTTTTTATTCCTTTAAATTTATGCCAATGAAGCAAACTATAGCAGTGGTCGAATTTAGGCAGCGTTCTATATTTTGCCTTCCACTCACTGAAAGCAAAATTGCCAAGTTCAGTGTAAAGCTGGACGGAAGAAACTGCAGATTCTGGTTTACACCGAAGATAGGCTCAAAATGCTGGAGTAACTCAGCGGGTCAGGCAGCATCTCTGGAGAAAAGGAATAGGTGACATTTCGGGTCGAAACCTTCTTCAGTGTGAAAAAGCGTCTCGACCTGGAATGTCACCTATTCCTTCTCTCCAGTGATGCTGGCTGACCTGTTGAGTTATTCCAGCATTTCATGACTATCTTCAACGTAAAGCTAACTTTTTATTGTGCCCTAACCAGTTATATAATTATAAAATATTCTCTATATTCAACGCTTTCTGTCACAAACATCTAATTAATTCCTCCTTACTTGATTCTCTAATCCAATCTAAGATGTTCGATGGAGTAAGGGTTATTTTTCTGGGCTATGGCCACTCCACTAGTGATTCAGAAACATTAGTTGAAAAGCCATCATGGGAGCCAGTGCATATAAAGTCCAGCAATTAAATGGATTTATAATTTAATAATAAGAGTCCAGCCTCAATAACAATCACAATGAAGCAGTTGGATTGTTGTAGAATTGCATCTGGTTCATTACATACTTCAAGGAAAGAAATATGCCATCCTTACATAGAAACATAGAAACATAGAAAATAGGTACAGGAGTAGGTCATTCGGCACTTCGAGCCAGCACCGCCATTCAATATTGGCTGATCATCCAAAATCAGTACCCGTCCCTGCTTTTTCCCCATATCCCTTGATTCCGTTAGCCCTAAGAGCTAAATCTAACTCTCTCTTGAAAACATCCAGTGAATTGGCCTCCACTGACTTCTGTGGCAGATTACCAAGTCAAACGGCTCAGTGACACCAGACCACTGAGTCATAGAATCATCCAGCACGGAAACAGGCCCTTCGTTCCAACTTGCCTATGCCGACTTATATGCCCCATCTAAGCTAGTCCTATCTGCCTGCACTTGGCTCATATCCCTCTAAACCGGCCCTATCCATGTACCTGTCCAAATGTTGTGTAAATGTTGTTATATTATTTTATTATATTGCGTTATGCTAAATTATGTTTAACATGTTGTTATGTTATTTATGTTATATTGTGTTATGTTATATTATATTATGTTAAATGTTGATCTGCCTCCTCAGTTTATGGGACATCCTGAGAACGAATAAGGGCCAGACGAACCAACAAATCATGGAAACGTATTTAACATCACTGATGATAAACACATGAAATATAAAGATGAACTGCAGGTGCTGGTTTGCAAAAAAAGACACAGAATGCTGGAGTAACTTAGAGGATCAGGCAGCATCTCTGGAGAACACCTCTGGATGACAAATCTGAAGGTCTGAAGAAGGGCCCTGATCTTGATTTGAGAATTGAAGCTTCTAAAAAGTACGGCATCAAAGCAAACAACTTAGATTTAATTTTTTTTTAAAGACACAAACTGCTGGGATTACTCAGCGGGTCAGGCAGCATCTCTGGAGAACAATGATAGGTGACGTTTCAGATCAGGATCCTTTTTCAGACACGAAACGTCACCTATCCATGTCCTCCAGAGATGCTGCCTGGCCCGCTGAGTTACTCCAGCACTTTGTGTCTTTTCATGTGAACCAGCATATGCAATTCCTTGTTTCCCACTAAATTTTTCTTGAGAGAAATCCCACCCAGGACTAACTTTACATATAATTCTTGCATTTGGTGAAACTAATTTTTTAATTAAGCCTGTTTGAATCTAAAGCTAGGTCCCAAAGGTTAAATAATTCCAATAATTCCATGACACTGTCATTTTAAGGCCATTCGGCCCATCAAGTCTACTCTGCCGTTCAATCATGGCTGATTCAATCTCTTCCTCCTAACCCCATTCTCCTGCCTTCTCCCCATCTCTGACACCCGTACTAATCAAGAATATATCTATCTCTGCCTTAAAAATATCCATTGACTTGGCCTCCACAGCCTTCTGTGGCAAATAATTCCACAGATTCACTACCCTCCGTCTTAAGAAATTTCTCCTCACTTTCTTCCTAAAAGAACATCCTTTAATTCTGAGGCTGTGACATCTAGTTCTGGACTCTCCCACTAATGGGAACATGGATTTTACTCTCGTCATTAATATTACTCCCCCCCCCCACGTACTACTGACACCACTGGCCAATCCAACCCAAACTTCTAAATGGCTTCCTTTGTATCAAGGACACCAGCATTCCAACAGGTGGTTTTCTCTATGTTTATAAATTAGCAAATCATTAAAGAGGTTACGGCATGCTGTGTTCTGGCTCATTGAAGTGAGTAGCAAATTTTTATGTCAGCTTTTTTCCTTCATAAAACTGAGGAGCTCGAAAAGAGTAAATACCTAATTACTCACGACTAAGCGGCAACTGGAGAATAAACAGACTGCTAGTGAAATCATGAAAGAAAACCCTGTCCATTGACACAGACAACAAGCAGTGCTGATTTTGCACATCTTCTATGTTCATTAATAATTCAACCCACCACACGCACTGAACTTCACACCTCCCAAGTAATGTACCAGCTGTACATTAATTCCCAACCTTGGTTATTGTTATTGCAACCAGAAGTATTTAAGAATCTGTATTGTTCAGGGCTGCCAAACATAATTTGAGAGCGGCACGATGGCGCAACGGTAGAGTTGCTGCCTTACAACGCTTTCAGCGCCAGAGACCCGGGTTCGATCCCATCTAGGGGTGCTAGTCTGCATGGAGTTTGTGCGTTCTCCCCATGACTTGCGTGGGTTTTCTCCGAGATCTTCGGTTTCCTCCCACACTCCAAAGACGTACTGCTTTGTAGGTTAATTGGCTTGGTATAAATATAAATTGTCCCTAGTGTGTGTAGGATAGTGTTAATGTGCGTGGATCACTGGTCGGTGCAGACTCCTGTGGATCACAGGGCCTGTTTCTCTAATCTGAACTAAACTAAAAACTAAGCTAAACTCAAAGAGTGCAAAAAACACGATCCTTTATTTACAAATGCGAAACATTTACATGACGGCCAATTTTATGAAAATAAGTTTGAAGCAATCGTATCCTACATCCTAAAGGATATGTGCACCCATTGCTAAACTGAAGATATTTAAAACACATCTGGTAGAGTTGCTGCCTCTGCCTTGCTAGAGACCAAGGTTCAATCCTGACCACGAGTGCTGTCTGTGTGGAGTTTGCACGTTCTCCCTGTGACTGCATGGGTTTCCTGCGGGTGCTCCAGTTTCCTCCTACATCCCAAGTATGTGCGAGTTGATAGATTAATTGGCATTTGTAAATTGTCCCTAGATTGCGTGGGTGAGTGGTCGAATCTGAGGGCAGTTAATGACAACTTGGTGAGAATAAAAGAAAGGATTTTTGTTTGGGACCCTTCTTCAGACTGAAAATAGAGGGGAGGGAACTGGAGATAAGAAAAGGCCAGAACAAAGCAGGGCCGGCAACAGATGACCAAGAAAGGGTGGAGCCCATAATGGACCATTGTTGACTGGGGAAGAGGTACAAGCTAACAAAGGGGTACAGGGATGCAAATAGTGAAACTAATAGGATGACTAGGGAGGTGGAGGAGGGAGAGAGGGGATGCAGGGGTTACTTGAAATTAGAGAAATCAACGTTCATACCGTTGGGTTGTAAGAAGGAACTGCAGATGCTGGTTTACACCGAAGATAGACACAAAAAGCTGGAGTAACTCAGCGGGACATGCAGCATCTCTGGAGAGGAATGGATGACGTTTTGGGTCGACACACGTCTGAAGAAGGGCCGTCCAGCTTTTTGTGTCTATCTTCCGTCGGGTTGTAAGTTGCCCGAGCAAAATTGCTGTTCCTCCAATTTCTATGTGACCTCTCTCTGGCAATGGAGGAGGCCCAGGACAAAAAGGTCAGTATGGCAATGGGATGGCGAGTTAAAATGTTTGGCAACCGGGAGATCGTGTAGGCCAAGGTAGGCTGTGTAAGTGTTCAGCAAAGCGATGGCCTTGTCTGCACTTAGTCTCAACGATATGTAGGAGCCTGCACCGAGAACAATGCATACAGTAGATGCTGTTGGAGGAGGTTCAAGTGAACCTATATATGAATATGTACAATGCTAGCATGTGTTCAAAATGCACAACACTAACCTCACTTATCTGGATGACCACAACTCTCCCAGAGTAAATAAATACATCTCTATCTGTTGATAGACACAAAATGCTGGAGTAACTCAGTGGGACAGGCAGCATCTCTGGAGAGAAGGAATGGGTGACATTTTAGGTCGAGACTCTTCTTTAGACTGTTGAAACAGGTTTGTAACCAGTCTCAATCTTGTAATCATAAATGGCGTTCCAAACTGTCTAAATGCTAATAGCTATTAAGGCAATAAAGCTATTAGAGAAAAGAACAAACTGCTGGAGGAACTCAATGGGTCAGGCAGCATATGTGATGGGAATGGACAAACAATGTTTTGGCTCAGGACCCTTCTTCAGACAAGAAGGGTCTCAACCCGAAACGTCGGCTGTCCATGCCTCATGGATGTTGCCTGAGCTGCAGAGTTCCTCCAGCAGTTTGTTTTTTTCACTCAAGATTCCAGCATCTGCAGTGTCTTGCATTTCCAATAAAGCTATAATTTGGTTGAGTTTATATTGTAGAATCTTTGACTCTTGGATCCAATGCAAGAGTCAAGAGTGTTTTATTGTCATATGTAACAAAACAGAACAATGAAAATCCTACTCGTAGCAGCAGAATAAAACACACACACAAATCTGAATGTTAGGCCGAACAATGCTCCACAAAGCTTTTCCGATGGTAAAACCAAAGAAAATGACCTGAGCGAACCATCAGGATGAGTGAAGAACAAAAGCCTCACTGAAAAAGAAATGTCAGAAAGCAAATAAATATAATTAAGGAGCCTAAAGGGGTATTCAGTCATCAGAAAACAAGTCTCTGGGTTGGTTAATGCAAATATTACCATTTAGATTTTCTGTCATTTCATTGCTCCATTAAAGCAATAAACAAAGACTTGAAACCACACAGATGGAAAATAGTTCATACAATGGAACTGCCTCAGTGGGAGCTCTCTTCATTAAACTGTCTGCTTTATATTTAATGTGTGGGAAGGAACTGCAGATGCTGGTTTAAACTGAAGATAGACGCAAAATACTGGAATAACAGCGGGTCAGGCAGCATTTCTGGAGTGAAGGAATGGGTGACATTTCGGGTCTTGACCCTTCTTCAACCATTCCTTCCCTCCAAAGATGCTGCATGTCCCGCTGCTTTATATTTAGCCTTTGCAACCCAGTAGCAGATAGGAGAGATCAGCAGATGATGTGGCCAAGCTGAAGATAATTAGCTCCAAGTTTATCCACTGATTAAATGATTAGTACATTCCCTGATCTTCAGAACAGTCACTGCTGTAACCTCAGGTACTGTCATGAGTTTCACCTATGGATTACAAGTTTACCCTTTCCCCTTTGCTAAAGAGAATGCTCTATAATCATACAGCTGGACAGAGTGGTTACATTGTAACTCAGCAGTGAGAAAAAGCTTCAAAAGTAAATCAAAGCTCAACTACTTTAAGGGCCTGTCCCACTTGCCGATCTTTTTGGCAACTGCCGGCATCATTGACTGACCTATCAGGTCACCAAAAAATTGACGTCGTGACGTGGCGTGATGCGTCGTGACGCGACGAGATGACGTTTGATGCGCGGTGTTTTTTCAAGCGTCGCAACATTTTTTTGTCGCCGCTGGATTTTGAAATGTTCAAAATCTTTTGGCGACACTAATATGACGGCAGCAATTGCCGAAAAAATCACCAAGTGGGACAGGCCCTTTAGTCTCCGTGTTATTATTTTAATCTGATATATTAGCAGAAGAATTGCTTTGTTCCGTGGTCAATATTAAACAAAACTTTGAACCATATCCTATTTAATTCATATTTGTGTAGGAAGGAACTGATTGATCAGGGGAGAACACAAATTGGTTCAATCTTGCAAGAAACGAAAAAGGTCAAGATTGAAATGGGATGGTGGGCAGATGGAAATGGAGGGATGGGTGGGATAGTGGACCCGCAGGAGGTATGAATGGGTGTGATGAACAGAAGGAAGTGGTAGAGGAGGAGATCTGAGTGAAGGGGTGCGGGGGGTGGAAAAGAAAGATGTGCATAATAGGACCTAGGTAGATAGCGCAGACAATCAAAACCTTTTCCCAGGATGTAAATATCAACTACTAGAGGCCATAGATTTAAAGTGAAAAAGGAAATGTTTAAATATGCAGGACATGTTTTTTACACAGTGGGTGGTGGGTGCCTGGAACTCACTGCCAGAGGTGGTGGTGGAGGCAGATATAATAGAGGCATTTAAGAGACTTTTGTAGAGGCATATGAATGCGCAGGGAATGGAGGGATATGGATGATGTGCTGCCTGACCCGTTGAATTACTTTAGCATTTCATGTGTTTTTGTTATGAACACAGTTTTTTTGGTTGGGATTTCAATGGGCTTTAAACTTATATTGAATAATTGTGCTATTCCAACCATTTGATCAGGACAGGATTATTCAGGATCAGAAAGGTGAATCTTACTGGATGGTAGCTGCAAGGAAAGGTTGCACAAACTTGGATTGTTTTTACGTGAGCATCAGAGGTTGAGATGAGTCCTGACAGAAGTTTACAGAATTACGAGAGGCATAGATAGGACGGACGGTTAGAATCGTGTTCCCAAAGTGGAGATGTCAAAGATTAGAGGACATAGCTTTAAGGGGCCAGAGGGGGAGAGGTTGAAGGAAATGTGCAGGGCATGTTTCTTACACAGAGAATGGTGGGTGCCTCGAATAAGCTGACAGGGATGGTGGTGGTAGAAGCAAATACAATAATACCATTTTAAGATACAGTATGCAAAGAAAAGAGGGATATGGATCACATCCAGGCCGAGGAGATTAATTTGGCAACATGTTCAGCATGGACATTATGGGATGAAGTGTCTGTTCCTGTGCTGAACTGTTCTATGCTTTATGTTATATGTTCATTGTTTTCTTTAAGAACAAATATCACATTACAATTCATTGTTTAGTACATAACATATTTTTATTAAAAATATCACCAATGGTTCGATACACTCGAAAAGAGGCTCAGGTGTGTAGGTTAATTAGCTTGTTATAAATGTTAAACTTTTCCCTAGTGTAGGATGGTGTTAGTGTGCGGGGTAGCTGATCGGTGCGGACTCGGTGGGCCGAAGGGCCTGTTTCCGCGCTGTATCTCTAAACAATACTAAAAACATAAGTAATTCTCATCCCAAATACTGCGTGGATATTCACAGGAGCACCAGGCGAACACAAAATGGTCATTATTCTTGGAAGAAGTTTCAAATTCGTTCATTCATATCTTTGAGAGTCAGTATTTAAGAAAATCCAATGTCATATTTGACCCACAGCTTACAGGAATGGTGGAGAATGTTAATAAAGAAGACCGTGGATTTGTTATTTTCAACATGCCTGACCAAGAACTCAAAATAATTCACAATCCAGCAGCATTGATTTGGTGCTTGAATAGTACAGGCGTCAGAGGTTATGGGGAGAGGGCTAGAGAATGTGGTTAGGAGGGAGAGATAGATCAGCCATTATTGAATGGCGGAGTAGATTTGATGGGCCAAATGGCCTAATTCTGCTCCTATCACTTATGAAATTATGTACTTACGAATATTTACATAGGCAACAATTCAGATGGTGATACATCATGGAACAAGAAAAAAATGATCTATAACAATAATTTCTTCCACATGTTCGATCTATTCTGTTTTACTTTGAAGTTAGACAGTCAAGTAGTCTCTTTGATCTTTCACCCCAGGCTATGATATCCCTCAGGTTCATTGCTCCCTTTGTTATGATGTTTCCACTGCATCTATAACTCAGTAATTATATTCCATGGATATTATCTCTGTTATTCTTGTAATTGCGATCCCAATATTTTCCAGATTCTATCACAGCATTAATAGTTTCCCCTGGAACTCAGAAAGGGAAATTCTTTGTAAAACTCTTCATGTTCAAAGTTTGTTAGTTTAATACTTGTGGCCTTTAGATCTGTGTTCACAATGCACATGCAATAACTTTGATGCAACTTAGTTTAAAGATACAGCATGGAAACTGACCCTCCAGCCCACTGTGTCCACGTCGACTATCAATTTTACTTCGGAGTCACGTGAGTGACTACGCGAAGAAGGCCATCAGCCCGCATGCGTGTCATTTACGTCTAGCGCATTGTGCAACAGCTGACTGGCAGGCGCGCTGCTCCTGCCAGCGGTAAGTTTAAACCTGCAGGTAAGTTTTAAACTTATTTCCAGGTTATGTTTTCTTTTGCAGGAATCTCTTCTTACAGAGTTTTCCTGCTGGATTTCGGGGCGAAGTCCGGACGGGCCGCGGGGAAACCTTTATGGACCGCGGGGAATCCCAGTCACGGACCGCGGGGAATCCCGGTCACGGACCGTGGGGAATCCCGGCCACGGACCACGGGGAATCCCGGCCACGGACTGCGGGGAACCAGCTACGGACCGCGGAAGTGCGGGTAGCGGGCAGCAGTCGAATTTGCCTTCCGAATCGCTGGCGGTGGAGCCAGCGGCTTCAGACTGGTGCCGGTAGCACCTTGGCAACCCCGCTTGGAGGGTAAGCCACGAGGAAAGTCTGTACAGCCAGTGAGTCAAACGAGTCGGACCAGGAGGATTCCTGATGGAGAGGATCCCCTCCTTCAATGGGTAGCTTCTTCGGACGTCTAACCCACATGGAGCACCTGATGGAGAGGTTGCTCCACAATGATATGCTCCAAAGGAGGGAGTTATATCACCGCGGGTCTCCTCGGGGGCCCGCGGCAGCGGCACCTGTTACAGGGCTGCACAATGTCTCCCTCTCTGAGGAGGGGAGCATTCGGGGTCAGTTTGTCTGACTCAGAGTTCGGAGGTATAGCCGGGGAGCATACCATGAGGCACGAAGGATGTCGTTGGAGGGGCCATATCAGCGCAGGTCTCCTCGGGGGTCTGCGGCAGCACCTGTTTCAGGGCTGCTTACTAATCACCCTCGCTATGGAGAGGAGTGCGGAGGTCAGTGTGTAACTGACTCCAACCTCGGAAGTATGTCCGTGGAACATACTGGAGTACATGTGTGAGGTACAAGAAATGTCTGTCATGGCATCCAGGGTTGCGACATCCTCGTAAACGAAGGAGTTGCTGCAGGAATAGTTGGTTCCGGCCGTTGGAAGAAAAACCTCACGTCACGTCACAACAGGAACAGGTGACGGCTATAAGATACCATGCACCTGTAAATTGTTCCTCAAAGTGCCGACAGTGAACAGCGCTATCAGGGGTGACATTGGAGGGGCATGAAAACCCAGGAAATGAAACTAGCCGCCGAATCTCCTCATCAGGTAAGCCTATCCAACAGGTAAGACCTGGATGAGGAAGCAAAAGCTGTCGAACTAATCAAGGTACCAACGACGAGTACAGCTTCATCATTTCGGCGACAACACACCCCACACCTCCATCGGCAGTAAGCGGTTCACTGAAGCTGGTGGCAGCCTGTAAGCTGGGCAGAGGTTTCAGGCCACGGCCCAAGACGGTCTCAGGAAAAATATGGAATCCACGTACCCTACCAGTCCTACTCTCCAATCAAGGACGGAAATAGAACCCGCATCAAGACCCTTTGGGCTTACCATAAGACCACCGGTAACCATGAAGGTAGGTGGGTCTGGTTCTTTCCGAAACATGGGGTATGTGGACCATTTACAAGTTGGTAATATTTACACTTGTTTTTTTTGTAAATGACAATGTGAACATGTGATTAGTTTATACTGCACAGTATACTAGGATTCCAAGCAGGCATGGAATTGTACCAAGGGTTGTCTTTCGAAACAGGCTCAATATTATGGCCAGGATTGCCTTTTGAGACAGGCTCGGAAATATGGGCAGGCACAGAATTATGGCCAGAGTTGTCTTTTAAGGCAGACTCAGTATTATGGCCAGGATTGCCTTTCGACACAGGCTCAGAATTATGACCAGAGTGTTTTTCAAGGCAGGCTCGGAACTATGGCAGACATGGCCTGATCATTGTGTAAGATGCAGGATGTCGGTTCATCCTTGATTTAACTCGCATGTGCAGTATAGACATTTCAGCATAGCAAACTTCATTACTGTCTAACAACTGATTTCCATAGGATCTTTATGGCATGCATTTATCTCAAAGACACATACTATTCAGTTCTCATTCACAGGGATCACCGGAGATATTTGAAATTTAGCTGGATGGGGCATAACAGTTAAAGCTTTGCAAAATATGCTAACTTTATTTCCCAGGCTATTTACCAAATTACTAAAACCGGTGCTTGGGCTGCTCAGAGCTCAAAAACACTTGTTATGGCCAAACTGCATGACATTCTAAACGCTGTATTTTGCTAAAATTAACTGTTTCAGCGCACACTATATTTGAGAAATTGGGGTTTCGCATCCATCCAGTTAAATTTAAGTTGATACCAACTAGAGTTATTGATTATTGGGATAACTTTAACTATTATTTGTCTGTGACTCCGCCCTGGGGCAAGAGATTGGAATTAATAAAAGCCTGTAACAACCTTGTTGTTATGAAGCAGCCTCTATTCATCAAGTGTAATTGGCAATATAGTGGCTGTGTTTTCAGCTGTGCATTTGGACCTTTGCATTATCAGAACTTACAATGAGCAAAGGAGTAACCTCTTAAGTTCCATGTAGGTAATTATTAACAGACCTATACTATTACCAGCTGAAGTGGACGAACAGTGGACGAACAGTTTTCAACATTGCTCCTGTAACTTTTGCTCAGTAACTCTTCAGTTATATTACAAACTGATGCTAGTGCTCAAAGATGAAAAATTACGAATACCATCTCTAGTTACGGAGGCGGATGGGATTTGCATGAATTACCTATTCTTCAGTTATATGGTATCAACTACCTATAGACACTAGGTGTATTCCATGGGTTAAAAGTTTATTGTGCGAATATGCATAATCTGCATGCTCAACTACAAGTTGATACACTATGGTGGTGGCATATGTTAATCACATGGGTGCAGTCAAGTTAAATATCCTGTGATAATTTACCTAACCTCATTTGGCGCTGGTGTATCATCACGTAAAATCTATGACAACACAGAATGGATGTTGTATCACAAAGTATTTAATGACATTGTGATTCGATGGAACACCGAATATCAATATGTTTGCCTCCAGGCTCAATCACCTTTGCAAAAAAATGTGGCACGTGGCAATAGATGCATTCTCGCTACACTGAGGAGGAATGTTCTTTATGTCTTTCCTCCATTTTGCCTCATCAGTCGGGTCTTGCACAAAATCCAGCAAGATCTCACCTCAGGCATTTCGTACTGCCTGACTGGCCTATGCAGCCATGGTTCCGCTAATGTTGGGAATGATAATAGGACCTTATATGGTTATCCTAAACACAAACATTTGCTGGTTCACCCCGTGACTCGGGAAACCATCCTCTGCATGATAAAATCAATTTATAGACTTGCAGACTCTGAGAAGACCGTTCCGGCGGCTCGGGTTGCCAGACCGATCTATGTACGTGCTCACTGCAGAGTGCAGGGATAGCACTGAAAAAGCAGTACATTTTCCTCATCAGGAGATGGGAAATGTTTTGTTTTAATGCCCATGTTACATATAATACGGCACGGATAACTAACGTCTCGGAGTTCATTTTCAGATGGGTCTTTGACAATTAATTAAGTTATAGTACCATTAACTGAGCCAACGTGCCTTCTCATCATTTTTGCTGCAGCAATCGGGGACCCACTCTGTCGGGTCTCACCCTCTGATATCCAGATTTATAAAGGATATCTTTAACGCAAATTCTCCCAGGCTCAGGTACTCTGAAATATGGGATGTTAGCATTGTGCTAAAACTGCTTCACCGGTGGGGCCCAGCTACATCTCAATCCATGGTCAAACTCACTTACAAAGTGGTTATGCTCATGGCGCTAGTCTCAGTGCAACGGGTCCAGCCACTACTTAAATTGCGACTGGACAGGATGGTTACATCTGCTAATAATATACTATTTTATGTTTATGATGTAGTTAAGCAGAGCAGACCAGGGGCGTCAGGTCCCAAACAAGTTTTCATGGCATACCCCATGGACCTTTGGTTGTGTGTGGTCACACATTTACAACAATATGTCAAGGTCACCAAGAGCCTTAGAGGCTCTGCACTAGCAATGTTGTTAGTTACTAAAAACCTCATAAAAGGTATCAATCCAGACCTTCTCCAGGTGGTCAAAACGGGTTTTGGCTTATGCAGGATTAGATACTAATATTTTCAAATCTCACTCCACTAGGGCTGCTACAACATCAGCAGCTAGGGTTATGTACGTTCCACATCCTAGCGGCTGCAGGGTGGTCAAACGGACAAACTTTCCAACATTTTATAATAACCCATTGCCAGACCGGGGGTATTTGCCAATTTCTGTTATGATCTGTTTCATAGTTTCCCCCCAGGATGGGAGGAGTCACTATTATTTTCCTTTGATGATTAAAGCATCAGCATTTTTAACAAACTATGTCATGTCTGAATGCATTAATCTTTTTCACTCATCCATGGTCAATTAATGCAGTGTGTGATGCTTGGACTCGTATCCAGCATGAAATCACAGAGCTTTGAAATCTTCACGTAGTCACTCACGTGACTCCGAAGTAAAATAGTAAGATTCAACAAGAACTTACCAGTTTGAAGTTTGATCTTTATTTTATGAGGAGTTACGATGAGCGATTACGTGCCCACCGCTCCCAACCCTCATATTACAAAGGTCATCTGGTAGTTTTTAGTTCTCTCCAATCTTACTATGTTCAGGTCAACTACTGTTATCAGTGATTTCACACCGCTGCTTTGAAGATTGACGCGCATGCGGGCTGAGGGCCTTCTTCACGTCATTGCTCATCGTAACTCCTCATAAAATAAAGATCAATCTTCAAACTGGTAAGTTCTCGTTTAATCTTACTATTACCCATTCACATTAGTTCAATGTTATCCCACTTTCTCATCTACACATTAGTGTCAATTTTTTCAGAGGCCAATCCTGCAAACCCGCACATCCTTAGTTAAAACGTAATGAAACGGGAGCACCTTGTGGGAACCCACATGATCACAGGGAGAATGAGCAAACTCCATGCAGGCAGCACCCCCAGCTTAGGATGGAACCAAGATCTCAGGCACTGTGAGGCAGGATCTTTCACAGCCACACCACTGTGCCGCCCTTAACTACATTATGGATTCCCGCTAACAAGACTAATGCTGACAATACTGTTGAGTGGAACATTTACATAGGGATTCAGTCATTTGGCACATATATTACAGCGCATCGTGTATGTAAAATCAATTATTTTCTCCCAGTTTAAGGCAATGACAAAGATTTCTGTGGCCAATTTATGCTGTTGTAAAGCTACAACTCGCTACTCTCAATTGTCCATGCATTGATGCACAGATAACAGAGCAGTGGAAATAAAAATTCTGCAGATGCTGGAAATTAGAAATGAAAAACGCAAAATGCTGGGAAAAATTCAACTGGTCAATCAGCATCTGCGGAATGAGAAATAGGTTACGTTTCAGGATTGGGATCCTTCATTAGAACAAAGGAGATAAAACAAAGGATAGACACAAAAAGCTGGAGTAACTCAGCGGATCAGACAGCAGCTCTGGAGAAAAGAAATAGGTGGCGTTTCTTCAGTCTGAAGAAGTGTCTTGAATCAAAACTTCACCTATTCCTTCTCTCCAGAGATGCTGTCTAACCCGCTGAGTTACTCCAGTTTTTTGTGTCTATCTTCGGTTTAAACCAGCATCTACAATTCCTTCCTACACAGGAGAGAAAACAAGGTAGTTTTCAGTAACACAAAGATGGTGAAAGATGGGGAGATAAATGGAATATATTTAGCCATTGCCACCTGCTAACCACCTCACTCCTGGGCCCTGATCAGTTGACGGGCGACACAGTGGCGCAGCTGGTAGAACCGCGGCCTCACAGTGCCAGAGCCTGGGTTCGATCCTGAGCTCAGGTGCTGGACTGTGTGGAGTTTGTACAATCTCCTGGGTTTCCTCTGGGTGCTCCGGTTTCCTTCCACATCTCAAAGATGTGCAGGTTTATAGCTTAATTGACCTGAATATATAAGGAGTGGATGTGAATGTGGGATGACATAGAACTGGTGTGAACAGGCGATCGATGGTCGGGTGGACGGTGGGCCGAAGGGCCTATTTGCATGCTGTGTCTCTAAACTAATAACCCCTGGCTTTTACTTAATTACCAAACACCAGAGATATAATCCACCATCTAACCGAGTGAACAACCTGCCAAACCTCACCAGCACAACAATTAATTTCCCACAACTCAGCAACCCTCTCCACACACTCCAGCATCCAAGCAACCATTGTAGGCCCTATCTCCATTATAGACAGCTTCTGACCATCACCTCAGTTGCCCCTCCCTCTGCCCCCAATCCCTGGTGCTGCTCCTCCACAACAAAAGACAATGCTAGACTTTCAAGGGATTGATGAAGCACCATATAAAATCATCGCTGCACCAACAATGATGGATCAATACACCTCCGCAGAGGCAATAATTTTGTACGTTATTGAGTTTCCATGAAAATACAGTCCAATCCCAGCAATTAATAATGCGGATATTGTTCATAAAATATATAATAATTACACACTTTATATGGTTTGCACAATACAAACACTCTTGAGTCACGACCCGAAACGTCATCTATTCCTTTTCTCGCGATGCTGCCTGACCTGCTGAGTTTCTTCAGCTTTTTGTGTCTATCTTTGGTGAAAACCAGCATCTGCAGTTCCTTCCCACACATACACTCTTTGAATTTCTTACAGCCCTGTAATTCATCATTGCCCCTCATTTTCTCCATAATTCCTTTCCTTTTCCTCAGAGATAATTTCAATTTTTTAAGGTTTCTTCTTAAATTTGAAACAAGATATTCTCTTGACTGATATGCAGCAAATTCA
>CM075986.1:29972006-30059502 GCA_038087875.1 Malacoraja senta | reverse complement strand
GAGCGATATCATCATTCCCCATGGGGCACACATGTTGAGGGGGATGGTGACTCACGTTCCCAGGTTATCCAGAGCGGGAGACCCGTCATTGCATTTTATGGAGGTGCAGCAGGCAGCCGACATAAACGATTGCGATGAGGTAGAACGGGTAAAGCTACTACTGATGACCCTGGATTCGTACCTATGCAAGGCGGTGACCTCCAGGGAAGGGGGAAGACCTGAAACATGGGTAGCGGCACAGACGGCGGCTCTGGAGGCCATGGGGTTGAATCAGGGTAGTCCTTTCACCAGGGTGGGGGAGACAAGGAACAATAGATGTAAAAGATCTATTGGCCTATTTGCAGTCTAAGGCGGGAGGGTCCGGACAGGTAGCCATGGCAACAGGCCAGGGCGCGCCCGTATCTGCACCCCCGGCACCTTTATGACTGCCAGCAAAACAGCCCACATTCCTATGCCCGTTAGTGTATGGCCCATGTGGGAGACCCTGGGTCAAGATGGAGGTCCAGGATGTGGTCGGGAGTTACCTGCTGAACACAGGTGCTTCCAATACTATTGTCCACATGGACAATCCCCGTACATCCCCTCTATCTAGTGGGGCGTCAAGCGACTTTGAGTCTTGAAAAGCGTTATATAAATAAAATTTATTATTATTATTATTATAGTCTTGTCGGTTTTATGGGAAACGAGAATACGGGGTTTTTCTCTGTTCCCTTGTCCATTCGATTAGGAGCACTCCAGGCGCAGTGGAAGTGCGTCCTGATGAGTTGGGAGCAGGAGGGAAAGGGGATACTAGGCACCGACTTTATAGTGGCCCACCAGGTCCTGGTGGACCTGAGGAACCACTGTTTGTGGGGCATAGCAGGAGAAGGGACAGAGAGAGAAGGAGGTAATGGTCATCGAGAGGGCACCAGAGAGAGGGGCTCTGTGTGTCATGAAGCCCAGAGAGGGGTACGATGTAGAGGCCCTAGTGAGGCAGACCCCGACAGAGTATCGAGGCCATGTTAAGCGAAATTTGGCCGCATTCGCTACTCACAAGCACGACTGTGGAAGGGTCACAGGAACAGAGGTCAGGATAGACGGGGATCCCATGTCCCGACCGCAGAAACAGTATAGTTTTCCCCGAGAAGCGGTGGCTGACCTAGAAGTCGCCCTGAGTTCACTGGTTAAGCAAGGCGTTTTGAGGCCCATAGCCACCCACGTGAACTCACCACTCTGGCCCGTACGGAAGCCAGACAATTCATGGAGGGCCACGGTAGATTATAGGGTCCTGAATAAAAACATTACGGCTTGCGCACCAACTGTGGCCGCCGTAGCAGACCTATTAGGGGAAATTCCGGCGTCTGCATCTGTATTTACGGTGCTAGACATCTCAAACGGTTTCTGGTCTATCCCGGTCAGGAAGGAAGACCAGTACAAATTTGCTTTCACATTCAAGGGGCAGCAGTACACGTGGAACTGTCTTCCCCAAGGGTTCCACAATAGCCCCAGCATTTTCCACCAATGTATGGCGGAATGTTTAAAGGAATTCAGTGAGCCCCACAAGGTCGTCCAGTATGTGGATGATATTTTGCTATTCACGGACACCAGTGAGGAACATGGGCCCCTAGTAAACGAACTGCTGGAGCTGCTCTGTAAGAGCGGTTTAAAAGTAAATCCCAAGAATGCACAGATAGGGTTACAAGAGGTAAAGTTCTTGGGACTGACCCTTAGGGCCGGAGAAAGGGGTATCGATACAGCAAGAAGGCAGGCAGTGCAGGAACTCCCAATCCCAGCGGACGTGGGGGGGGGGGGGGTAAGGTCATTTCTGGGAGTCACGGGCTACTGCCGAGACTTTATAGAGGACTATGCCGCGACCGCAGCACCTCTGCTCCGGCTGCTACGCAAAGGGGTAGAGTGGGAGTGGGATGAGCAGTGCGAGTCGGCATTCGTCCATTTGAAGCGGGACCTGCAAAAGGCCCCAGCTCTGGGAGCCATCGACTACAGGGAGGAATTCTTCCTGGAGGTGGCCGCAGGCAGCGACGGCCTGGGCGCAGTGCTCCTCCAGGAACGGCACGGCAAGTTAAGGCCTGTGGTGTATTCCTCCAGAGTCCTCACAGAGGTAGAAAGGTCCTATTCAAACTGTGAGCGGCACCTGCTAGCCACATACTGGGCAGTGAAGAGGGTACAGGTCTTCATAAGAATGTCCCCCATCACCCTCCTGACCCACCATACCCCAACCCAGAAGCTGCTGGACGTTCGGATTAAGGATGGGACCGTTAGCAGTGCGAGGATCACTCGCTGGACCCTCCTCCTTTCCCAAATGGCCTTACGGGTTGAGAGGCTATGTGAGCCCAAGCTCGCAGCCAATTTGGTGTATCCAGGGGAGCCACACCGTTGCTCGGTGGAAGGGGTATGGGAGGTGGACTTTGGGCTTAGAGCAGGGTTACATCCCACGGGTAGGGAAATATACGTGGATGGGTCCAGTTTCATGTCCGAGGGCATAAGGCTCACAGGCTGTGGGATCTGGGACCCCGAGGCGGAGATAGCCCTAGCCCTTAAACTCCCACATACGTTAAGCGCCCAGCAGGCCGAGCTGGTGGCGGTAATGTACGTGGTCACCCATCCCGAGCGTTTCCCCCCTCCATACACCATATGTTCGGACAGCATGTTCACATGCAATTCCTGCACGGAATATCTGGCCATCTGGTCCCGCCGAGGGTACACCTCATCGGACGGGAAGCCCCTGACCACTAAACCCATATTAGAGAGGATAGTAGCAGCTGTAGGGAAGGGTGGGGATAGATATATCCATAAGGTGAAGGCCCATTCCAAACCGGAGCCACGAGGCGAGGGAAATCAGAGGGCGGATCGCTTGGCCAGAGAAGGAGCCAGGAGTGGGAAAACATGGGACCCCTATGAGGAAGGACAGGTAGCTGCAGCCAGGGAGCAGCCTCGAGAAAAGGGGAGTGCGGGAGTGGTTTTGGCCCCGGACCTGACCACGGTCCAGGCACAAGACCCCATTTTAAAGGTTGCCTCAGGAGCCATTTGCAGGCAGGAGAAGATAGAGGGACCGTATGGGGGTAAAGACATGTCAGTAAAGGAAGGCATGTTATTCAAGGGAGATAAGTGGGTAGTGCCTTCCCTGTACAGAAGGGAATTTTTAAAACTAGCCCATGAGGGTCCAGGGTCAGGTCACCCCGGGCCAGAGACCACAAGGCAGCGAGTAGAGATGGCAGGATGGTGGCCAGGGCTCAGGGGAGACGTTCGCGACTTTTGCGCAAGCTGTCTGGTTTGCGCAGCAAACAACCCAGACCCCCAGAAAAGGAAGGTTTCTATGGGACACATCAGGAGGTTGGAAGGGCCATGGCAGTCGATTCAAATTGACTACATCGGACCCCTTCCAACCGCTCAAGGGGGTTACAAGTACTGCTTAGTCCTTGTGGATGTGTTCTCAAAATGGGTAGAGGCCTTCCCTTGCAGAGCAGCCACTGCTGTGGGTATGGCAAAAATCCTGGTTATGGAGGTGTTCACCAGGTGGAGACTCCCACAGTTCGTGGAGTCAGATCAGGGGAGCCATTTCACAGGACAGGTCATGCAGTCCACCCTTAGAATACTGGGCATCAAGGCCAAGTGGCATGTGGCCTACCACCCCCAGTCCTCAGGTCCGGTAGAGCGGTTGAACCGGACAATAAAGGAAAGGATAAGGAAGGAAACAGGGGACTCACCCAACCTGTGGGTGGAGGTTTTACCCCTGGTCCTTATAGGGATTCGGCCCAGCCAGTCCAGGAGTACGGGGTACTCTCCCCATGAGGTTATGACGGGCCGGGTCATGAGAACGCCCATGCACGTTATGGTCCCAGCCTTAACAGAGGGACAGCTCAGGGAAGTGAACCGGGACAAGTTCGCCAAGAGGCTATTTGAACAACTTAGGCAGGTTCACTGGCAGGCAGCCAGAAACATGGGGGCCCAGCACCAAAGAAACAAGCTACTGCTGGAGCCTCGCAGGCATTGCGAGTGGGCAGTGGGGGACCAGGTAATGGTCAGGAGATATGCTAGGGTAGGGGTGTCCAAACCCTTGTATGCTGGCCCATACAACATAGTGGACAAGGCCAGTCCCATGGTGTATGCCATTCAGCTTCCCCGTAGAGTCAAATGGTTCCACATCAACCAGTGTAAATTGTTCGACCCCACAAGGGCAGGGAAAAGTAAGAAAGGGGTACATGTCAGGGAACAGGATCAAGAACAGACCCGGGTTGATGTGGAAACCGTAGGGGAGCCAGGCGAGCCCACAGGTAGTCAGCCTGAAGTAGCCTGCTGCGTCCCAGGGCGAGGACTGGAAGCAGCGGGGAAGGATGCTGATTCCAACCCTCCGCAGGCAGGTACCGTAGACTGCCTAAGAGAGGCAGAACTAGCAGAAGCAGAGGAGATGGAGGTATCACCTCTGGTGTGGGAACCCCCGGTCAGACGTAGGAGTAACAGGGTCACTAAACCCCCAGTAAGGTGGTCCCCATCCCTAATTAAACCTAGGGCTAGGGCCGGCCACAGGAGGGCCGGGAGGGAGAGTGGCCGAAACAGGGCACTACGGAGTGCGGCTGGAGGGAGCCCAGTCTCCGCAGGGAACGTAGGGGTATCTCGAAACCCCGTAGTGCAAAGGGAGGTGAGGGGCAGTCAGGCCCCTCGACAGGAGGAGTTCTGGCCTGCATGGGTGGGCCCACCAGAGGGGTGGCCCCAGCGTGATGGGGACCAGTTATGAGTTGGCCACCCGGAGACGGGTGGCGTTGTATATAGCATTGGTTTGTGTGTGAGTAGATGTAGTTAGCGTTTAGTAATAAGATATAGGGTTTTGTATAGATACAGGGGAGTACAGGGACGGACAGTACAGGAACGTCGGCTGCCTCGAAGGGATGGGCTGTGGAAAAGTAGACCACAACAGACAAAGACAAAACCCCGTATGCCATTATTAGGACGGTAGCCGCTACCATTGGCCGGATGGCCACTCTTCCATGGGTGTGATGGAGTGCAGGGAGGCGGATAGCGATGTGGAGGCAAGGAGGTGTTTTGCTTTGTTTTCCAGATGGGTAGTCCCGCCGTATGGATGATGGCAACGAGGTTCTGGGGGAGGAAAATGCGGTGGTAGGTTCGGGGCTGCACGAAGAGGTGGCAATGACTACATCTAATAGAAATCATAGCACAATTGGAGACACATGCAAATACGATAAACGCTTTGATTAAAGAGGACCGGAATGCGTCCGATCAGGCTGCACAGAATGAGTTGTGTGGGCTGTATGGTGCGTGGTTGTTGGGGGAGGGGAGGAGCAACCTGGAAGACCTGAGGCAAGGTCGGGTCCCCTCCTGGATAAGCAACCAGCACCAAGCAGCGCTACACCCTTATAACAACACTTTGAGTCCTTGTCAGCTTTGTGTGGCCTCCGAGGCCTACCCGGTATCGGTGGATTGCGGAAAGTCCAATCACCATAATGGGAGTGGTCGTAAGAATCCCGGTGATGGGAACCTCGGCATGACCAGCTCCTCTGTACCGAGTGGAGAACGTGGGAGTTGTTCGTGGGGGGGTGCATATTCGCTACGGGAAGGTCCCGCCTTATGTCATAGTGAGGGAGCAAGCTGTGACAGGCATTGACCTTTTGGGTTGTCGGAGCCGGTGAGCACAGGTAATCCTGTGTCCCCAGCACATGGGCGCCGAGGCTAGGCTTCAGTGTGGGTTCAGGACTGTTGGGGCACAGCCTATAAACTGTACCATGGAGGCGATGGCGGCAGACCATGTCCCTCCACAGGTGGCGTATATAGGCAGTGGGACATACTGTGTCACCACAAGTGCCCAGCGGTATCAGCACGGATCACTGCTGTGGTGCCCGATACCACACAGCAGCTTCTGTTTTAAACCCAGGGCAGAAGTCCATGTGGCACAGCAGCGAATATTACCCAATCTTCGGTTCACCTCTCGGTACGAGAAAATGTAACGGACTTATCTAACTATGTGGCCCATTTCCGGTATGATATTCCCCCAGTGAAGGAAAAATTAAAAGAGTTGCTGGCGGCGGTCGAGTTGTCGCACAAACACTTCTTCTCCCTGGAACAAAAGACACTGGATATCGCCAGGGAGATAGAAGAAATCAAGTCTCCAAGTTGGTGGGACCTGGAGTCCTGGATCGTAGTTCCAGTATGGGTCCGCATCGTGTCCCATGTTCTGATCATCTGCCAGATGATAATTGTGGTGTATTTGCTATGTATTAATTGCAAATTTAAAAGGCGGAGGAGGATGACCAAATTACAACAGCTGGTAAATCGAGCCTCCCGACGCAGCTGTAACGACACCTCGGCACTGTAAAATGTCTGTACTCTATTGCAATGGTTTTCGTACATATGTTGTGATCCCTGCATTTTCAGGGAACGGTCGTGATGGTACTGTATGGTTTGTGGGATTGATTTAAAGTAAAAGGTGTAAAGTAAAAGTTAATGTGCTTCGAGGGTCTAGTTTAGCAATTAAGGGGTCTTTCGGGAACATAATTTCACAATCTCGACAGGGGTGTTTACAGCTCTTGAGGCTGGAGGAGTTGCCCACTAACTTTGTCAATCGATACGGTCCATGCAAGCCTGGACGTATCGTAGGGGCATGTAAATTATTGGGGGCAAATCCTCCCCAAGATTATGGAAGAACTCGGGGATAAGGACCTGGACATTTTAAAAACGGACATGCTGGCTGCAAAAGGAAAACCCCCAAGGGATCACAGAAGAACAAGTTTAAAACCTGTCTGTGGGCCTGGGCAGCCACGTGACTATGCGAATGGTGAGAACAGGAAAGGCCGGGACGAAGATAACGAGATTATCTTGGAAAGACAAAGGAAGGAACCGAGCCCAGCAGACGGGGGTAAATAGCCCAGCAGCAAGACAATCACCATCGTAAATGGCCCATCCATCAGGACAATGGGAGCCCATCCAGGTGATGGGATAACGATTAAGTGGATGCATCGTGACATCAGCAAACCCATTATCATCGGAAGCCTATTGTTCATGCCAGATCGAAACTGGGAATCATCGAAAGACCCTTTTGTCCAGAGGACCACCTGGGACGTTTTGGGGGAGAAACTCTTGGGTATAAGAAGGAGCGGGCAAGCAAGGGCTCTCCCTCTTTTTTCTGCTCTGTTGGACGACTCCTGACCCTGCATCGATCTAGCTGTAAGTACCCCAGACGACCTGGTGAAGTTCCCGAAATAGGATAGAGGTTGAGAGAAGGGGAAAGGCGGTGCATTTGTAATTGAAATTGTGTAAAGTAAGTTTTTACGACATGCCCGATAATTTTCTTTCCATAGTCTTAGTTTAAAGCATAAGTTTAGTCACGTATTATGTAGAGTTGGTGAGATTCGATTTCTAATTTGTTCAATAAAGCCTGTAAATTTTAGACTTGCTTTGAGTCCGTCTTGGTTTCTGTTTTCTCTCATCAGCACGCTCTGGTCAAGTCAACCTTTTATCATATCCCACCATAATTCCGAGATCTAGAACCCAGGGAAACCCTTTTTTTTGTATTCTCTCTTGGGAACCGCTTGAGTGGAGTGGTGGCCGTTTGACCCACCGACAAGGGAGAGAATCACTTGGGCAGTTGGGCCTGAAGTGGAGCAAAGGGAACTAAACCCCTACAACGGGTAACAATTCGGGTCGAGACAATCTGAAGAAGGGTCTCAACCCGAAACGTCACCCTTTCCTTCTCTCCAGAGATGCTGCCTGGCCCTCTGAGTTACTCCAGCATTTACATCTAACCACAATTTCTACTTATATTTTAATGTCTCTGATCTGTATTACTATTAGAATGTGGGAAATGAAGCAACAAATTTGTTTTTGCTTAGTTTAGAGATACAGCCTGGACTCAGGCCCTTCGGCCCACTGAGTCCATGCCAACCAGCGATCACCCCATACACTAGATTCTATCCTACACACTAGGGGCAATTTACAGAAGCCCACAAACCTACAAACCTGCACATCTTTGGAGTGTGAGAGGAAACCGGAGCACTCGGAGAAAATCCACGCGGTCGCAGGAAGAACGTATAAACACCGTTCAGACAGCACCCGTCGTCAGGATCGAACCCGGGTCTCTGATGCCGCAAGGCAGCAACTCTAGCACTGGGTGATCTTTATTCACCACATTGACAGAGGGTATAAATATTGACCAGCACCTGGACATCTTTTTTCTTTGTAGTGTTATCCCTTGCGTACATCTGACAGAACAGATTTAAGAACTCATCCACAGGACCACGTTTTTGGCAACTTGGTGATGCCTCCGAATTACAGTGGAGTGATAACATCAGTTGAGTGGAACTTAAACTCACGACTTTTTGAGATGCGAGAGTGAGGCCATCTAAATTTCAACTGACTCAGCCCTTTCAAAAATAAATATATTCCCTAGTCCTGTTATTAACTGAAGGCGGAAGTGTGGATGTGGCTAGCTGTAGTTAGCTACAGAGTCCTGAGCGCATACTGAGATAATACCTGGCTTATTCAGCACATAACATCTTGTGCTTCATGTGCTTGTTTTAATGAGCAGCAGATTGTTACATTAAGAACCTAATTGTGCCTCATTATAGAATCATATTGTTTGAATTATTACTGGTGAGATTTATGTGGAAAATCTCAGCTCGAAACAAACTCTACCAAAAATGCAAATTCTACAGATTCCACTTAATATTATGCCTACTTTTAAATGAACCAATATTTATAATAATAAGACGTTCAGGTTTGTAGGTTAATTGGGCGGCACAGTGGTGCAGCGGTAGTGTTGCTGCCTTACAGCACCGGGGCATGAGTTCAATCCTGCCTACAGGTGCTGTTTGTACGGAGTTTGTGCGTTATCTGTGGGGGATGTGCTTGAGAGGCGTATGAGGAGCAAGTTGCAGGCCATCCTCGACAACTCCGGGCACCCCCTCCATGAAATTCTGGAGGGTCAAAAGAGCACACGGGACAACAACCGACTCCTCTCCCTGCGCTGTAGAACGGAGCGGTTCAGGAGATCTTTCACCCCTGCACCCATTAGATTTTATAATACTGACTGCTAGGCTCTAGGGGGATGCTTTGCATTTTTAGTTAATTATTGGGTCTTTTTAAGTATTTATTGCTTTCAGGTATTGTCCATATTATTTTTAATGTATTTTTTGTCTGCTTTTGTTCTGAATGTGTGGGTTTGTTGGTTGTTGGCTCTTGGACATCTGAATTTCCCTGGGGATCAATAAAGTATTTATTATTATTATTGTTATTATTATTAGTATAATAATAATAATAATAATTATTATTATTATTATTATTATTATTATTATTATTATTATTATTATTATTATCCCTATGAACACGTGGGTTTTCTCTGGTTGCTCCAGTTCCCACACTCCAAAGATGTACAGGTTTGTAGATTTAATTGGCTTGGTAAAATTGTAAATTATCCCTAGTGTGTGTAGGATAGTTAGTGTGGTCTGCATGGACTCGGTGGGCCTCAGTAGGGCATTTTTTTGTGCTGTATCTCTGAATTAAACACATTTAACATTGTCTTATTGACATTTAATATATCCCCAAATTCTTTATGAAATTATCATTAAACCAAATGTTAACACCTGTGCCATAAAAGGATACATTACGACAGATGTTCTAATATAAGTAAGTAAGTTTATTGGCCAAGTATTCACATACAAGGAATTTGCTTTTTTGCTCTGCCCACAAGTAACAACATGACATACAGTGACAGTTACGAATGACTCAGAAAACACTAAACATTAATAATAATAAAACATTAATGATAAAACACCATTGATCAAGCATGTGAACCAACAAAATACCAGATTAAAGGGAGGCTACAGATTTTTGGCTGTTGAGTAGAGCAACTACTCATGGATAAAAACTATTTTTATATCTGGCTGTGGCAGCTTTGACAGTCCGGAGTCGCCTTCCAGAGGGAAGTGATTCAAAGAGTTTGTGGCCAGGGTGAGAGGGGTCAGAGATGATCTTGCCCGCTCGCTTCCTGGCCCTTGCAGGGAAGGTTGCAGCCAATAATCTTCTCTGCTGATCGGACGATTCGCTGCAGCCTCCAGGTGTCGTGCTTGGTGGCTGAGCCAAACCAGACCATGATGGAGATAGATAGATAGATAGATAGATAGATAGATAGATAGACATTTATTGTCACATACACCAATTGGTGTAGTGAAATTTAACTTGCCATGCAGCACACAAATAAAGATTACAACAAAGAATTTAACAACATAAAAACATCCCCCCACAATAGTACGCACTGTGGGGGAAGGCAGCAAAGTCCAGTCCCATCCCTAGTTCACCCATAGCCGGGGCCTATTGAGGCCTCTGCAGTCGCCGATACGGTAGCCCGATGCCTCGGGCCCTCTCGCCGGATGATGAAGCTCCGGCGTCGGGTGAACACTTTCAGCGGCCCGGAGTTTCTGGAGCGGCTGCCTCCTCCCAGTAGACCGCGGCTCCCGAAGTCCACGAGCAGCGCTGGTCGATGCTCCGACTCTGGCGACCTCGTCGTGAGATCCCAGGCTCCGCGGTGTTCCAAGCTCAGCACCGCCCGCGGCTGGAAGCTCCGCAGACCGCAGGTTCGCGATGTTGGTGCCGGCTGTCACAGCACTCCGGAGCTTACTGCACGACGACCCGGGTTAGGCATCGCCTGCTCCGCGATGGTACTTCAGCGCTGTGCCGCCGCCGAAGCTGCAGTCCTGGCCGGTCCCGGCAGGAAAACGCCGCTCCGGTCTGCCCGTCGGCCGCGAGGAAGGGGCGAAGATCCGGCTCGGAGAAAAGCCGCAACTCCGACCAGGTAGGTACTGAGAAAATAGATTCCCCCTAACCCCACCCCCCACCCTCCACATAAAAAGACTAAAGACCTCCAAAACAAACACTTTCAACTAACTAACATTTTTTTAAGGGTTAAAAAACTAACAGCTGCTGGCAGGGCAGCCATACTCGACGGCGCCCCAGGTGAGAACAGACTCTACGATGGCCGTGTAGAATTGGACCATCATTGCCTGTGGCAGATTGTGCTTCCTCAGCTGCCGTAGGAAGTACATCCTCTGTTATGCCTTTTTGACTGTGGAGTCGATGGTAGCCCCCCACTTAAGGTCCTTGGAGATGATGGTTCCCAGGAACTTAAAAGACTCCACAGATGTGACTGTAGTGTTGTTGATGGTGAGTGGGGTGAGGGGAGGGGGAGCTCTCCTAAAGTCTACAATCAGTTCCACTGTCTAAAGAGCATTGAGCTCTAGGTTGTTGCGATGGCACCAGGACGCCAGCTGTGACACTTCCTGTCTGTAGGCAGATTCCTCCCCATCCTGGATCAGTCCAATCAGGGTTGTGTCGTCCGCAAACTTGAGAAGCTTGACAGGTGTCTGTGGAGGTGCAGTCGTTGGTGTAGAGAGAGTAGAGGAGAGGAGAGAGTACGCAGCCTTGCGGTGCTCCTATGCTGAATGTTTGCGGGTCCGAGATGTGCTTTCCCAGCCTCACATGCTGCTTCCTGTCTGTCAGGAAGTTGGTGATCCACTGACAGAGGGGTTCAGGCACAGTCAACTCGGAAAGTTTGGAGTGTAGTAGCTCTGGCACAATGGTGTTGAATGCAGAGCTAAAATAGACAAACAGGATCCTCGCATAGGTCCCCTGGCGGTCTAGGTGCTGTAGGATGAAGTGCAGGCCCAGGTTGACTGCATCATCCACAGATCTATTGGCCCGATATGCAAACTGCAGAGGGTCCAGCAGGGAGTTTGTGATATTTTTCAGCTTGACCAGCACAAGCCTTTCGAGTGTCTTCATTACTACAGAGGTCAGTGCGACAGGCCTGTAGTCATTAAGACAAGTAATCCTTGCTTTTTATATCTTTTTATATTAGGACACCAGTCCTTTCTTGACTCTCTTGTGTTCAAAAGCTGAGTGAAGGGAGAAGGATGGAGATGGTACCTTCATAAAGAAATGGATAGAAACAGTGAAGAGAGGGACAGCTTTTCACATTGACATTTGCAGTGCGGCGATGAAAGCCAACAATGCACAAAAGGCTGGAATTGAAGTAGTGGTGGGATCTCGGCAGACTATGCAGGTGGAGAAAGTTACAGAGACCATATGGGGATGGTTAAGGAAGCGATTTGAAAACCAGATTAAAAATGTGTTGATGTGCAAGAAACATTCTTGGAAAATGACCAAAGGAGTAATGAGCAAAAAGGATAGTGCAAATTGGTATGCAATCCACAGAGTTTTAGGTGAGTTCATAGAAAAGGACGTTCTTTTAGGAAGGAGATGTGGAGACATTTCTTTAGTCAGGGAGTGGTGAATCTGTGGAATTCTTTGCCACAAAAGGCTGTGGAGGCCAAGTCAGTGGATATCTTTAAGGCAGAGATAGATAGATTTTTGATTAATACAGGTGTCAGAGGTTATGGGGAGGGCAGGAGAATGGGGTAAGGAGGGAGAGTCATAGAGTCACAGAGTGATGCAGTGTGGAAACAGGCCCTTCGGCCCAACTCGCCCACACCAATGTCCCAGCTACACTAGTCCCACTTGCCTGCGCTTGGTCCATATCCCTCCAAACCTGTCCTATCCATGTACCTGTCTAATTGTTTTTTAAATGATGGGATAGTCCCAGCCTCAACTACCTCCTCTGGCAGGTACACAAAAATGCTGGAGAAACTCAGCGGGTGCAGCAGCATCTATGGAGCGAAGGAAATAGGTAACGTTTCGGGCCGAAACCCTTCCTCAGACGCTCCATAGATGCTGCTGCACCCGCTGAGTTTCTCCAGCATTTTTGTGTACCTTCGATTTTCCAGCATCTGCAGTTCCTTCTTTAATACCTCCTCTGGCAGCTTGTTCCATACACCCACCACCCTTTGTGCGAAAAGGTTACCCCTCAGATTCCTATTAAATCTTTTCCCCTTCACCTTGAACCTATGTCCTCTGTTCCTCGATTCCCCTGCTCTGGGCAAAAGACATTGTGCATCTACCCGATCTATTCCTCTTATGATTTTGTATACCTATATAAGATCTCCCCTCATCCTCTTGCGCTCCATGGAATAGAGACCCAGCGTACTCAACCTCTCCCTATAGCTCACACTCTCTAATCCTGGCAACATCCTTGTAAATCTTTTCTGAGCCCTTTCAAGCTTGACAATATGTTTCCTATAACATGTTGCCCAGAACTGAACACAATATTCTAAATGCGGTCTCCCCAGCTATCTTGGGGAACGGCTGCTAACCAGCAGCCGTCCGTTAAATTCACTTTTTTTCTTAGTTTTTAGTTCTCTTGGTCTATGTCTGTTGGGGAACTTTGACTTTTCATGTGGGGGGGTAAGGGGGAAACTATTTTCTAGGTCCCTACCTGGTCGGTGAGGCAGCTTTTTCTCCGGTCTGCCCCGTCGACCCGTCCTCGTGGCCTACCAGCGGGCCTGGAGCGGCGTTTCCTGGTGGGGACTGCCCAGCACCTTCAGCTTCGGTGGCGGCACAGCGCTGGAGCGCTATCGCGGTGCGGAGCGGGCGATGCCTTGCCTGGGTCGCCGCGCTGGATCGACGCGCTGGAGCTCCGGTGAGCTGTGGGTCTGTGGAGCAGCCTGCGGGTCTGCGGGTCTGTGGAGCGGCCAGCTGCGGGCGGCGGCGCCAATCCTAACATCGGGAGCTCGGAGCTCCAAATCGGCGCGGCCTTGTCGGCTTCAGGTGCCACGGACTCCGGTAGGAAATCGGCCGTTCCAGCCATCCCAGCCGCTGCGAGGACTCTCCTGACGCCGGGGCAACTGCACCCGGCGAGAACGGCCAGGAACATCGGGCCTCCGTAGAGGCAACTGTGGAGGCCTCAATAGGCCTGACTTTGGGGAGAACTGGGGTTGGGGACTGGATATTGTGCCTTCCCCCACAGTGGTAACCATTGTGGGGGGATGATTTTGTGTGTAGTGTGTAGTGTCTATGTTAGTCTATGTCCAAGATGGCGGTCGGAAGGGAGAGTGTACGCTGGCGCGGTTTGGCTGCCGCTGCTCTCTCTTCACATTGTGTTTCTGAATTTTGTTGTTGTCTTTTTTGGATCGAATTTCTGTCTTTAATTTGTGTATTGGTGATGTCTTTATAACTTATTTTACTCTGATTATATGTTTCTTTGTTAAATTTTGTAAGGTGTCCTTGAGACTTTTGTATAGGCGCCCATAAATAAAATCTATTATTATTATTATTATTATTATACAACTGCAACATGACCTCCCAACTTCTATACTCAAAACTCTGACTGATGAAGGCCAAAGAGCCAAAAGCCTTTTTGATCACCTTATCTACCTGCGACTCGACCTTCAAGGAACCATGCACCTGTACTCCTAGATCCCTCTGCTCTATAACACTACCCAGAGGCCTACCATTTACTGTGTAGGTCCTGCCCTTGTTCGATGTCCCAAAATGCAACACCTCACACTTCTCTGTATTAAATTCCATCAACCATTCCTCTGCCCATCTGGCCAATTGATCCAGATGCTGCTACAATCTTGCACAACCATTTTCACTATCTGCCACTAACTTTTGTATCATCAGCAAACTTGCTAATCTTGCCCTGTATGTTCTCATCCAAATCATTGATGTAGATGACAAACAGTAACGGGCCCAGCACCGAACCCTGAGGCACATCACTAGTCACAGGCCTCCAGTCTGAGAAGCAATCTTCCACCATCCTTCCTTCCATGGAGCCAATTTGCTATCCATTCAGCTATCTCTCCTTGGATCCCATGCGATCTAACCTTCCACAGCAGCCTACCATGCGGAACCTTGTCGAACGCCTTACTGAAGTCTATGTACACAACATCTACAGCTCTGCCCTCATCAACCTTTTTGGTCACTTCTTCAAAAAAATCTATCAGATTTGTGAGACACGACCTCCCAGGTACAAAACCATGCTGACTATCCCTAATCAGCCCTTGCCCATCCAAATGCATGTATAACCTATCTCTCAGAATACTCTCCTGTAAATTATCAACTACAGATGTTAGGCTCAGCGGCCTATAGTTTCCAGCATTTTCCCTGCAGCCCTTCTTGAAAAGAGGTACAACATTTGCCACCCTGCAGTCTTCCGGCACCTCCCCTGAATTTAAGGACGACTCGTAAATTTCAACCAGGGCTCCCGCAATTTCCTCTACAGTTTCCCACAATGTCCTTGGATATAGTTCATGCCCTGGAGATTTGTCTACCTTCAAACACGACAGTACCTTCAGTACTTCTTCGACAGTAACCCTGACTGTTCTCAAGACACTTCCAGTCACTGCTCCAATTTCCTCCGTCCTATTGTCTTTCTCCTCGGTTCGAGAAGAAATACTCATTTAGGACCTTGCCCATCTCCTGTGGCTCCACACAGAGGTGACCGCTTTGATTCCTGAGAGGTCCCACTCTCTCTCTAGTTACCCTATTCCCCCTTATGTATTTAGAAAATCTTTTGGGATTGTCCTTAATGCTACCCTCCAGAGCTATCTCCTGGCCCCTTTTTGCCCTCCTGATTTCATTTTTTAGTTTACTCCTTAGCTCTCGAAACTCCTCCAGGGATGCAGTTGATCGCAGCTGCCTATACCTGTCCCATGCATCCTTCTTAATTTTGACTAATATCTCAATTTCCCTCATCAGCAAAGCTTCGTTACGTTTGCCTGCTTTGCCCTTCACTCTAACGGGGACGTGCACATCTTGAGCTTTCTTCAGTACACTTTTAAAAACATCCCACTTGCCCGATGTTCCTTTCCTCTCTAATCAACTGCTCCAGTCAACTTGAGCGACACCTTCTCTCATACCCTCAAAATTGGCCTTACCCCAGTTAAGCATTTTAACAAATGGACCCACTCCGTCCCTATCCATAACTATCTTAAACCTAATCGAACTGTGGTCACTGGTCCCAAAAGGCTCCTCTACACACACTTCATTAACTTGCCCGTCCCAATCTCCCAATACTAGATCCAGCGTTGCCCTCTCACATGTGGGGGTCTCCACATACTGCTTAAGAAAACTCTCCTGAACATTATTGAGGAATTCACGCTATGATTTTCCCAGTCTATTTTGGGAAAGTTAACATCCCCTACTACAACAACTGTATTTGACCTGTAGCTGTCTGCAATCTCCCGGCATAATTGTTCTTCTAATTCCCATTGACTATTCGGGGATCAGCCATGATTGAATGGTGGAGTAGACTTGATGGGCCGAATGACCTAATTCTACTCCTATCACTTATGAACTTATGAAAACATATCAAACAATGGATTGAATGAGAGTTTTGACAACAGGAAGCCGTGGTAGGCCCGGAGTATGCCCGGAGTAGGCCCGGTAGGCCCGGAGGCCCGGTAGGGTCAAGAGCTTCAAATTCCTGGGCGTGCACATCTCTGAAGATCTTTCCTGGTCCGAGAACACTGATGCCATTATTTAGAAAGCACATCAGCGCCTCTACTTCCTGAGAAGATTACGGAGAGTCGGTTTGTCAAGGAGGACTCTCTCTAACTTCTACAGGTGCACAGTAGAGAGCATGCTGACCGGTTGCATCGTGGCTTGGTTCGGCAACTTGAGCGCCCTGGAGAGGAAAAGACTACAAAAAGTAGTAAACTGCCCAGTCTATCATCGGCTCTGACCTCCCTTCCATCGAGGGGATCTATCACAGTTGCTGCCTCAAAAAGGCTGGCAGTATCATCAAGGACCCACACCATCCTGGCCACACACTCATCTCCCTACTACCTTCAGGTAGAAGGTACAGGAGCCTGAAGACTGCAACGACCAGGTTCAGGAATAGCTACTTCCCCACAGCCATCAGGCTATTAAACCTGGCTCGGACAAAACACTGAACTTTATTAGCCAATTAACTGTTATTTGCACTTGATCAGTATATTGATTCATGTGTGTATATATTTATAGAATGGTATATGGACACACTGATCTGTTTTGTAGTCAATGCCTACTATGTTCTGTTGTGCTGAAGCAAAGCAAGAATTTCATTGTCCTATCAGGGACACATGACAATAAACTCACTTGAACTTGAACTTGAGTTAGTCAATCAAGGGGAAAGAATCTCAAACTATTCCCTCAGCTTATCTTCAATTTTCTTTAGCTGTTTCTCATTCCTTCCCTCATGACATGGTTGACTTGTAACACATTGTAGTTCCCCCACTGCCCTCCATAAATTCATGTTCTAGGAGCAGCATCTGCAGCATCTGCAGTTCCTTCCTACACAACTACTTACCAATGCTCAATTAGGTTTTGCCAGGATCGCTGGGCTCCAGACACCATCACATCCTCTATCCCAGCCTGAGCTGGTCAATGGACATCAAGGAGGAGAGACTCCAGTGGTTGGTCATACCTCGCTCAAAGGAAGATGGCAATGGTCACAAAGGAAGATGTCCACTCTCTCCAAAATTATGTATTGTTGCTGTATATGTTGTTTTGTTTCATGTTTGTTTTAATTGTATGGTATCATGCTTGTTTTAATTGTAAGGTGTCCTTGAGAGTCCTGAAAGGCGCCCTATAAATAAAATGTATTATTATTATTATTATTATGGTGGTGGTCCATGACCTAGAACAGTTCTCCGCTTCATCAAATGCTTTCCGACCATCACAAGGTCAGAAGTGGGGATGGCTGCTGATGTTTGCACAATGTTCCATTATCCTTCCATTCTCTGCATGCTGGTCTGCATTTGAAGAGTATCCAAGACATCTAGGGTGCTGGGGAATGGGCGGACATTGGCAGGGAGGTAGTGCCACAGCCATAGGTGGAGGCTCTGACAGTGGGATTGGGTTGGGAAAACAGGCAGGGAAATGTGAGGGGAGTTTGCAAGCAAAGACAGAGCTAGCTGGTAGTCTCTGAACAAGATCTAGGCTTGAAGAACTGATGGTTGGGGAATGTCAGAATGAGAGGCTGAGTGTCTAGTCCAGTAAGCAAGCAGCCAATACTGGTAGGGACGGTGGAACTGCTTGTTCCGGGAAATGGAGTGACGTTTGTGGATTGGGAAATATGAGTGGGTTAAGTGATGGATGGGTTATGGGTGACGCCACATTTTGTGGGACAAGAGTGGGTATTGTGGTGTCAACCCAAAAGATTAGGGCAAGAATACTATTTGGTTTAGTTTAGTTTAGATTAGTTTAGTTTAGACCGAAGATAGTCACAAAAAGGTACTGAGCTGAAGTAACTCAGCGGGACAGGCAACATCTCTAGAGAGAAGGAATGGGTGACATTTCGGGTCAAGACCCTTCTTCATAGTTTAGTTTAGTTTAGTTTAGAGATGCAGTGTGGAAACATGCCTTCGGCCCACCAAGTCCAAGCCACCAATGAAGAACCGTACATTAGTTCTATTCTACACACTAGGGACAATATTACAATTTACCAAATCTAATTAACCTACAAACCCTGAATGAGGGAGGAAACCAGAGCACACGTAGAAAACCCGCGTGGTCACAGGGAGAACATACAAACGCCTTACAGACAGCACCCGTCGTCAGGATTGAACCCGGGTATCGGCCGCTGTTAGGCAGCAACTCTATCTGTGCGCCACTGCACTGCCCCTTTAAAGAGGTCCCAGTCCAGTGCTGTCTAAACAAGTCCTATTTGTCACATGAGTGCCCAACAGTGGTCACTTCTAGGACCGCATGGTCTAATTTCTTCTGGATTAGAGTGTTTCAGCTACATACTTGGATTGTTTTCTCTGGAACATCGGAGGTTGAGGGGAGACTTGATAGAAGTATATTAAAATTGCAAGAGGCATAGATAGGGTAGACAGTCATAACCTTTTCCCAGGGTGGAAATGTCCAGTACTAGAGGGCATAGCTATGCAGTGAGAGGGGGAAAGTTTAACGGAGATGTACTGAGCACGTTTTTTACACAGCGGACAGTGGGGACCTGGAACATGCTGCCAGGGGTGGTGTTGGGGGCAGATATGATAGTGGCGTTTTAGAGGATTTTAGATCAGCACCTGGAAGTTCAGAGAATAGAAACTTTTGAAACTTTGTCGGCACCAGAAATGTGGCAACTCTGTGTACTACCTGCGTGAAGACTGCTGTAAGATTTTAGAGGGTTGTGCGCAAAAACAATGAATTTCATTGTACCGGGGTACATGTGACAATATAAGGCCATTGAACAGAGGAATATTGATCATGTGCAAGTAGATGAGATGAGTTTAGCTTGGCATCATGTTCAGCACAAACACTGTGGGCTGAAGGGCCCGTTCCTGTTCTAAAGGGCCTGTCCCACTATGGCGAGTTTATTTGCGAGTTTAGGAGAGTGTCATGGTCCTGTTGTATCGCCAAAAATTTGGCATCCTTCGACTAAGTAGAACACCTCCTACGACCTCCTTCGACTATGTGGAGAACCTCCTACGAATATGTAGAAGACCTCCTTCAACTATGTAGAAGACCTCCTTCGACTTCCTTCGACTATGTTGAAGACTAGCTTCGACCAGCTTCGATTTAATCGCCGATGCTCTCGGGAAAATTGGACTAGACAACCTTTGATTACCTTCGATTACCTTCAATTACCTTTGATTACCTTTGATTACCTTCGATCACATGCCGACCTACTACGACCTACTTCAACTAAACCTAAGAGTAAAAAAGTATCGATTTTTTCCATGCCGACCAATTTTTACTTGCAGAAAATGTTTCAGCCTGCTGAAAAATTCTCCTCGATCAAACTGAGGCTGCGAGTAGTAACCACTATCTAGCAATGTTACAAAATTTTGAGATTTTAAAAATAAAGTCTGCAATTTATCCCATCAGATAAAGCATAAAAAGAAGTTTAATTTGACACTTAATTCACTTTCCTATCTTCAGTATTAAAAAAGTTATGGCCATTATCATACTCAGAAATTAGCATCTAGTTCCCTATTGCTTTTCCATTGACTTAACACAAAAGCTGTGATCGAGGACAGTTAAAAGCCCATAACTTTCTTAAAAATTATGGTAACTGAAAGAAATTTTCAGGTATTATAGATTGAAGCATTCTGAAACAAATATGAAACAATCTTACTTCGAAGACATGAAAGTAAAGCATATAATTAGTTAGTTACCTAATTGTAGCTAATTACAAAATTCAATTACTAGATCTAAACATCTATCAATTTCTTAAGAATAGATTAACATTTTTAAATAGCCTAAGTGTCCAAATAACATTCACACAATAATTCACAATATAACATAATTTTTAAATCTAATTTTCATGAATTTACAGGCCAAATGGAAGGAATTGAATGTTTAATACCTGTAAATTAATGGGGATTTAATTCATCTTGCGAGTGAGGATTACTGGAACGCGATCTTTTGGAACGTTCATTTGCGGTGAATTTAACCCCGTATTGGCATGAAAAATACTGCCGTTAATTCGGGGAATAAAATCACCGTGTCGCATGACAAAATGTGAATTAAAGGCTTCTTAAGAAGCACTTTTATACATTTAAAGAAAGCACTTTCGTTTACCTGTCCATTGTGTGAAATCCGTCCCCGTTATCGGCGTTGACGCTTCAGGAGCTGCTTTTAAAATGACTGTAGCACTGACATTGACGATTTAATAAAAATAAAAAATTCACAAAACGCCGGTAGGAACGATTTTGTCAGCCAACGCTTGTACTCCAACAAAATATTCCCAGGACAAGGTAGGAGAAACCCGTGTTTTAACCCCGCCCCCCCTTAAAGGCGCCAAAATCGCGCACACGGCCAGTGGCAGAATTACAGCGCGACTGAAGGTAAGTTTTGTAACATACCTACACTATGCGGGGACTCCTCTCGACCATGAAGGAGACTTAAGGGCCTGTCCCACTTTCACGACCTCTGCCGAGTTTGCCCTTGACTCAAACTCGCAGCATGGTCGTCACGAGGTCGTAGGAGGTCGTAGGTAGGTCATAGCAGGCCGTGATGCTAGTCGTAGGTACTCGTGGCATCAAGTAGGTTGGGGCATGTTTCTAGCATGATGAAAAATGTCCACGAGTAAAAAAGGTCGTGAATTAGGTCGTGAAAGTGGGACAGGCCCTTTACCGGTGACCACCTACGACCACGTGTTGACCATGCTGCGAGCTTGTGGCGAGCGCACTCTCCTAAACTCGCAGATAAACTCGCCATAGTGGGACAGGCCCTTAAATTCCATGATCTCCTGCCATCCAAAGGATGTGTTGCATTAGAAATTCTACAATTTTATGTACAACTGGCATGATAACCACATCAGACTGTGACCATGCATCAGTTCCCGGCCAATTTTTCAGAGTGCACTTATTCATTCCTGAAATTGCTACATTTGTGCTTCTCTCCAGAAAGAAGAAAGCAAACTACTTTCAGATTCTTGGCACGAAAAAAAATCCCTCAAGCTCAACTTTCTGGTCGGTGATGCGCTGTCACTTTTAACTCCCTGCTAATAACAACGTGCCAAATGTACTTCACAAACTACCTAAAGCAACTGAAACTGGACAAAACTTAATCCATATTTCCTCACGGCCTGAGAATAACTCAGTGAGGCTATGCGAAGAAGGAAGACTGAAAGATGATTTTTAAATCTGTATTTTTGTTACATTGCTTTATTGGACTTTTTTCCTTGAGAGTTCTCATTGAATCCTTGTCACAAATTAGGTTTAATATTATAAATGTCTTTACTGTTCGCAATCCCATTTGTAACCTGTGCTATCTGTTTATTCACCCTATCCACTGTGAAGGTTTTAATGATGTAAAATTGCTTCTCTGGTGTTGAGGGAAGTGGGACCAGCATGAAACCAAGTGGTGCTTTTTTGTCCTGGAGATATTTTGGGATTCAAATCGTGCCTCCTTGACAAGTTGCCATCTGAAAGAAATATTACATGCTGCAAATGAAAATTAAGATCATTTGGATAGCTAAAGCTTCAGAGGGGGGTCTGTAATTGGCTGCACAATTATATGCTGCATCTACAATGAAGAATGCAAACAAGCTCATTCAATCAGAACTCTGCTGAAATGGAGGAAATAATTGATCAAAATTGTTTCACAAGAACCTATTCACACTTAAGGATCAATTTGTTAACATTAATTATTCATCCTCAATCTTGATTTTGTTATTTTTGTTCTCTAAATTAGCATTAAAACAGTTTGCAATGCAGTCCAAGAACTGCAGAATTGTTGTATCCTATAATCCATATTTCAGTAAGATTTAGAAGCATGCCATTTGGTCCATGAAGTCTATGCATTGATTCAATGATTCAACACTTTATTGTCACATGTACTTAGGTACAGTGAAATGCTTTGTTTTGGTAAAACCTGGTAAAATCTTACAGCAGACCTCGCCCTAGCAGTACACAAGAGACGCCAGGTTTCTGGCACTGACAAAGTTACAAAATGTCACCAATAAGTCCGATCTTCTGCCTGCCGTCGCACGTGGTGTAGGCTCTCCCCCCCCCCGCCGGGTTCCGATTCATTCTCGGCGGCACCCCACTGGGTAGCTCTTGCGGCGCGGATGCTCCTCCTCACTGTCGAAGGTCCCCCTTATGCTCACCACAATCCACCTCACTTTCAACAATCCACCTCACTCGGTCAAGGAGCTTGCTAGGTCAAGGATAAATCCCGTTCCCTTACTAACCTTCCCACTTTCCCAACAATTCTACCATAGACCTACAGAGGGGCAACTCACAGTGGTTAATCATCCCACTAACCTGCACCCCTTAGGGTGTGGGAGAGAAACAGAGCATCTGGAGGAAGTTCATATGGTAACAGGGAGATTGTGCAAACTCCACACAGACAGCAACAGAGATTAGGTTTGAACCTGGGTCACTGGAGCTGTGAGGTAGTGACTCCGGCAGCTCAGCCACTGTGCCACCCTATTCTTATTGCGCTAGTAGAGTTAACCTGAGCATCATTACCTTGCTGCAGGTTTTGAAGTCCCTACCAGATATAAATCTGCAATATTGACATCTTACAAATCCTTGTACAGAAATCATTCATGATTCTCTGCCGGTTAGGCTTAAAATAGACAACATAAAAATTTAAGGTTGATTTAAGAATCAGTGGAAGAGTGTTGTAAAGTTTCAATGTATGTCAAAGATTATGAGTGTTATTTCATTTTAGGTCTTTTATTTTGTTTGAAATTCATTAGAGAATATTGTTTGCCGGAAAAAATGACGAGAATAATACCTTGGTAATAATTTAAAATTTTTGAAGAGGTATTTATCAAATCAATTAGAAGAGTATGAATATTTTCTGGGCTTTTTTTTCCAGGCTTATACTATTCTAATGATATTTTAGTATATTGGAAGGTGTTAGGTGGCTAAGAGAATAGAGGGAGTGCCAGGTTAGTTAACCATAGTTGAGACAGTTGCTACCTGAGCTAGAAAATTATCCTTAGCAATCTAGTCATTCATCCTCAATCTTGATTTTGGCTTTCGACAAGGTACCACATAAGAGATTAGGATACAAACTTAAATCACACGGTATTGGGGGTTCAGTATTGATGTGGATAGAGAACTGGCTGGCAAACAGGAAGCAAAGAGTAGGAGTAAACGGGTCCTTTTCACAATGGCAGGCAGTGACTAGTGGGGTACCGCAAGGCTCAGTGCTGGGACCCCAGCTATTTACAATTTATATTAATGATCTGGACGAGGGAATTGAAAGCAACATCTCCAAGTTTGCGGATGACACTAAGCTGGGGGGCAGTGTTAGCTGTGAGGAGGATGCTAGGAGACTGCAAGGTGACTTGGATAGGCTGGGTGAGTGGGCAAATGTTTGGCAGATGCAGTATAATGTGGATAAATGTGAGGTTATCCACTTTGGTGGCAAAAACGGGAAGGCAGACTATTATCTAAATGGTGGCCGATTAGGAAATGGGGAGATGCAGCGAGACCTGGGTGTCATGGTACACCAGTCATTGAAAGTAGGCATGCAGGTGCAGCAGGCAGTGAAGAAAGCGAATGGTATGTTGGCCTTCATAGCAAGAGGATTTGAGTATAGGAGCAGGGAGGTTCTACTGCAGTTGTACAGGGTCTTGGTGAGACCACACCTGGAGTATTGCGTACAGTTTTGGTCTCCAAATCTGAGGAAGGACATTATAGCCATAGAGGGAGTGCAGAGAAGGTTCACCAGACTGATTCCTGGGATGTCAGGACTTTCATATGAAGAAAGACTGGATAGACTTGGCTTATACTCGCTAGAATTTAGGAGATTGAGAGGGGATCTTATAGAAACGTACAAAATTCTTATGGGGTTGGACAGGCTAGATGCAGGAAGATTGTTCCCGATGTTGGGGAAGTCCAGGACAAGGGGTCACAGCTTAAGGATAAGGGGGAAATCCTTTAAGACCGAGATGAGGAAAAACTTTTTCACACAGAGAGTGGTGAATCTCTGGAACTCTCTGCCACAGAGGGTAGTTGAGGCCAGTTCATTGGCTATATTTAAGAGGGAGTTAGATGTGGCCCTTGTGGCTAAAGGGATCAGGGGGTATGGAGAGAAGGCAGGTACGGGATACTGAGTTGGATGATCAGCCATGATCATATTGAATGGCGGTGCAGGCTCGAAGGGCCGAATGGCCTACTCCTGCACCTATTTTCTATGTTTCTATGTTTCTAGTCGAGTTAATATCGAATACACAAGTACGGAGATGTACAAATACAATGAAAATAATATTTGCAGCAGCATCGCAATATAGCTCAGACACCACATGGAAATATGAATTACATCTAAATTACACAATGCAGTGAAAATAAAAGATTATGCAGAAAATAAGACATTTGTGCAATAAATACACAATTAGAAATCAAGCTCATGATAATGCAAGATGTGATCTGTAGTGTTCTGACGCTGAGGTAAAATTTGACATGTAAAGGAAATACAAGGAACTGCAGGTGCTGGTTTACAAAAAAAAGACACAAAGTGCAAGAGTAACAGGGGGTCAGACAGCATCTCTAGAGAACATGGATCGATGATATTCCTCAGTCTAAGGAAGGGCCCTGACCTGAAACATCCCCTATCCATGTTCTCCACAGATGCTGCCTGACCTGCTTAGTTACTCCAGCACTTTGTGTTTTTTTTAAGGTTGTAAATGCCTGTTCGAGAACCTGATAGCTGTGGGAAAGTAGCTGTTCCTGAACCTGGTGGTGTGGGACTTCAGGCTTCTGTACCTCCTGATCCTCAGTGGTACAGGGTCACCCTGGTATAGTGTAGGGTGGCATGGCAGCACGATGGTAGAGTTGCTGACTTACAGCTCCAGAGACCTGGGTTGGATTCTGACTACAGGTGCTATCAGGAGTTTGTACGTTCTCCCAGTGACTGCGTGGGTTTTCTCCAGGTGCTCAGGTTTCATTGAAACATAGAAAATAGGTGCAGGAGTAGGCCATTCGGCCCTTCGAGCCATCACCGCCATTCAATATGATCATGGATGATCATCCAAAATCAGTACCCCGTTCCAGTTTCTCCCCATATCCATTGATTTTGTTAGCCCTAAGAGCTAAATCTATCTCTCTCTTGAAAACATCCAGTGAATTGGCCCCCATTGCCTTCTGTGGCAGAGAATTCCACAGATTCACAACTTCCCTCCCAAACTCCGAAGACGTACACATTTGTAGGATAATTTTTCTTCAGTAACATTGTAAAATTGCCCCTACAGTGTAGGATAGTGCTAGTGTAAGGGGTGATCGCTGGTTTGCATAAAAAGACACAAAGCGCTGAGTAACTCGGGGGGGTCAGGCAGCGGCAGCATCTCTGGAGAACATGGATAGGTGACATTTTGGGCTGGGACCCTTCTTCAGACTGATAGTGGGGGGGGGGTGTGGAAGAAAGGAGGGGCAGGACAAAGCGTGGCAGGTAATAGGTTGATACACGTGACAGGGGGGGGGGGGGGGAGTTGATAGACAGATGATTGGGGCAAAAGCCAGAGATTAAAAGAGAAGGTGTGAGACAAAAATAATTGAAAAGTTATGAATTGAGAAGCTAGAGGAAGGAATGGAGGTGGAGTGGGAGGGGAGAAATAGTCATGTTTCCTTTAATTGTTCTGAGGATAATTAACTGAGGATGTAACAATTGTTACTCTGGGACAGAATTGTTCAAGCAGTTTCATTGAAAATGTTAGTGGTTTATGGGGCAATATCTTAACAAGGACTTAGCATTTAAGGACACCAAGTGCTGGGGTAACAGCAGTTCAGGCAGCATATCTGGAGAACTTGTATAAGTGACGTTTCCAGTCGAGATTCTAGCTCTGCTTGAATGTGAAAGGTGGGGATATAATTTAGTTCAAAATCATTATACTTGACTTGATTACCAGTTATGTATCTAGACCCCAAAGGTGGGTAAGTTGACAGATTAACTGACCTCTGTAAATTGTCCTCAGTGTGTAGGGATTGGATGTGAAAGTGGGATAACATAGAACTAGTGTTAATGGTTGGTGTGGACTTGGTGGGCCAAAGGGCCTGTTTCCCTGTTGTATCTTTCCGTCAAGCACTCAATCTGCATTTATTCTTCACTAACATTATTTTGGGCCTGCTTTGCTCTCCAATTCCCAATTCCTTTTTCCTGTCATCATTTTTACTTCTAACACACAAGTATGATTTTTTTTCAATTTTTTACATTTGTTTCCAGCCAAAATAAGACGTGCAACTTATTCCTGGCATTTGCAGCCTTCAGATAGTTGCTCGGCGGGGCAAGATAGCAGATGATGTTGGCAGCATCATGTCGTCATGTTCCATCAGTCTCATCAAGTGTAACCAAGAACTCACCATGCGGGGAGGCAATGTAGAAATCGGAACTCTGTCAATTAACTATAAATGCATGCGCACGTCAATACTGCTGAGAGTAAACATAAGATAGACACAAAATGCTGGAATAACTCAGGTCAGGCAGCATCTCCGGAGAAAAGGAATAGGTGACATTCCGATTCAGAACCTTTCTTCAGACCTTCTTGAGTCTGAGGATGGGTTCCGACCCGAACCGGCACCTACAGTATTCCTTTCCTCCAGAGATGCTGCCTGGCCTGCTGAGTTACTCCAGCATTTTGGGTCTACCTTCCGTATGAAGCAGCATCTGCAGTTCCTTCCTACACTGCTAAAAGTAAAAATGTTTTAGTAAAGAGTAAAAGCAAAGGAATTTGATTTGATCGTCACAAAATAAATTTATATTGCTGTAAAGCACGTTTTTAAACCATCATGAAGAATTTCATTTTTAAACAACATTTCTGTTTATGAATTAATTTCATATGGAAGATGTGTGTGTTTTTTTTATGATCTAGTGTGGCATATTGGCAAAAGAAAAAATGAATGAACCATGCATAATTTGCATGAAATTAGCCTTAAAAAGGCAACGGAGGAAGTTGGCAGTCCGAGGGGAGATAATGGTCCCATCTGCTGAGTTTAGAAGCCAACATGCAAACAGATGGAACATAAAACACATCTGTCTGAATGTGCTTTAATGTGCAAAGTTTGATCTTCTGAGAATTTCAGCATTGGACTTAAAAGAGCTCATTATAGTAATTAAAATATTCTGTGGCTCTAAGAAGTAAAGGTTTCATGAGTGAGATATGTAGAATGTGTAAAAAGGATGAAATTAGTTTAAATTATTCTTCCATTTGGATAATAGGCTTCAAACAACTTTAGGTTACTTTTCAGCTTAAACTTTTGAAGCATCTTAAAAATGTTTGACTAATAAATTGCTTTTATTTATTTATTAAACTTAGGAGGCAATATAATTAAAAACCTATATGTAGTATTCTAGTAATACTGCAGTATAAATATCAATTAAAACTTTCCTCTCCCCTTGAACATTCTAAAAATTGGAACAAATAAAAGTAAATAACAGAAAGGATGACACAAAATCAGTCTAACAGCATTCTTTAAAAGAAGGGTCTCGACCTGAAATATCACCTATTCCTTTTCTCCAGAGATGCTGGAGAAAATCGGAATAGTTAAATCGGAAGTGGCAGTGATGCAGTTGAACAAAGGGGACTATGAAGGCATGAGAGGGGAGCTGGCCAAGGTAGACTGGAAAGGGATCCTAGCAGGAATGACGGTGGAACAGCAATGGCAGGAATTTCTGGGCATAATCCGGGATAAGCAGGATCATTTCATTCCAAAAAGGAAGAAAGATTCTAAGGGGAGTAGGAGGCAACCGTGGCTGACAAGAGAAGTTAGGGATAAAATAAAACTAAAAGAAAAGATGTATAACACAGCAAAGAGTAGCCGGAAGCCAGAGGATTGGGAAACTTTCATAGGACAACAGAAGGAAACAAAACGGGCAATACGGGCTGAAAAGATGAAGTATGAGGGGAAGCTGGCCAGGAATATAAAGAAGGACAGTAAAAGCTTCTTTAGATATGTTAAGGGAAAAAGAGTAGCAAAGTCAAATGTGGGTCCCTTGTAGGCAGACACGGGTGAAATTATTATGGGCAACAAGGAAATGGCAGAAGAGTTGAATAGGTACTTCGGATCTGTCTTCACTAAGGAAGACACAAACAATCTCCCAGATGTACTGGAGGACAGAGGATCTAAGGGGGTAGAAGAATTGAAAGAAATATTCATTAGGCGAGAAATAGTATTGGGTAGGCTAATGGGACTGAAGGATGATAAATCCCCTGGGCCTGATGGTCTGCATCCCAGGGTCCTCAGGGAGGTGGCTCTAGAAATAGTGGACGCATTGGTGATCATTTTTCAATGTTCAATAGATTCAGGATCAGTTCCTGTGGATTGGAGGATAGCTAATGATATCCCACTTTTCAAGAAAGGAGCGAGAGAGAAAACGGGGAATTACAGACCAGTTATCTAGACTTTCAGAAAGCCTTTGATAAGGTCCCGCAAGGGAGACTGGTGACTAAAATTAGAGCACATGATATTGGGGGTAAGGTGCTGACATGGATAGAAAATTGGTTGGCAGACCGGAAGCAAAGAGTAGGAGTGAATGGGTCCTTTTCAGAATGGCAGGCAGTGGCGAGTGGAGTGCCGCAAGGCTCGGTGTTGGGGCCGCAACTGTTTACCATATATATTAATGATTTGGAAGAGGGAATTAGGAGCAATACTAGCAAGTTTGCGGATGACACAAAGCTGGGTGGCAGTGTGAACTGTGAAGAGGATGTTAGGAGGTTGCAGGGTGACCTGGACAGGTTGAGTGAGTGGGCAGATACGTGGCAGATGCAGTATAATATAGATAAATGTGAGGTTATCCACTTTGGCGGCAAAAACAAGGGGGCAGATTATTATCTCAATGGGGTTAGGTTAGGTAAGGGGGAGGTACAGCGAGACCTGGGTGTCCTTGTACACCGGTCACTGAAAGTTGGCATGCAGGTACAGCAGGCAGTGAAGAAAGCTAATGGAATGTTGGCCTTCATAACAAGAGGATTTCACTATAGAGGTTCTTCTGCAGTTGTATAGGGATCAGGTGAGACCACATCTGGAGTATTGTGTACAGTTTTGGTCTCCTAATTTGAGGAAGGACATCTTTGTGATTGAGGCAGTGTAGCGTAGGTTCACGAGATTGATCCCTGGGATGGCGGGACTGTCATATGAGGAAAGATTGAAAAGACTAGGCTTGTATTCACTGGAGTTTAGAAGGATGAGGGGGGGTCTTATAGAAACATATAAAATTATAAAAGGACTGGACAAGCTAGATGCAGGAAAAATGTTCCCAATGTTGGGCGAGTCCAGAACCAGGGGCCACAGTCTTAGAATAAAGGGGAGGTCATTTAAGACTGAGGTGAGAAAAAACGTTTTCACCCAGAGAGTTGTGAATTTATGGAAGTCCCTGCCACAGAGGGCAGTGGAGGCCAAATCACTGGATGGATTTAAGAGAGAGTTAGATAGAGCTCTAGGGGCTAGTGGAGTCAAGGGATATGGGGAGAAGGCAGGCACGGGTTACTGATAGGGGACGATCAGCCATGATCACAATGAATGGCGGTGCTGGCTCGAAGGCCCGAATGGCCTCCTCCTGCACCTATTTTCTATGTTTCTATGCTGTCTGACCCATTGAGTTACTCCAGCTTTTTGTGTCTATCTTCGGTTTAAACCAGCATCTGCAGTTCCTTCCTACACATTCTTTAGAAGAAAATAGACAATTTGTGCGGAGGCCTTCCTCAGAACATACATAACATTATTATCATATTTTATAAACACAACTTTTTTGGCCAAGTGATTTTCCTACAAAATAATAGACAACAAAAATATTATGGATCGTCATTTTCACAAAATATATTCAACAAGATGATCAAAGATTTCATCCAATGATGATACTTTGAGGCTAGTCCATCGCAAGCATGTCACTTCCTTCCATCCAGTCCATCATCACAGTGCATCTGGAAGGCTGCTCACAATCACATTCACAATCACAATAATACTTTATTAGCCAAGCATGTTTTGCAACATACGAGGAATTTCATTTGCCAAGTCAGTCATACAAATAAAAAGCAACGGAACACAAAAAACACATTTTAACATAAACATCCATCACAGAGACTCCTACACATTCCTCACTGTGATGGAAGGCGAAAAAAACCGTTCAATCTCTTCCCTTTGCTCTCCCACGGTCGGGGGCCTCGAGCCCTCCGTTGATGGCATGATCTTGCCTACCGTAGCCGGCGGTGGGCCCTCCGCGTCGATCCGATCTGCTCCTGCATCGGGGGGGATGTCAGCTCCCCCGCGCCGGACGATCGAACCCCGCGTCGGGGCTGGTCGAACCTTCCGCGACATTGGAGCTCTCGACATCCACGGCCTCTCCTGAGACTGCGAGCTCCCGTTATAAAGACCGCAGGATGTGGTTGGAGCGATCCCAGGCAAGGGATCGACTCCAATGTAAGTCTAAGCCCCGCAGTGGGGCCCACGGTCAGTCCGAGGAGGCCTCCAGCACCATCGATGGTAGGCCGCAGAGTGATCGGAAAATGCGATCCAAAAATTAATCGCATCTCCGGCAAGGTAAGAAACTGAAAAAAAAGTTTCCCCCGACCCCTCTCCCCACATAAAACAAAACGGAGAACATTTACACAAACTCTTAACACACACTAAAAAAAATTAAAAAGACGAAAAAATAAACTGACTGTTGGCGGGGCTGGCAATCATATGGCGCCCCTGGTGGATACTGCAGTATCCTCAGTAATACTGCAATAACTCAGCGGGTCAGGCAGTATCTCTGGAGAACAGAGATAGGAGATATTTCAGGAAAGGATCACTTTCCTACCCCCTTCCTGAAGAGGCTAAATCTTAACTCTACCTCGTTTGGTTATTCAGTGATTAAACTTTAATTATTTTGACACTACAATCTTGCACCAATATGCTGTTTTGCACTCATCCTTGTATATATTGCTGCACTTATCATTACTGTATGTGTACTGTTATCCTCTGTGAGCTTCATGTGAACATGGAATTAATTTTCACTTTGGTATATATATGACAATAAACTAATCTGAATCTGAATTAAGATTGTGACAAGAGTGTGTGGGAAGGAACTGCAGTTGCTGGTTTAAACCGAAGATAGACACAAAATGGTGGAGTAACTCTGTGGGACAGGCCGCATCTCTGGAGAGAAGGAATGGGTGGCGTTTCGGGTTGTGATCCTTCCTCAGACTGAGAAAGCATTGTGAAGGCAGATTTAATGAAGCTGAGGGCGCAGAAGACATTTAGTTAACTTGATCAGCATGATTAATTAAATGCAGGACAACTTACTGCAGAGACATTGTCAAGAACATACAAGCGTAAGTGTCAGTAAATAATGAGGTCCCATTTCTGTGACGATGTGTGAATCGTAAATACTCAACTGTATTTCTGGAAAGTGATTCAAAATGACAGATCTACACATCATGGATTATGCCCATGAATTACTTGCTATCCCGAAGGCTGACAGTCCAGTTAACTGATTAATAATAGTCTTCTTAAGCATCAATTATATGTATTGTTAAATTATTCAAAGGGTTCAATATATAAGGTGAATGCATACTCAGTAAAATATGTTTTTCTTTTTGCGAGCACTCTTTCTCAAATCTTCGGCCAGCCCATAAACTCCATAGTCATAGTCATTAGTTTATTGTAACGTGTACCAAGCTTTTGTTGCATGCTAAACAGTCAGCGGAAAGACAATATGATAACAATCGAGCCATCTACAGTGTATAGATACATGATAAACGGAATAACCTGAATAACATTTTAGTAAAGATAAATGTGAATAACATTTTACAAGATAAAGCCAGTAAAGTCCGTTCAAAGATAGTCCGAGGGTCTCCAATGAAGTAGATAGTAGTTCAAGACTACTCTCTAGTTGTTGTGGGGTGGTTCAGTTGCCTGATATCTGAACTCAGTTTCACAATCTGCGCATTGGAGTTTGTAGCCTGAGCTTCTACGTCACCAGAGGACCTATTGGGCTGCTCCACATTTTAAGCTATTGGCCAGGTTTGCCGTTGACTTTTAATTCCTGAAATGGCATGATTCCAGGCTTTCTCCGTCTGAGGAAGGATCACAACCCGAAACGCCACCCATTCCTTCTCTCCAGAGATGCGGCCTGTCCCACAGAGTTACTCCACCATTTTGTGTCTATCTTCGGTTTAAACCAGCAACTGCAGTTCCTTCCCACACACTCTGTCACAATCTTAATTCAGATTCAGATTAGTTTATTGTCATATATATACCAAAGTGAAAATTAATTCCATGTTCACATGAAGCTCACATAGGAAAACAGTATACATACAGTAATGATAAGTGCAGCAATATATACAAGGATGAGTGCAAAAGAGCATATTGGTGCAAAATAGTAGTGCCAAAATAATTAAAGTTTAACCTTCAGACTTCCACCCATATCCCTCAGCGTTACATTTCACTCCTCCTCTTCTCTCCTTATCTGATACCCTTTGTCTCCTTTTCACCAAACTATGAATTGCGTTGATTGCATTAGGAACTGTGGCTTTGTTTTTGTGGTGTGGGTTTTCTCCGGGTGCTCTGGTTTCCTCGCACACTCCAAAGACATACAGGTTTGTGGATTAATTGGTTTTGGTAAAATTGTAAATTGCCCCTAGGGTGTAGGATATTGTAAGTGTGCAGGGCGATTTCTGGTCAGCACGGATTCGGTGGGCCAAAGGGCCTGTTTGTTTCTGCGCTGTATCTCCAAAGTCTAAAAGTCTAAAGTCTAAATAGATGCACGCTAAGAAGCAATGTCTCATTAGTGGGGTATTATGATTCAAAAGAGTTCTGAAAATATTATAGAGAAAAATAAAGTTTTAATGTTTGAATGTGTGTGTGCTTTTCCTCCAGCTAGCCTCAACACATGGAATAATATGGTTGGGAAACAAGCCCTTCAGGCCAATACATCCAAGCTGACAAAGGGGCCTACTCGAGTGCCCATTTGCCCATGTTTGGCCCAGATCCCACTAAACCTTTCTTATCAACATACCTGTCTAAATGTCTTTTAAGCATTGTATGAACCCACCTCTACTGCTTCCTCTGGCAGCTCCTTCAATATGGCAACTATTGAAGACAGTGCAATCCATCTCGGAAATGTAATTGGCCACAAATGGAGGTCCTTTTACACATGTGGGCCACACCATTCTAGTAAGTGAGTAACTTTCTGCCGTTTTTCTTCCTTTGCTGATGAAATGTGCTCCCAGATGCAACAGAATTGTGACCCTGACTGTGAGGCAGCGGTCAGATGACTGATGAAGCTGGTGATCTAGGCCTCCTATCTACATCTCCATGTCCTATTACTTTGATCGTGATGCTACTGCATTGACGAATTGGGCCCGTTTATTTTTCTGGAGCAGTCTCATGAACTGTGAACTTGCTGAGAAATCCGTGAAGCCACAGAATCAGCTCGGAGGTCTCACCTAACTCCAGGATATTAAGAAACCAGATCGTGCCAAATGGGGGAAGTGGCTCAGGTGCAATGGTCTGCTCTTTGGAGTTGGAGAGGAGTTTGGGCATCTTCTGAAATGTTCTTTCTCTAAAGAAGTCCAAATTCAGTTTAGAACCACACCAATTTACCAACTGCAGTAATTACTGTAAAGCAAGGACAATTGAAGCAATTCCAAGTGACAAATTGAATCAACATTCACAAATAATGAAGCTGGGGAAGTGAGAATGTATTGATGCTCTGTTCCTAAAAAGCCAACAGCAATATTTAGTTCCATTGAATTTTCTTTTACATTCACTCATCAACTTAAACATCAATGAATTTATAAAACTGTCATCTATACTTTTACAAATTTCAATAGTCAATAGTGATTTATTTGTGACATTTGCAACTGCAAAATTCATTTTTGCACATATTACATATGCAGGCGCCAACATTAAATATTTTTGATAGAAGATTAGAGTGTTGCATATTGTACCAAAGAGAACTATTTTGGACTTTTTTTAAAATTCCTACCACAATAGGTTGAAAGGTATACATGCAGCACGGTGGTGCAGCTGGTAGAGCTGCTGCCAGAGACCCGGGTTGATTCTAACCTCGGGTGTTGTGTACGTGGAGTTTGCACATTCCCCCTCTGACTGCGTAGGTTTCCTCCGGGTGCTCCTGTTTCCTCTCACACCCAAAGTTGTGTGGGTTGGTAGGTTAATTTGATGGTATATTGCCCCTAGTATGTAGGAGGTGGATGAGCAAATGGAATAACATAGAGCTAGTGTGAATGGGCGATCAATGATTGCCGTGGGCCGAAGGGCCAGTTTCCATACTGTATCTCTAAACTAAACTAAACAAAACTTAATGTAATTCTTGAGCATGATTATTGATGTGTGTGAAAAAATAAATAGATGTAGGTGAGATGCAAGCATCCTAAATGAGAAGGCCTTTGAAGACCCTACAGGTTTTTCAATTAGGATTGAATGGTATGCGATCCTGATTGTTCTGAGCTCACTACACATCACTTCTTTGACATCTCCCCCCAAAGCATCTGTGCATTGGTTTCCCCTTGACAGCTTCCATTTAAGTTCTCATCACGGCCACTAATAGGAAATGTCTCTTTTAATACATCGAGGGAGGGGGAAAGTCATTAGGTATTTATTGAACAAAAGCCGTTTGTTGCCTTTACAGGGGGACTGTGGATGGATTATTCCTGCAAAGCTGGAGGCTGCCGACCTTTGTTGTCAGTCACTTGTTGGATTAACTTGCCAGGATCAATTCCTCTTCAGCTAAAGTCAAACACAAGACAATGAGAACAGCAGATGACACCAAACGTAATGGTTGCTCTGCGGTCTTAGATCCGGCAATCTTCTCTTCAAATTAATTTCAGAAGAATAAATACTTCCTCGCCTGTCAAATTTTACATTTCCTTCAAAAATACAGTTCTAGTTATAATAATATATAACCTTTTGACTTCATAACTCAGGTAATAAATTGTCAAGAAGCATTATGGGGTATTATGGAACATACAACTGCACTGCCTTCAGCTCACTGAACATGATGCTACAATAATATCCTTCCATTCCCTGCATATCCATGTGCCTAACCAAAAGTCTCTTAAATGCCACTATCGTATCTACCTTCACCACCACCCCTGTCCGCGCATTCCAGGCACCCACATGTAAAAAAAACCTTGTCCTGCTTGTCTTTAGTCTTTGCGCCTCGCATGTTAAAGCTATGTCCTGTAGTCTTTGACAATGGCACCCGGCGAAAAAAGGTCCAGACTGTCTATCCTGTCTATTTCTCTCATTATTTTTATATACCTCTATCAGGTCTCCCCTCAACCAGTGACATTCCAGAGAAAACTATCCGAGCTTATCCAACCTCTCCTTGTAGCTTATACATTGCATTCAGACCCCTTCACCTTTTCCACATTTTGTTACGTTACAGCCTTGTTCTAAAATGGATAAATTCTTTTTTTTTTATCATCAATCTACGCACAATACCCTATAATAAAAAAGTGAAAACAGGTGTTTAGAAATTTTTGCAAAGTAATTAAACATAAATATCTGAAATATCACATTTACATAAGTATTCAGACTCCTTACTCAGTACTTTGTTGAGGCACCTTTGGCAGCGATTACAGCCTCACGTATTCTTGGGTATGATGCTACAAGCTTGGCACACCTGTATTTGAGTAATTTCTCCTATTCCTCACTGCAGATCCTCTCAAGCTTTGTCAGGTTGGATGGGGAGCATCGATGCACAACTATTTTCAGGTCCCTCCAGAGATGTTCGATCGGGTTTAAGTCCGGGCTCTGGCTGGGCCACTCTAGGACATTCACAGACTTGCCACAATGCTACTCCTGCATTGTCCTCGTTGTGTGCTTAGGGTTGTTGTCCTGTTGGAAGGTAAACCTCCGCCCCAGTCGATGAGCGGTGACTGGTATCCTCCAGACATGACGCTTGGCATTCAGGCCAAAGAGTTCAATCTTGGTTTCATTAGACCAGAGAATCTTGTTTCTCATGGTCTCAGAGTCCTTTAGGTGCCTTTTGGCAAACTCCAAACGGGCTGCCATGTGCCCTTTATTGGGGAGTGGCTTCTGTCTGGCCACTCTACCATAAATGCCTGATTGGTGGAGTGCTGCAGATACAGTTGTCCTTCTGGAAGGTTCTCCCATCTCCACAGAGGAACTTTGGAGCTCTGTCAGAGTGACCATCGGGTTCTTGGTCACCTCTCTGACCAAGGCCCTTCTGCCCCAATTGCTCAGTTTGGCCGGGCAGCCAGTTCTATGAAGAGTCCTGGTGGTTCCAAAGTTCTTCCATTTAAGAATGATGGAGGCCACTGTGCTCTTCGGGACCTGGAATGCTGCAGAAATTGTTTTTTACCCTTCCCCAGATCTGCAGCTCGATACAATCCTGTCTCAGATGTCTACGTACAATTCCTTCGTCTTCATGGCTTGGTTTTTGCTCTGACATGCACTGTCAACTGTAGGACCTTATATAGACAGGTGTGTGCCTTTCCAAATCATTTCCAATCATTTTAATTTACCACTGGTGGACTCCAATCAAGTTGTAGAAACAGCTCAAGGATAATCAATGGAAACAGGATGAACCTAAGCTCAATTTTGAGTGTCATAGCAAAGGGTCTGAATACTTATGTAAATGTAATATTTCAGTTATTTATTTTTAATTACTTCGTGAAAGTTTCTAAACACCTGCTTTCGCTTCTTCATGCTGGGGTATTGTGTGTAAATTGATGATTAAAAAAAAGAATTTAATCCGTTTTAAAATAAGGCTGTAACGTAACAAAATGTGGAAAAGGTGAAGGGGTCTGAATACTTTCTGAATGCACTGTACCCTCTAACCCTGGCAGCATTCAGTACATTTATAAATTGAAACTGCAACAGATGATTCAATGAAATTCATGACTCTGAATCATGGAAGTAAAAGATCATTGCAGTTAGAATGGCACAGTGGCGCAGGGGTAGAGTTGCTGCCATACAGCGCCGGAGACCCTGGTTCGATCCTGACTACAGGTGCTGTCTGTACGGAATTGGTACGTTTTACCTGTGACTGCGTGGGCTTTCTCTGGGTACTCCGGTTTCCTCCCACATTCCTCCTCATGTACCTGTCTAAATGTCCTTTAAATGTTGTTCTAATACCAGCCTCAACTTCCTCTTCTGGCAGCTCGTTCCATATACCCACCTCAGGTTCCTAATAAATCTTTCCACTCTCACCTTAAACCCATGCTCTCTAATTCGTGATTCTCCTACCCTAGGTTGATTAAAAACTGTGCATTCACTCCATTGATTTTGATGCAAGATCCTGTATCTGCTCAGAGAGTACAGAAATTCCAAATTTCCTCACTGTGGATAAGAAGTAAAACCTCAATAGGAGATAAAACCTTGTATTTATGTACCAAGTATTCACACACCTCCTGAAGCAGTCCCATGAAGATATTGCTATCAGAAATAGACACAAAATGCTGGAGTAACTCAGCGGGACAGGCAGCATCTCTGGAGAGAATGAATGGGTGATGTTTCGGGTCGAGACCCTTCTTCAGAATAGAGTCAGGGGAAAGGTAACACGTGCCCTTCATCCTGCTGATTAGAGCCAAGGATGACGACATGCCAAGAGGCTCAGTGCAGTAAAGAAATAAGACTGAAAAGGAAGGCCAACACTGATTCCAGGTCTAATTGAAAAAATCTCTGGCTCTAACTCATTGATTAGGTCTGTGCTACAGATATCTATGCAGAGCAGTCAGATCCAATCTACAATCTGGTGACACTTGCAAACAAAACTTGCATGCCAATGTGCCAATGTTCTATAAATTGGAATAGTGTGTACAGTGGCAGATAAGAGTAGAATGGACCATGTCAGAAATTTAGAAATTACATTTTGGGGTGCATTTTACTGTTGGCATTCATTCTCAAGACCAGGAACTGTAAATAGCAAATAAATCTCGTCATATAAATCTTAGACAACAACTGACTGCTAGTTACAATGTCACAACAGATGCTGTGATCCTCTGTACTTCTTTCCCATAGGGTTGTGATGAATCAAACATTAAAAAGACTGAACGAAGCAATGTTATTTTCAGAAAAATAATTATCTCAAATGCACCAATTCAATGTGAGAGGCATAGATAGGGTAGACCAGGGGTGGGGAACCTTTTCATGTTGGAATGCTGCATTAAGTTAGCTGTAATCTAATAAGGCCGCATCCAAGAAACTTCAATTATACTTCAAAATGTACATTATTTTGTTAAAATAGCCCTCATGACTTACTAATGTTTTAACTGTGGCCATCAGTCGGGGAGGATTATTTCGTTGAATCTTCTTTTACTCTTTGGTATTTTAAACACGTTCATTTCAAGATTAAACTAAAAATAATAAAAGACGAACAAAAACATATTAATAAAAATAAAAGGCAGACAAAAAATCTGGAGAAACTCAGTGGGTGGCAGCATCTATGGAGTGAAGGAAATAGGCGCCGTTTCGGGTTGAGACCCTTCTTCAGATCTGAAGAAGGGTCTCGACACGTAACGTCACCTATTTCCTTCACAGATGCTGCCTCACCCGCTGAGTTTCTCCAGCATTTTTGTCTACCTTCGATTTTCCAGCATCTGCAGTTCCTTCTTAAATAAAAATAAAAGGATTTGTTCTACATAATTTGGATTCATTCAAAAGGCTGCACTTACTGTAATGGCCTAGAAGGCCGCATGCGGCCTTAGGGCCGCAGGTTCCCCACCCCTGGGGTAGACAGTCAGAACCTTCTTCTCAGGAGGGAAATGTCAAAGACCAGGGGGCATAACCTTAAGGTGAGAGGGACAAAGTTTAAAGGAGATGAGCAAATCAAGTTCTTTTACACAGAGGGTTGGTGCCTGGAACATGCTGTCGGGGGATGTGGTGGAGGCAGAAACAATAGTGTTGTTTATGAGGCTTTAAATAGGCACATGGATCTGCAGTCTCTGGAGGGATATGGATCACGTGCAGGCAGATGAGATTAGTTTATAGATACAAAAAGCTGGAGTAACTCAGCAGGTCAGGCAGCATCTCTGGAGAAAAGCAATAGATGATGTCTTGGTCGAGCCTTCTTCAGACTGAGAGTCAAGGGAGAGGGAAACTAGAAGTATGAAAAGGTACAACGAACAAATAAATGAAAGATATGAAAAGAACAAATCTTATCTTGGCATCATGTTTGGCACAGACATTGTGGGCCGATGGGCCTGTTCCTCTGCTGTGTACCTTTTTTATAGACACAAAAAGCTGGAGTAACTCAACAGGACAGACAGGAGCATCTCCGGAGAGATGGAATGGGTGACCTTTCAGGGTGGACACCCTTCTTCAAAAGAAGGATCTCGAGCTGAAACGTCAACCATTGCTTCACTCCAGAGATGCTGCTGTCTGTCCCGTTGAGTTACTCCAGCTTTTTGTGTCTATCTTCGGTTTAAATCAGCATCTGTAGTTCCTTCCTACACACTGTATGTTCTAATAAATAGAATACAGAGTGTTCATCAAGGGGAACACTGTGTTCAGGGCAGGTATTCAGCAATAAACGTCTAACTCCACATGGAATGCTCACATATACGATCTTTATTATTAATGAAGATTGGCGAGTCCTGGGCTCCCCACGACGGAACACTGACAGTGGCCTTTCGAAATACCAGACAGGAGAGGATTAAAAAGGTGGCCCACCCTCAGGGGCAATGGGGATGAACAGTTACTGCTTGCTTTGCCAGTTGTGCCCGTATACCATGAACCAATAAATAAAATGTATTTGATTCAGGCTGTTTTAATATATTTGATTCACATTGATTGGTGGTTTTGGAACAAAACCCAGATGTGTGAAACGAGGAACTGCAGATGCGGGTTTACAAAAGAAGACACAAAGTGCTGGAATAGCTCAGTGGGTCAGGCAACATCTCTGAAGAACATGGATAGGCGAAGTTTCAGATCGGGACCATATAACAGGGTGACCAAACTGAACACAATCCTCCAAGTATGTCTAAAGAAGGGTCCCGACCCAAAATGTCACCTATCCCTGTCCTCCGGAGATGCTGCCTGATCTGCTGAGTTACTCCCGCACTTCGTGTCTTCCTATGGACTTGTGATGATATTTATTGATTTTATAACAGCACAATTCTACAGTGCAGAATTGGCTTTAGGCCGATCCAGTGGGGGGCCGCTGAGAGCAAGGAGGGACCCGGCCGTTGGGGTGTAGGGGGCTGAGAGCAAGGAGGGGCCTGGCGGGGGAGGGGGTGGGGGGAACGCCGGGAGCTAGGAGGGACCCGGCAGTAAGGGAGAGGTGCCAGGAGCAAGGAGGAACCCAACAGGGGGCCACCAGGAGCAAGGAGGGCCCCAGCGGGGGACCAATGATAAACATGAGTTATCCTGTGGAAGGCTGCCACAAGAAAATAAGTCTGCACTAAGAACTTTAGAGACTTTGCCAGAGGCAGAAACATGGCGACTATTTTTGTACTGCCTGGGCAAAGTCTGCTGTATCATTTTATCAGATTGTAAGCAAAAACAAAAGCATTTCACTGTACCTAGGTACAGTGTCATTGAATCAACGGAGACTCCTGTTCACACAATGGATACCAGTCAAAATTCCCAGGTGATATCACCTCTGTAAAGGTTGGTGAAGGGTCATTTCATGAACAGATTTGATTAATTTCACAGTATTTATCAAGTGCATGTTCAATCATTGCAAGGGTAGGTTGATGCGATGTTGCTTGTATATCCTGTGTGCATAGTGGGTGAAGAGCAGGAGTACAGTCTATGATTTTCTATCAATTTATTTTAATAGTCTGCAGAGCATGGTTAAGTGCATTCTTAATTTGCCTCATTGAGCTCCCATTGAGTTTAGCTCCCAGATGAGACCACAGAATTAGCCCTTAAAATCAACAGGAACAAGAACATCATATATATTTAGAATTCCGATTAGGATAATGTTCTCTAACTTATTCTTCAATCAACATCATTAAAATAGATTATATTATCATTATCACATTGCTATTTGTGCAAGATTGCTGCTTCCAAATTACAAAGACTGCAGCTTGAGCACATGAGGACAGTACTGGGAAATAAGCATCCTTGAAAGAGTAATGGCTGGAATTTAAAAAGCTGCATCCAAACAAAAGATAAACACTTGCAACTTTTCAAAGTTGTACTTAAAATAGTTCCAAATACTGTACCGCATGGGTCAAAATAAGTGTTGGCAAACTCAAGGTGAGGAAGCAGATATTCATGGACTAAGTCAATACTCACAATGGTGCATCACTATCAGTGATAGCGGGTGAAGTGAAGTGAAGGTACTTCAGTAAGAGTCAAGAGTGTTTTATTGTCATATGTCCCCGATAGAACAATGAAATTCTCACTTGCAGCAGCAGAACAGAATATGCAAACATAGTACACTCCAAACAATATAATAAACAAGAGAAAAAAAATGTTTTGTGTGTCTTTATATATACACACATATACTCACAAATACACATTACTCACAAATACACACAAATATTTATATATGCATATACACGTACACAACAAAAAGCAATAATAGTGCAATAACAATAATAGTCTATGTAGTTCAGAGCTTATATGTTGTGGAGTTTAATAGCCGAATGGCTGTAGGGAAGAAGCTGTTCCTGAACCTGGTCGTTACAGTTTTCAGGCTCCTGTACCTTCTTCCCAATGGCAGGGGTGAAATGAGTCTGTGACCAGGGTGGTGTGGTCTATGATGATGCAGCCTGCCTTTTTGAGGCAGCGATTCCGGTAAATCCCTTCGATGGTAGCGAGGACAGAGCCGGTGATGGACTGGGCAGTGTTCACAAATTTTTGCAGCCTTCTTCGCTCCTGGGCATTAAAGTTGCCGAACCAGGCCTCCGCGTCTGTGCCGACCAGCAATCACCCGTTCCATCCTACACACTAGGGGCAATTTACAGAGGTCAATTAATCTACAAATCTGCACCTCTTTGGAATGTGCGATGAAACCAGATCACCCAGAGAAAACACACATGGTCACAGGGAAAATGTACAAACTCCGTACAGACAGAACCTGGAGTCAGGATCGAACCCTGGTCTCTGGCGCTGTAAGGCAGCAACTTTACTGTTCTTCCACTGTGCTGCCCTGGTATCTTATCTGTAATCAAAAGCTTGTCATAATCACATTTTCAAATGGCTTCATGTCACAATGTATTGCAAGATATGATGCACTCAGGCACTGACATTGCGGGAGGCTACTTGGCTGTCATTAGCTCTGGATTTTCTAAAGCAGATGTCAATGGGGTGACAATTTAATGCTGTTGTTTTTTATTCTATAGTAAGAATACTAGAAGTACAGCTCATTTGTAGGGCAGCATAGTGGCGCAGGTAATAGAGCCACTGCCTCACAGACCCAGGCTTGATGCTGACCTTGGATGCTGTCTGTGTGAAGTTCAAGATTCAAGATTCAAGAGAGTTTATTGTCATGTGTCCCAGATAAGACAATGAAATTCTTGTTTTGCTTCAGCAAAACAGAATATGGTAGGCATGAATGCAGAACAGATCAGTGTGTCCACATTCTCCCCGTGACCACATGACTTTCCTCTGGATGCTCCAGTTTCTTCCCACATCCCAAAGACATGTGGGTTTGTAGGTTAGTTGGCTTCTGTAAATTGGCCCCAATGTGGACGAGACCGTGGGATAACATTGAATCAGTGTGAACGAGTGATCGATGGTCGACGTGGACTAAAAGGGCCGAGGAGGCTGTTTCCATGCTGTATCTCTAAACTAAACTAAAAGTAAGTACAGCCCATCTGATCCGTAAAGCATTGCGTGTTTGCAGTATCTAGCCAGTGCATCTGTTAAATGGGAAATAAACATCATGTTAGCAGATGGAAGCAATTATGTTGATGAAGTTCTGATTGTCAGCGTGATGGCTCAGATCTGTAACTAACTCCATGCTGATCCCAAACCCAAGCAGCCAATCTTAGTGGTTCCTGCAGATGTGACTCAGAACATAATAGAGGCATACAGGTTGGAAACAGGTCCTTCAGCCCAATTTGCCTATGCTGACCAACATGCCCCATCCACAATAATTCCACCTGCCCACACCCTCTAAACCTAAGATAGACACAAAAACTTGGAGTAACTCAAAGGGTCAGGCAGCATCTCTGCAGAAAAGGAATAGGTGACATTTTGGGTCAAAACCCTTCTTCAGACCAAGAGATATAGACAGCGATAACGAGTTTACTTTTTTCTCCAGGGGCTCGTTCCATCCACCCACCACCCTTTGTGTAAAAAAGTTATCCCTCAGGCTCTTATTAAATCTTTTCCCCCTCACCTTAAACGGTCTAATCCCAGAAGAACATCATTGTTCCTGAACATGGTATACCTTGAGCAACTGCATCACAATGACATAATCAGGTCTCACATTTTCCTTAAAAACAAACAGCATTATTAACTTTAACTTTACCGACCAAGATAGCATTCTTCAATCTTTTTATTCCCACTAAACACATTAAGGGAATGTATGTTGACAGATCATTAAATACAACAGGGTAGCTTTAATGAGATGGTTACAAATGCATTTGGGATGCTTTCCCTTATTAGCCAAGATATGGAATATAAGAGTTGGAAGGTAATGCTAGTATAGGCAATTACTCCAATGCTGCCTACAGCTCTTGCCATTATAATGCCATAAAGATGAGTTGCATTAGAATGTGAGCAGAAGAGATTTACAGGACTGAAAAATTATAGCTCTCTGGACAGACTCTCCTGAGACTTTACTTTACACTTTAGAGATAGAACGTGGAAACAGGCCCTTTGGCCTCATCGAGTCAGCGCCGACCAGCCTGTACACCAACACTACCCAGCGTGCAAGGGACAATTTACAATTTACAGAAGCCAATTAACCTACAAATGTGTACATCTTTGGAATGTGGGAGGAACCCAGAGCACCCAGAGAAAACGTATGCAATCACAGGGAGTACGTATAAACTCCGTCCAGACAGCACCCATAGTCAGGAATGAACCCGGGTCTCTGGTGCTGCAAGGCAGCAACTCTACCGCTGCACCACAGCACCGCTGTAAAGAGACTGGGTTTAGAATTTTTTCCGAACAAAAGAGGCTGATGTGAGACATAACTAACATGTATAAAACTGTGAGGAACCTAGAGATGTAATTAACCTAGAGAACCTAATTAATCTATTCCCCTTAGCATGAGAATATACAAAAGTGGTCCAGGATTTAGCCAGTCAGTGTCTCGTTACTCTAAGTAACTAATTTGCTTCCTGATTCCTCATCCAAAGTGGGTAACCTCATATCATCCAGCATCAAATCTGAGGAAGGACATTATAGCCATAGAGGGAGTGCAGAGAAGGTTCACCAGACTGATTCCTGGGATGTCAGGACTTTCATATGAAGAAAGACTGGATAGACTTGGCTTATACTCGCTAGAATTTAGGAGATTGAGAGGGGATCTTATAGAAACGTACAAAATTCTTATGGGGTTGGACAGGCTAGATGCAGGAAGATTGTTCCCGATGTTGGGGAAGTCCAGGACAAGGGGTCACAGCTTAAGGATAAGGGGGAAATCCTTTAAGACCGAGATGAGGAAAAACTTTTTCACACAGAGAGTGGTGAATCTCTGGAACTCTCTGCCACAGAGGGTAGTTGAGGCCAGTTCATTGGCTATATTTAAGAGGGAGTTAGATGTGGCCCTTGTGGCTAAAGGGATCAGGGGGTATGGAGAGAAGGCAGGTACGGGATACTGAGTTGGATGATCAGCCATGATCGTATTGAATGGCGGTGCAGGCTCGAAGGGCCGAATGGCCTACTCCTGCACCTATTTTCTATGTATCTATGTATCTATGTATCATACCCTTGCTGCCAACTTCTTGCTCACTCACTTAAACTGCCTAAATACTTTTTGCAGCTGCAGTTCTTCACAAGTTGTATGTATGTAGGGATAACATGTATAACATGCTCAAGTTTGCAGATGATGCGGGGCTGGGTGGCATGGAGGATGCAGAACAACTCCAAGCGACATCTGCACAAAGATGTGAAAATGGAACAGTGTGAAAAAATGAGGTCATCCACCTTTTAAAAGTTTTTTTTTTATGGTGAGACAAAGAAAAGGTATTGATTAATATAATGTGGAGGGTGAATTCTTGCTTTGTATTAGAGATGACACCAAGACTGGCAGTGCAGTAGTCAGTGAAGAAAATTGCAGAAATGATTCATAAGGATATTACCAAGATTAGAAGTAATATGAGTTATAACTAGAGGCCAGGGCTTATTTTCCCTGCAGCATAGGAAGCGGAGGTGGATCTTGTGGATGTATATAAAATCATGAGGGGCATAAATATTTATTTTCCACATGATAGGTGAGTCTAGAACTAGAGGCGAGATTTAAGGTAAGAGGACCCAAGGGGCAACTTTTTCACTTAAAAGGTGGTGGGTATGTGGCACAAGCGGCCAAAGGTGGGTATGATGATAACATTTAAAAGACATGTAGACAACTACATTAAAAACACATATATGGAAGGTTTGGAGAGAAATAGGCCAAACACACGCAAACGGAACTAGATCAGGTAGACAACTTGGGTCGACATGGGCCGAAGAGTATATTTCCTTACTGTATGAATCTGGGGTAGGAAGGAACTGCAGATGCTGGTTTAAACCAAAGATAGACACAAAATGGTGGAGTAATTCAGCAGGACAGGCAGAATCTCTGGAGAAAAGGATTGGGTGACGTTTCTGGTCGGGACCTTTTTTCAGTCTGAAGAAGGCTCACGACCCTAAACGTCACCCATTCTTTCTCTCCAGAGATTCTGCCTGTCCCGCTGAGTTACTCCAGCATTTTGTCTCTATCTTCTGTATGAATCTAGATTGTTTTCCAGATCAGTATATGGAGAAGCCAACATGAGAATGAGCTATTTAGTAAATCCTTGCCTATGAAACTGTTAAGTTAATGTTCAAAACAGCAAGTATTTTGTAAGCAGATGGTAGATTAGCCCCTATTGAACAAACTTTGAATGCCTTCCTGAAATTATATTGGGGCCTGAGGAGGTCAATTGTATGTCCAAGTCTAGTGATTTCCATAAGCCTGGAAGGTGGAAGTGATCTGGTTTACCTGCTAGGAGGAGTCTTATCTCTTCTAGGTGTTTTATGTTTTGAACCTCAAATAATCAGCAATAAAATCAAAATATTTTTAGGAATTTCATTTCTGACAAATGCTGAAGATAAACACAAGTACTGGTGCAACTCAACGGGTCAGGCAGCATCTCTGGAGAAAAGGAACAGGTGACGTGTCAGGTCGGAACCCTTCTTCAGATTGCCATTTAATTCTGTCTTGTAGATTTCATATGAAAGTTTACTGCCCAACTTGACAGACAGAAAATATTTGAGGGAAAGCTGCACAAATGAAGAATTTTCCACTGTTCACTTTCTTCTATAAGAATTTCAACGCTGCAAAGCAAATGCAGTGGATAACATTATGCAGATTAATTGGCTTCAAACAATTTTGAAAGGAACATAACAAACCTGGAGTCTTTTAAAATGCACTGCACCAGAAATGATAAGGGCATTAAATAATTCACAATATGAAATAACTACAGTGGGAATTTTAGCTGGCTGATTAATTACATAAAAACAAAAATGAATTTTATTCCATTGCGACATCACTTAAAACCAGTAAAAGTGGTGGATTTAGTTCCCATCCAGAGTTACACTTATTTATGGATTCCCTTCGCATTACCACCCAGACTACAGCTTCAAGACACTAGTGACCCTCCCATACCTCATTCAATTACCAACATTATGCAGAAGCACATAGCGATTGTCCAAAACCTTTTCAACTACTGATGCGTCACAGCTGAGCCCAATTTTGCACTTCATAGTAATGCATATTCATTTTCCAAGATCTAGTAATTAACAGGAACAAGAGCCATTTGATTATTTTGCATCTCTATAATCAGCGCACAGTGAGACCACATGCATCAATTTAACAGCTGCCCTGGCTAATGCCAGTTAACTTTGCTACATCTTAGAGATCACAACATGATTTTAGAAGGAACTAGACGACCCGTGGACCCGTTGGGTCCTCATTGTGACGCCAGTCAAAATGGCGATCTGAAAATGGAGGCGGGCCCAGCAACCCTCCCTCAACTGCGCACGCACGGCTGATGGGGCCGGCAAGTGGTAGCGCAACGGGCCCGGGGGGTAGAAAGTTAACGTTTTTAAAGGGAATTACTTTGTCAAATCGAACAAAACTTGCTACTGCACACCCCATGCGAATGGTGAGCCTAAAATTGTTGTACCATCGTGTACTGTTTTAGCTGTATTTCGGGAACATACCTACAAACAAATATATATACACAAGATGAGAGTTTTAGTTATATACTAGACTAAATGGGACCCGTTGGGTCCCAGCTTCACACAGAAGGGCTGCAATATTCCACCTCTCCGCTAATTCCAATATTGCTGGCCAGTGGGAAGGGGGGGGGAGGCTTTCTGGAGTGCTAGCATGGGTGTTGTGGGCTGAAGGGACTGGTTTCCAGAGGGCTAGTATGAACATTGTGGGCAGAATGGATTCTTGGGCTTGTGATGAAGAACACGCAGGCATGGCAAGTGTAAAAAGGATTTATTAAAGTTTAAAACGTGAATGACTTAAAATATAACAACAATTTAAATGTTAAAGATGAGAGTTATTAAGTTATTTCTTGTTGTGTCTCTTGTTGAGTTCTGCTACTCACTGCCTCTTGATGGCTCTTTGCTGTTGATTAAAAAAAAGACAATTTTAATATAGAGAGATTAAGCAGTCAAATTTTAACAAAGAAAATCTGAGAATTTACCTCAAAAGTCATCATTTAGTGCAGGAAGCAAGTCCAACCTCACAGCACTCAAAGCGGAGTGCAGGCCGCAAGTCCAACCTCACAGCACTCGAAGCGGAGTGCAGGCCGCAAGTCCAACCTCACAGCATTCGAAGCAGAGTGCAGGCAGCACGTCCAACCTCACAGCACTCCAAGCAGAGTGCAGGCAGCACGTCCAACCTCACAGCACTCGAAGCGGGGTGCAGGCAGCAAGTCCAACCTCACAGCACTTCAAGCGGAGTGCAGGCCGCAAGTCCAACCTCACAGCACTCGAAGCGGAGTGCAGGCCGCAAGTCCAACCTCACAGCACTCCAAGCATAGTGCAGGCAGCACGTCCAACCTCACAGCACTCCAAGCAGAGTGGAAGCAGCAAGTCCAACCTCACAGCACTCCAAGCAGAGTGCAGGCAGCAAGTCCAACCTCACAGCACTCGAAGCGGGGTGCAGGCAGCAAGTCCAAATGTACAGCACTCCAAGCAGAGTGCAGGCAGCACGTCCAATCTCACAGTATTTCCAGCAGAGTGCACACACTCACACACACACACTCATTCAGGAACAGCTTCTTCCTGACAGCCATCAGGCTATTAAACATAGTGAATAAGCTCTGAACTACAAAATACTTTATTATTTGTACTATTTGTTATTGGTTGAACACCCACACACTCTCCACCTCACACTCACACCATCGACCTCACACACACCCTCCACCTTACACACACACCCTCCACCTCACACACACACTCACAGATACACTCACACACAGACACTCACACAGACACACTCACACAGACACACTCACACACACTCACACACAGACACCCCACATATGACAGTAAACTCTCTTGAGCAGGACTTTTGAACTAAACACACTCGGATTTAATAAATAAAACATTTCAGTTTCAAGTACAGGCAGGGCAGCAGGTCAAACAACTCATTTCATTGTCACCAAGGGCTAACAAATCATTTATTCAAGTACATTGCACACTCACAGTTGAGATGAGTTGAGTTGATCCACAGCAGAATGAGAGTCGTGGCCTCTCCCTCGCCATCTTGCAGATAGACTGAGTCACGTCCAACATCCAGGCTTATATAGCCCCGTCCCCCCACCCCCCGGAAGGGGCGTGACCTTCTAAAATCAATACACAGCACAAACAGGAAGTGTTCAAGATGACGCTTTTAATTATATAGATATAGTTAGATATCTTGTTCCTAGCACATCTACGATAGCTAAATTATGATGGGCTCATTGTTTAGCTAATTCAGTTGCTACTTTGCAATAATGTGTATTATGGTTCCCAAACTACTCCTGGAAGTTTTGGTCAAAGTAAGTAAGTAAGTTTATTGGCCAAGTATTCACATACAAGGAATTTGCCTTGGTGCTCCGCCCACAAGTAACAACATGAGTTTATTGAGCATGACTGATGGTGGTTTGGGAGAAACAATTCACGCACATGCAATATAATAGGCATCTATAAAACCAAACAGCATTGTCCGAGCCCTGATGATCTCCTTGCTCTATGGCAAGTCCCAATTCATTTTAGTCCAAATACTGAGAGCCAGGATAGTATCTGGGGCAATGTAATATGGAAGGAGTCCTCATTTGCATGTGATGTATTGCATAAAGATTTCGAATCTGTGAAACAGTTACTGGTCATCTTGTAGGCTTGAACTTGATAGATTTTTAAACGAGTTTATTGTCATGTGTCCCTGATAGGACAATGAAATTCTTGCTTTGCTTCAGCACAACAGAACATAGTAGGCATGAATACAGAACAGATCAGTGTGTCCATATACCATTATATAAATATATACACACATGAATAAATAAACTGATAAAGTGCAAATAAACAGATAATGGGCTATTAATGTTCAGAGTTTTGTCCGAGCCAAGTTTAATAGCCTGATGGCTGTGGGGAAGTAGCTATTCCTGAACCTGGTCGTTGCAGTCTTCAGGCTCCTGTACCTTCTACCTGAAGGTAGCGGGGAGATGAGTGTGTGGCCGGGATGGTGTGGGTCCTTGATGATACTGCCAGCCTTTTTGAGGCAGCGACTGCGATAGATCCCCTCGATGGAAGGGAGGTCAGAGACGATGATGGACTGGGCAATGTTTACTACTTTTTGTAGTCTTTTCCGCTCCAGGGCGCTCAAGTTGCCGAACCAAGCCACAATGCAACCGGTCAGCATGCTCTCTACTGTGCACCTGTAGAAGCTGGAGAGAGTACTCCTTGACAAACTGACTCTCCGTAATCTTCTCAGGATGTAGAGGCGCTGATGTGCTTTCTTAATAATTGCATCAGTGTTCTCGGACCAGGAAAGATCTTCAGAGATGTGCACGCCCAGGAATTTGAAGTTCTTGACGCTTTCAACCATCGACCCGTTGATATAAACGGGACTGTGGGTCCCCATCCTACTCCTTCCAAAGTCCACAATCGGTTCCTTGGTTTTACTGGTGTTGAGGGCCAGGTTATTGTGCTGGTACCATATGGACAGTCGCTCGATCTCTCTTCTGTACTCTGACTCATCCCCATCAGTGATACATCCCACAAGTGTTGTCGTCAGCGAACTTGATGATGGAGTTCGCACTATGACCGGCTAGGTAGTCATGAGTATAGAGTGAGTGCAGGAGGGGGCTGAGCACACAGGCTTGAGGTGCTCCCGTGCTGATTGTTATCGAGGCTGACACCTTTCCACCAATACGAACAGACTGTGGTCTGTGAATGAGGAAGTCGAGGATCCAATTTCAGAGGGATGCGCAGAGACCCAGTTCTGCGAGTTTGGTAACCAGCTTGGAGGGGATGATTATATTAAATGCCGAGCTGTAATCAATGAATAACAGCCTGACATATGAGTTTTTGTTGTCCAAGTGGCCCAGAGCGGAGTTGGGAGCCAGCGAGATCGCATCCACCGTAGATCTGTTGTGGCGGTAATCGAACTGCAGTGGGTCCACGTTTTTGTCGAGGTAGGAGTTGATTTGCGCCATGATCAACCTCTCAAAGCACTTCATCACCACAGACTTTAGTGCCACTGGTCGATAGTCATTGAGGCACGTCACCTTGCTCTTGTTAATGCCCTTTTAAAGCAGGTGGGAACCTCAGACCTCAGAAGTGAGAGGTTGAAAATGTCCGTAAAAACTCCAGCCAGTTGGTCCACACAGGTTTTTAGAACACGACCTGGTATACCATCAGGTCAAGGCACTATTCGAGGGTTAAACATAGAACATAGAAAATAGGTGCAGGAGTAGACCATTCGGCCCTTCAATATGATCATGGCTGATCATCCAACTCAGTATCCTGTACCTGCTTTCTCTCCATACCCCCTGATCCCTTTAGCCACAAGGGCCACATCTAACTCCCTCTTAAATATAGCCAATGAACTGGCCTCAACTACATTCTGTGGCAGAGAATTCCAGAGATTCACCACTCTGTGTAAAAAATGTTTTTCTCATCTCAGTCCTAAAAGATTTCCCCTTTATCCTTAAACTGTGACCCCTTGTTCTGGACTCCCCAAACATCGGGAACAATCTTCCTGCATCTAGCCTGTCCAACCCCTTAAGAATTTTGTAAGTTTCTATAAGATTCCCCCCTCAGTCTTCTAAATTCCAGCGAGTACAAGCCGAGTCTATCCAGTCTTTCCTCGTATGAAAGTCCTGACATCCCAGGAATCAGTCTGGTGAACCTTCTCTGTACTCCCTCTATGGCAAGAATGTCCTTCCTCAGATTAGGAGACCAAAACTGTACGCAATACTCCAGGTGTGGTCTCACCAAGACCCTGTACAACTGCAGTAGAACCTCCCTGCTCCTATACTCAAATCCTTTTACTATGAATGCTAACATACCATTTGCTTTCTTCACTGCCTGCTGCACCTGCATGCCCACTTTCAATGACTGGTGTACCATGACACCCAGGTCTCGTTGCATCTCCCCTTTTCCTAATCGGTTCACCCCTCTGAAGGATTTCCTGAAGTCGGCCTCTGTGACTGTGACTGAAATACCATCTCAGCGAATGGGGGCTCGGGAAGGCACATCAGCGAATGGGGGCTCGGGAAGGACAGAGTAAGTATAGCAATAAAGCACAAGTCGTTACAGATCTTTAAACTATTTTGTTCCCATCTGGACATCTGGCAGCCTAGATTCTTATCCCAGTCTCGCATCCTTATAACTGAGACTTACATTGAGGTGTGGGTGTGGCGGAAATAAATTTAAAATGCTTATTGTGAAAAATCATGAAAGAGCCTCAAATTAAGATTTATGTTTTGTAAAAGCAGTGACATTTGTTGTTTTTAGTGCAGTTGTTACTATACACATGTCCTTTTGGTATTACATTTGAGACCGTCTAGTTGAGATTGCATAAGGTCTAACTACTTACATGTTAACAATGTTATTTACTGAAATCCAGTTCAATACATTTTATGCCGTGAACTGAAAGTGTCACTTCACATATTGCAAAGTCTATCACTGCTTCTGGGAATTAGTCAAGTCAAGTGAGTTTATTGTCATGTGTCCCTTGTAGGACAATGAAATTCTTGCTTTGCTTGAGCACAACAGAACATAGTAGGCATTTACTACAAGGCATTCTATAAATATATACACAATGGTCAATATACTGATAAAGTGCAAATAACAGTATTGGCTAGTAAAGTTCAGTGTTATGTCCGAGCCAGGTTTAATAGCCTGATGGCTGTGGGGAAGTAGCTGTTCCTGAACCTGGTCGTTGCAGTCTTCAGGCTCCTGTACCTTCTACCTGGAGGTAGTAGGGAGATGAGTGTGTGGCCAGGATGGTGTGGGTCCTTGATGATGCTGCCAGCCTTTTTGAGGCAGCGACTGTGGTAGATCCCCTCGATGGAAGGGAGGTCAGAGCCGATGATGGACTGGGCAGTGTTTACTACTTTTTGTAGTCTTTTCCTCTCCAGGGCACTCAAGTTGCCGAACCAAGCCACGATGCAACCGGTCAGCATGCTCTCTATTGTGCACCTGTAGAAGTTAGAGAGAGTGCTCCTTGACAAACCGACTCTCCGTAATCTTCTCAGGAAGTAGAGGCGCTGATGTGCTTTCTTAATAATGGCATAATTGTTCTCGGACCAGGAAAGATCTTCAGAGATGTGCACGCCCAGGAATTTGAAGCTCTTGACCCTTTCAACCATCGACCCGTTGATATAAACGGGACTGTGGGTCCCCATCCTACTCCTTCCAAAGTCCACAATCAGTTCCTTGGTTTTGCTGGTGTTGAGGGCCAGGTTGTTGTGCTGGCACCATATGGACAGTTGCTCGATCTCTCTTCTATACTCTGACTCATCCCCATCAGTGATACGTCCCACAACAGTGGTGTCATCAGCGAACTTGATGATGGAGTTCGCACTATGTCCGGCTACGCAGTCATGAGTATAGAGTGAGTACAGCAGGGGACTGAGCACGCAGCCTTGAGGTGCTCCCGTGCTAATTGTTATCGAGTCTGACACATTTCCACCAATACGAACAGACTGTGGTCTGAGAGTGAGGAAGTCGAGGATCCAATTGCAGAGGGATGCGCAGAGACCCAGATCTGCGAGTTTGGTAACCAGCTTGGAGGGGATGATTGTGTTAAATGCCGAGCTGTAATCGATGAATAACAGCCTGACATGAGTTTTTGTTGTCCAAGTGGTCCAGAGCGGAGTGGAGGGCCAGCGAGATCGCATCCACCGTTGATCTGTTGTGGCGGTAAGCGAACTGCAGTGGGTCCAGGTTTTTGTCGAGGTAGGAGTTGATCTGCGTCATGATCAACCTCTCAAAGCACTTCATCACCACAGGCGTTAGTGCCACAGGTTGATAGTCATTGAGGCACGTTACCTTACTCTTCTTGGGCACTGGTATAATTGATGCCCTTTTGAAGCAGGTGGGGACCTCAGACCTCAGAAGTGAGAGGTTGAAAATGTCTGTAAAAACATTGTCAGTTGGTCCGCACAGGTTTTTAGAACGCGACCAGGTATACCATCAGGTCCAGGCGCTTTTCGAGGGTTCACCCCTCTGAAGGATTTCCTGACATCGGCCTCTGTGACTGAGACTGAAATACCATCACAGCAAATGGGGGCTCGGCAAGGCACATCGGTGTTCTCCCTATCAAAGCGTGCGTAAAACGCATTGAGCTCATCAGGGAGTGATGTTTCGCCGACATTCGAGCTGCCTCCTGATTTCGCCTTGTAAGAGGTGATTGCATTCAGGCCCTGCCACAGCCGCCGAACATCAGTCTCTTCCTCCAGTTTGGAGCAGAAGTCCTTTTTGGCCTTTTTGATGGCCTTACCAAGGTCGTATCTGGACTCCTTGTAGGCCACTGTATTGGCCTTGAGAACATTTTTTTTTTTTTTTTTTAATATTTTTATTTATTAGAAGTACATTACATTACAACCACATACATTAATACTCGTCATTTGTATCTTCTTACAATTAATGTACTCCCTTTATTATTATTTTTTTTTTTACACTAAAAAAAGGAAAAGATTGAAAGAGAGAAGAAAGTGAAGGAAAAAGTGAAAGTGTAGAAAAGTGTAGAAAATGTAACAACAAAAAGGGACGAAGACCCTATGAGAGCGAAATTAAAAACAAAAGAAAAAGAGTTAAGAAATAGGCCCTAGGAAAAAAAAGAGAAAAAGAGAGAGGAAAAAAAAAAGAAAAACAAATATTTTTTTGAGCATTACGTAAATAGGACATAACAACTCTTCAACTATCATCCCCCCTTACCCGACCTCAATTTTTTATTTTTTTTAAAGTACTTTTGCACCCTATGTTTGTAATAATTCTATAAATGCAGACCACGTCAGGTGGAAGTGATCTGGTTTACCTGCTAGGAGTCTTATCTCTTCTAGGTGTAGTGTTTCAAACATATTTGAAATCCACATATTTATAGTTGGTATTGGAGCCTTCTTCCAAAATTTTAGAATTAGCTTTTTTCCAGTTATTAACCCATAGTCCATTAATTTCTTTTGAAACACATTTAGTTCTGGATCATCTTCCGTTATTCCAAAGATAATCCATTCTGCTTTGGGTATCAGTCTTGTTTTAAATAACTTTGTAAAGATTTCAAAAATTTCATTCCAAAATTTTTGAATTTTTGTACAGAAGACGAATGAGTGCGCTATAGTAGCTTCTTGGGATGACATTTATCACAAATAGATGATACGTTTGGGAAAATTTTATGAATTTTAGTTTTCGAATAATATAATCTATGTAAAATTTTAAATTGTATTAAAGTGTGTCTTACATTAATCGAGCATTTATGCACATTTTAATAAGTATTCATTCCAACTTTCCTTTGAAATTTTAATAGCTAACTCTTGTTCCCAGTCTTTTCTGATACCCTCCGTAGGTGGTATTTGTACATTTAAAATAATATTATACAAATATGATATTAAGTTTGCTGATTCCGCTTTTATCTGCATTGCCTCGTCCAATACATCTACTGGGTTATTATAATGATCTTTTGTATATTTTTTCAAATAGTTGAAAACTAAAATTCATAAAATTTTCCCAAACGTATCATCTATTTGTGATAAATGTCAATCCCAAGAAGCAACTATAGCGCACTCATTTGTCTTCTGTACAAAAATTCAAAAATTTTGGAATGAAATTTTTGAAATCTTTACAAAGTTATTTAAAACAAGACTGATACCCAAAGCAGAATGGATTATCTTCGGAATAACGGAAGATGATCCAGAACTAAATGTGTTTCAAAAGAAATTAATGGATTATGGGTTAATAACTGGAAAAAAGCTAATTCTAAAATTTTGGAAGAAGGCTCCAATACCAACTATAAATATGTGGATTTCAAATATGTTTGAAACACTACACCTTGAAGAGATAAGACTCCTCCTAGCAGGTAAACCAGATCACTTCCACCTGACGTGGTCTGCATTTATAGAATTATTACAAACATAGGGTGCAAAAGTACTTTAAAAAAATAAAAAATTGAGGTCGGGTAAGGGGGGATGATAGTTGAAGAGTTGGTATGTCCTATTTACGTGATGCTCAAAAAAAAAAAACATTTGTTTTTCTTTTTTTTTCTCTCTCTCTTTTCTTTTCTTAGGGCCTATTTCTTAACTCTTTTTCTTTTTGTTTTTAATTTCGCTCTCATAGGGTCCTCGTCCTTTTTTTTTTGTTGTTACATTTTCTACACTTTTCTACACTTGCACTTTTTCCTTCACTTTCTTCTCTTTCAATCTTTTCTTTCTTTAGTGTAAAAAAAAAAAATAAAGGGAGTACATTAATTGTAAGAAGATATAAATGACGAGTATTAATGTATGTGGCTGTGATGTAATGTACTTCTAATAAATAAAAATTAAAAAAAAAAAAAAAAAATAGTCGCATATTTGAAAATATTTAAAATATTGATTATTTCCGAGTTTATATTTTATTTGTAATTGTTGAAATGAAAGTAATTTTCCAGTTTCATACAAGTCACCAAGCGTTTTAATTCCTAGTCTATCCCATTGTGTATAAGCTTTATCTATAATAGAAGGACTAAACGAAGGGTTATTGACTATAGGTAATAAAAGTGATAAATTTCTTAATTTTAAATTTTGTTTTATTTGTTTCCAAATACGGATTGTACTATGAATAATTGGGTTCTTATTATAATTTATGTTATTCAGTTTCATTGGCGAGAGGAGGATCGCTCCAATGTTTTTAGAGGAGCAATCCTCTTTCTCCATTACAATCCAGTCTACTTGCTGGGCGGAGTTATCCATCAGTTGAATCATGTTTTTAATATTTACTGACCAATAATAATACATAAAATTAGGTAGTGCTAAACCCCCCAATACTTTAGGTTTATTCAGATGAGTTTTTTGTATTCTATGTGATTTATAGTCCCATATAAAATTAGTGATATCTGAGTCAAGTTTTTAAAAAAACTTCTTAGGTAAGTATATAGGAATTGATTGAAATAGGTATAAAATTTGTGGTAAAAAGATCATTTTTATTGCGTTTATTCAGCCTATTAAAGACATCGGGAGCATTTTCCAGAATTTAATTAGTGTATTTAATTTATTAAGTAGGGGGTCAAAATTTGCCCTGAACATACCTTGATATGTTCTGGTAATTTCGATTCCCAAATATTTAAATTTTTCTGTAGCTATTTTAAAAGGGAATTTTAAAAGATGTGTTGAATCTTTCGGTTTTATTGACATAATTTCACTTTTATTCCAATTTATTCTATATCCAGAAAAAGATCCAAAGTCTTCAATTAAATTTAATATATTTGGTATAGTGATTTGAGGTTTTGTTATATACAGTAATATATCATCCGCGTATAAAGATATTTTATTATATGAGTCTTTAGTATTATATCCATGAATATCAGGGTGTATTCTAATTTTTTCTGCTAGCGGTTCAATAATGAGAGCAAACAGCTGTGGTGATAATGAGCATCCTTGTCTATTTCCCCTTGATAGTTGAAATTTCGAGGATAATATGTTATTAGTTAGTATTCTAGCTGTAGGTTTGTTATATAGTAACTTAATCCATAAAATAAAATTCTCTCCCAGTTGAAATTTTTGTAATACTTTATCCATATAATTCCATTCTACTTGATCAAATGCTTTTTCAGCATCCAGGAACAGAAACTTCTAACGTTGCAGGTGCAACCTTAAACTGCACTGTCTGAAAGCAAAATAAATTATAAATAAGGTAAGAAACTAGCATGATTCAAAGTTGTACAATTTTAATTATTTGCATTTTAATTGTAAATCAGAGATAGATCATAAATAACTCAGTCGTAAATATATTCTGAATTCAAAGTATAAATTTGCGATGTAGTTTGCACTGACGAATGTGGGTAAACTGAAATGCAAGGATCTATAGAGTTTGAATTCCAGATAGATTAACAGCCAGATGTTATATAACAGATGCAGTACACTACAAGGTTAGACTGTAATGATTATCACACTCAATATTGTGACAAAGTGTATAATCATCAGCTTGGTTCATCAGAATTTAATGAGCTATTTATTTACACAATAGAATCAGGATCTGTGGATCCCAGTGAAGAAGTGCAGACTGGTCCTTGTGCAAGAGATGAAAGAACATTCTCTACTTCAGAAGTCTCTTATCTAAATCAGTTTATTTGTTAGACTGAGACCCCAAAACACAAAATGCCAATATATTTTGATTTTAAACATGCTGCATCAATAAAACTGCCAGAAAACATTGGATTCAATAGAGCTCATGCCAAATTAAAATATAAAATTAATGCAATTTTAACCACAGCTACACTTACATTAGTGATTTAAAAATATCATAAACCAAAAGTGCTTCAATCATTTGTTTCTAGGAATAAAAAACAACAGCTGAATATAATTCCACTTCAGTAGGTACTTGGAGAATCATAAATTGTTGTTGCATCTTCTGATACAAGGCAAAAATGCTGCTAAAAGAAAATATTGATTCAGTGTGTCCCTTATTCCAAAGTCGGAATGCTACCTGAGAGTGATCTTGAGTCTAAATCAGTTGCTGCTACAATTCTTTTTCATGAAAAGCTTTCACTTTATTTCTCTGCAGTTCCCAGAATTAATTTGGGTACATTGGATTAGTGCTGCTATTCATATGGAGGATGACGCCAAAGTGGGCATCACAGCATGAAACAAATCCATATTCAACATTGGGCAGCAATTTAGTTTCCATTCTAAAAGCTACATTGCAAGTATTCTGTAAGCATAATCTAACAATAAGAAACCTAGTTACTTGTGTATTTTCAATGATACAAACAATTAAACTCATGTCTGAGAAGGGTCCCAACACATGTTCTCCAGGGATATTGCCTAACCCGTTGAGTTATCTCAGCACTGTCTTTTTTTTTGTAAACCAGCATCTGCAGTTCCGTCTTTCTACAATGTACACAGTAGATTGCAACAGATGCACTAATTTTAAGTTTTTATTTTGAAAATAGATATTAAATTGCTTTTGTAATACTTCCGTAAGTCAAGTGGGAGGTGGGCAAAGAAAAGAGGGCTCACTAACATGGGATGACCTGAATTAAATATAATAACAGACTAATTTCCCAACATGTATTGTGGCTCTTCTTCCATTCACCACCACAGTAGCTAAAACTGAAGATCATTTTGCATATAGTGAAATATGCATAAGAATACATGATAAATATGCTCATATATAATAGATCTGCTCATCTATGCTCATATTTAGAGTCACAGCAATTTACAACTACTTGTACATCAGTGGATAGAGAAGTTATCTAAATAACATGAACGTTTTGAGAAATGTATATCAATTATTTTTTCAATTAGGTGATTGTATTTTAATCTAATAGTTCTTAATTGTGTTACCCCCCTATTAGATTTTGGCAAATCTTTTTTAAGATTGAAGCTGTTAAAATACTTGGGCGTTACATTGAAATAAACATTTAAGACTGTTTAAAAAAAAGGCATTTAAATAATTAGTTTGAACTATAATTTTTTCATATATACATTGTGCAGAATCATTATTTCTTATGGAAGTATATAAAATCTAATTTTAAAACCCAAGAGCCTGTTTCTGACTTATTTTCAATGGACTATTAAAAAAACTAATCTCAGTAAAATGATTGTATGTGGACTATATACACAATTGCAGAATATGCTGGGAAACCTTAGCAGATCCAATAATGTCCATGAAGAGAGAAACTGAGTTAATATTTCAGGATGATCTTTCACCAAGTTATTGCCCTGAAATTGTACCTGTTTCTCTCTCTCTCTCTCTCTCTCTCTCTCTCTCTCTCTCTCTCTCTCTCTCTCTCGCTGCAGATACTCTGTGACCTGTTGGCTATTTTGAGGATTTTGTTTTTAACTCCAGAATTCCAGCATCTGTAGTTTTATTTTTACACTTCAAAAATTAACAATGTCAGTTTAGAAATTCATTATTTCTCAGTTATGAATCAGGCCAAATTTGCAGAATAACTAGTTCTAAAGTTCTGATGAAAGCACTAACGGAGCCTTACACCATGTTTTGTATTGCATGAAGTGCAACATCTTGAAATAAACAGACACATGGAGCTTGTCGGTAAATGCTTATTTTAAAAAGTAAAACGAGCTAAATATTTAAACCAATTTACAACTGGAGCATGGAATTTTGAAAAATGTCAATGAACATAATTCAGGCAGCATTTTTGGCAATCCAAATCTTCGAGTGAATAATTTCTTCAGTATCTATTGTTTTTTTTGGGTTGTTTTTCCATATTTTGCATCTAAACCAAGACCTAAATAGAGAAGAGAAAAGAAAAATTAGAAACCGCAGTCTCATAAAACATGAACTGCACTTGCTACTGTCTTTGTGCATTGTTGGTTTAATAAGAGGCATTTCAAACTGTTTTCCCTTCATTTAAAAATAACTTACTTGTCAAAAATGGCAAAGAATATCTAATCATATAATCTAAGTTAACATAGAACAGTACAACACAAGAATTTTGGCCCACAAGCTCCATGCCGAACATGACCTTGCGTTAAAGGAATCTTCTCTGCCTCCTCATGGTCCACATCCCTCCATTCCTTGCATATATTGTATCTGCCTCCACCACATCCATAGCAGCACATTCCAGGCATCCACCACGCTGTGTATATATGCAAGGACGTTGCGGGAAACAAAGAGGATATTGCAGAAGCCCTAGTTGAAATTTACGAGTTCTCCTTAAATTCAGGAGAGGTGCCGGAAGACTGGACGGTGGCAAATGTTGTGCCTCTTTTCAAGAAGGGCTGTAGGGAAAATGCTGGGAACTATAGGCCGGTGAGCTTAACATCTGTAATTGGGAAGTTACTGGAGAGTTTTCTGAGGGATAGGTTATACAGGCATTTGGATGCGCTAGGGCTGATTAAGGATAGTCAGCATAGTTTTGTACGTGGGAGGTCGTGCCTCAATCTGATAGATTTTTTTTGAAGACATGACCAAAAAGGTTGATGAGGGCAGAGCTGTAGATGTTGTATTCATGGACTTCAGTAATGCATTTGACATGGTTCCACATGGTAGGCTGCTCTGGAAGGTTAGATCTCATGGGATCCAAGGAGAGATAACTGAATGGATAGCAAATTGGCTCCATGGAAGGAAGCAGAGGGTGATGGTGGAAGGTTGCTTCTCAGACTGGAGGCCTGTGACTCAGGGTTCGGTGCTGGGCCCGTTACTGTTTGTCATCTATATCAGTGATTTGGATGAGAACATACAGGGCAAGATTAATCAGTTTGCTGATGGTACAAACGTTAGTGGTTTTGCTAATAGTGAAGATGGTTGTGAAAGATTGTAGCAGCATCTGGGTCGATTGGCCAGGTGGGCAGAGGAATGGTTGATGGAATTTAATACAGAAAAGTGTGAGGTGTTGCATTTTGGGGTGTCAAACAAGTAAATGGTAAGCCTCTGGGTAGTGTTGTAGAGCATAGGGATCTAGGAGTACAGGTGCATGGTTCTTTGAAGGTCAAGTCGCAGGTAGATAAGGTGATCAAAAAGTCTTTTGGCACTTTGGCCATCATCAGTCAGAGTATTGTATAGAAGTTGGGAGGTCATGTTGCAGTTGTATAAGACGTTGGTGAGACCGCATTTGGAATATTGTGTTCAGTTCTGGGCACCATGTTATAGGAAAGATATTGTCAAGCTTGAAAGGGTTCAGAAAAGATTTACAAGGATGTTGCCAGGACTAGAGGGTGTGAGCTATAGGGAGAGGTTGAGTAGGCTGGATCTCTATTCCATGGAGTGCAGGAGGATGAGGGGAGATCTTATAGAGGTATACAAAATCATGAGAGGAATAGATCGGGTAGATGCACAGAGTCCTTTGCCCAGAGCAGGGGAATCGAGGACAAGAGGACATGGGTTCAAGGTGATGGGGAAAAGATTTAATAGGAATCAGATGGGTAACTTTTTCACACAAAGGGTGGTGGGTGTATGGAACAAACTGCCAGAGGAGGTAGTTGAGGCTGGGACTATCCCATCGTTTAAGAAACAGTTAGATAGGTACATGAATAGGACAGGTTTGGAGGGATATGGACCAAGCCAAGCAAGTGGGACTAGTGTAGCAGGGACATTGCTGGCCGCTGTGGGCGAGTTGGGCCGAAGGGACTGTTTCCACACCGTAAATCTCTATGACTTTAAACCTCCCCGACATCTCTTTTAAACTTTGCGCCTCCTATTTTAAACCTATGCCCGCCTGTCTTTGACATTTACACCCTGGAAAAAAAGGTTCTTACTGCCTACCCTATCTATGCATCACGTGATTTTATATACTTCTATCAGGTCTCTGCTTGGTCTCTGCTTAGCCTCTGACACTCCAGAGAAAACAATCTGAGTTTGTCCAACCTTTCCTTATAGCTGTAATCCAGACAGCATTTTCAGCAAACCTCTTCTTCACCCTTAAACAAATGAGCATGCAAAAACTTCCAAACTGATATTCACAAAGACAACACATGGTTATGGACTTGAGCCCACAACTAGAACCCGTTGTAATAAATGAATACAAATTATACATCATGTTGAATTAATGTTTCAGCTCTATGATACTAGTTAAATCCATGTCTAAACATTTAGGGATTTCCATAAAAAAGATGAGCAAATACATTTTCAAATCTCCAAGATATGCATATCCCTCAACAAATGAATTTCTGTTTGGAATCAAAAACTTTTATTTTGTACATTCCATTACAATGGCTAAACCACAGCATTGCTAATGCTGCCAGAGCCAAATATTTTAACCCTCCACTTGGAGCATCTCCTTAGCAAAACCAGCCAGGGAAAGGGAGGTTGGTTTTGCAGACTTCTAGCAAAAGTTTGTGTCACTTACCTAAGACTACTAAGAATACTTACCTAAGAATACTAAAACCGTTCCCGCCCATTGCAATGAGCTAATGGGATTACCAAAAATAAGCACTGAACCAAGGATGGTAAAGAACTTTCTGGTTGTAGTAATGATTGAACAAGTCAGAGGTCCAAAGTAAACAACAGTCATGAAGATGAAACTCTGGAGGGGAATAAAATGGAATAAAGTTGTTTTTTCTGTTCCCAAATCATACAGCATTTCTGTTAACAATATTTACTTTATTTTAGATGTTAATGTACTGGAGTTTTAATTCATTGATACCAATAGTCCCCTACCCTGGGCAATGCTGAATAATGAAGGCTGATATCAGGTACATTTTGTAGAATAACACATCATGAAGGGGATATCATTTTTAAAAGATAATTTATATTCTCATAAATTCACACCAGTATCGTACACCCCCCCCCCCCCCCCCCCCCCAATGACATTGCTACATGTGTTCCTCAGGGGATTTGACATAACTATCTCCATTATCCAACAATGTCAGAAATGGGAGATCTTTGTTCATAAACTGCAGCTTCAGAGCCTAGAGATATAACATGGCAACAGGCCCACCAAATCCATGCTAACCACCTGCTTACACTATGTTAGACTACTTTTCATCCACTCCCTACATACTAGGGGTTCAATGGCTATTTAAAATCACATATCCATTATGTCGTGAAATTGATTTTGCACATAATGCCTGCGCCGCCATGTTTGGAGCCATTTCATCAAGTTCAAAGTCCAGATTCCCAAGAGCTCGTTCTACCCACAAGGCTCCTGATCTCTAACCTACAAACCTGCATTTCTTTAAGATATGGTAGTAAATTGGAGCACCAGATGGAAACCCATGCAGCTATAGGGAGAAAGTGTAAACTCCACAGAGACAGCACTTGAGGTCAGGATCAATCCCGGGTCTCTAGCGCTGTGAGGCAGCAGCTCCACCTTTGCCACTATTCTAACAATTTGGACTACTGACAATTTAGAATTCTGCAGAAAATTGTGCCAGATGGTAAAAAATTCAGATTGAACCCAAGCCTGGCATAAATATTATCTCTAACATAAAATAAATGACAACATCCTATTGTCATATAGGACATCCTATTCTTGGGTCAGAGGAGTCACAATTAACCAGAATCTGCCAGCTGCAAAAATAAGGTTAAAGCATGTCAGTAAGCAAATCATCTTCACTCCACATTTTCCTTTCTCTGTGTCAGTGCACACTTTAGGAATGCGATGGACAAGTGTAGCTTGTGTGGATGAATGCAGTTCTACCATTCAAGCAACTCATCAACATCCAGATAAGAACAGCTTTGCTTGATAGCAGTCCGCCATTCACTTAATCCAATAATGACACAGGATGGAAATAAGTAGCAATTACACGGTACAGTGTAGCACACCGACTAAAGCTCTTTGACATAATTTATGAAACACATGACCACTATCACATGACCAAGGCAGAGAGCAACTGGAATTTTTAAAAAATCACATGAACCCCTAGTATGTAGGACTTTGTTTCCCCATGAGAAATACATCATAACGCAACATTTGGGAACTCTTACCTACCAACAGTCCTCAAAATAGATTACGATAGCTAGAGAAGATGGTTCACCACCAGCTTCTCGGGAGTCATCAGGCCAAAGAAGAAATGCCAAATTCCATAAGCTCATTCAAATGTCTTTTTTTAAACCACAAGCCACTTGTAGTATGAAAACAAGTTCAGAAAGTAATTTAATACTGAATTTACCCCCTATTAATTTTGGACACCTTTGATATAATGTAACTGATACTGACCTGGCCCAGAGCACTAGTTAAACTAAACAGAAGTATCTTGTAGAGAATACTGGGATGGCGTTCAGTGAAATTCAGAAATTCCCATATTTCTCCAGTGAAAAGTACTCCTGAAATTAAAACAAAATGTTAAAGAAACAATTATCGCATTGTAACTTCAAGTAGAATATGAAAGAATAAAATTTAAAATAATACTACATCTCATAGACTTGCTGCCCGATATCGCCAGCGATCCGGGTTTGATCCTGACTGGTGCTACCACACGGAGTTGTACGTTCTCCCTATGATAGCGTGGGTTTTCTCTGGGTGCTCCGTTTCCTCCCACATTTCAAAGACATGCAGGTTTGTTGGTTAATTGACTTTTGTAAATTGTCCCTAGTGTGCAGGATAGAACTAGTGTACAAGGGAACGTTGAACGGCGTGGACTCAGTCGGCCAAAGGGGCCCGTTTCCAAGCTGTAAACAAGGATATCGGAGAAACAACGAACAGCAGATGATGGTTTACAAAAAGACATGAATTGCCGGATTACTGCTAGTTGTTCAGTGAGGCAGGTGGCATCCCTTGGGAACGTGACCTGGAACTTGGTGAGGTGTGGGCGTAGGGGTACAATTTCCAACCTCTTCTCTGGCCGTTGTCCAATTATATGCATATCAACACCCCTCCCTCTCTCCCATATCCACCTATTGCTATTGCAGCTTTCTTTCCCCTCCCCACAATCAACCTGAAGAAGGGTCCCAACCTGAAACGTCACCTATCCATGTACTCCAGAGATGCTGCCTGACCCAATAAATTAATCGAGCACTTGTCATTTTTTGACAAGTATATCCTGCAGGTCACCTAAATAGATTTCTAATAAGGGAAATTAAAATCCATGGGGGTCCTTACAAAGCCAATTTAAATGAATGGGAATTTCCATTTAACATTTTTAACAAATTCTTAGGATGAAAATACTCAATTAGCAAATAATACGCTTGTGTTTGAAAACTGATCGTTTTGAAAAAATAATAATTTCCATGTTTAGATTTTTAATACCCTGCTTCAACCTGCAGGTCAAAACACAAGAAGTTTGATGAGCCTCTCCTTTTTTCTCCTAAGTGCTAATTGTTTTAATACTTCAAATGTTTACATTTAATAAAACTGAAGTACCAAATAATGTAAAATATCTCAAGTCTTCCCAGTTACAAATTTAATGTAGATAGAAAGTATGCTTTTGTTTATAATTTATCTGATAGCATGCTAACTTTGTGCCATAAATACCAGCACAAGCTGTTTATTTCCCCCTCAAGAATCAGGATAGCTATAAAATCTACATTTGTTTAATAAATTGATTGAGATAGCGTGGAATCAGGTAATAGTTCAGCAAAGCCAAGCTTCCCCAGATCCTTTGCTGATTTTTCACTCCGCGCGGGTGAACATAGTTCAGTTAAGAGATACAGCATAGAAACATGTCCTTCAGCCCAGAGTCGATGCCCACCATCAATCACTCTTTCACACTTAATTTATATTATCCTACATTCGCATCACTCCCTACACTCCGGGCAATTGCGAGAGGCCAATTAACCTTCAAACCCACACGTCTTTGGGATGTGGGAGGAAATCGGAGCACCCGGAGGAAGCCGACACCTGGAAAGACTCTGCTTAGGAAGACAGTAAAATCATTGGCGAAGGGTATGCTCTAAGGAGCCATTATTTACAGACCCAACTGCACTTCATGTGGGAAATGAAATATTTTCAACAACTTATGTTAATACAAATATATTTAGCTAAATGATTTCAGAGCAACTATTTTATCTTCAACATCCCTGCTGGAATGGTCTACTTTCCTTCCAATACAAAAGATTGCTAAAGATATTTTGAATTGTCAATATCATTCACCAACATATAAATTAAATTATACAACAAACTGCAGCAATGTTATTTACATGATGACATTATCATGTTTTGAACTCCGTTCCTCCGAAAGAATATTTAAAAAATGTTTTGAGCATGACTATCAATAAACTGAATACTGCTGGAAGTTTGAGGTCACTGCGCTGTTGAATCTGGGAGAACAACTCACTCCTGCCCACTTCTGCCATTTGGCATATTTGAAATGCTAAAGATAAAGCACTCCCATGCCATGTTAAATGGGGATGCTGTCCATAATCACCGCATGTTTGAGAACGGGTTAGGCACAAACTGGTTTTGCATTCAAAATTATCATCTGTGAGAGCCAAAAACGTGCAGTGAAGGGATTCGGCTACAAAGTAATGCCAGAATGCTCGCAATAATGTTTTAACTGGTTTAATACAAATCGTAAATCTTCTTCCAGTTAACAAATACTTATTTTTCTACTCTGCTCAAATAGTGCTTTTCACAATCTTAAAAGTTCCCTTTTCTTTTATAGCCAAGAAATTTACTATTTTAAAATGCAGAAATTGCAATTCAGGAATTTCACAGCCAATCTGCACACAAGTTATATTATTATAGCAAAATATATTTAAATCATACATATTGATGTTGATTGAGAGTTTAAAAAAAAGTAGGACATTTTAAATAGTATCTTTTAAAATAATACATGTAATCTTATGTCTATCCAAGTAAGCACACATTGCCTCAATATAATGTTTCATCCTGAAGGGCAGCACCTCCCATTGTGCAGCACTGCTTCTGCACTGGATTGCCAACCTACACTTCATGTTCAATTCCCCGGCTTGGAACAAAATCCACAATCGAAATCATACACAAGAATGAGCCACAGCTCATGCAACAAATTAAGATTAAAAAAAAAATAAAGGTGCACCATGTACCACGCAGATTAGAGTACAATTTGAAGCTTGGTTGGAAAAAAACTTCAGAATTCAGAACCCTTGATTCAGCACCCTCTTCTGGATTAGAGGAGCATATATCTATCCATCAAGACAGGTTACTGAAAACTATCGAACCACATTTTGCAAAAAAAATTAAACATCAAACTGGTCCTTTTAATCTGTAACCGTACCAATTGCAATTGAATTAAGGCATAATTCTACAAGATCCAAAATGTATAACAGGTGTAATTCTCCATTACTAAACGGAAAGCTTTCCCCCCCAAAGCTGGTTAAGAAACAAAGAGCTTATCTAATCTGAGAGCACCCAAGTCAGAATAGAAATACCACTCTGGAAACCGATCTCACGCCATTCAATAGAGATGCAGAGTACAATGTAATACAGCTTCAGCACAATGTTTGAATACTGTGTGCACCTCTGACCTGCTCTCTCATTACATTAAACATTCACTCTCAAGGAAGAACCTTGTGCACATACATCAAAGCTCATACATAGATCAAACCTGAAAACCAGTCGCAAGAGTGCAATGGCAAACTATATCACAAGTGTTGTAGCTTTCTATTACAAACTAAAATCATACTCTAAAAGAGATGTTGCCAATTTTAAGTGCCTTAATGCATGAATTGAAGTGGTAGCACTGCAAACATGCATCCTTAAGCTTTTTTCACATATCCAGTAGCAGGTAATATATAGCAACACAAAATTTAAGATGGCATTACTGGTTGGTCAGGTGTGTGGAGAGAATGACCTTCACCGAAGGCCTTTAAAATGATTCCATAACATTGTCGATTTTACCTATTTATACATGGAATGACAATAATAGAAATGTGTGAAAATGTTATGAAATATTTATCAGACGAATGCAAAGCACAGATAATTCTCAAGGCTTGTATTTGAGCTGCTAATATTTATTGAGCTAGCTTACATTTATAGAAATTAATGTAACCAAAGCACTGGAACATTTGAAAATAGCTACCATGAACAATTCTGAAAATAAGTTAAATGCATTGAAGTCAATAGAGGTTTTAACTCTCTCTTTCATTTAGTTCAATCAGCCAGGGTGAGAATCTGTGTGGGACACTTGTGAGAAATATTAAGTAGATTAAACCATTCACAGAATAGCACATTCAGAAGCTGATTCAAGGCATTACAATTGTTAAAAATAATTTTAAAACATTAATTATTGCCAAAGGGACTATCTGGGGCATCCATTCAATTTGTCAACTTACACATCCTCACATGCTCTCGATTTACAATTTCTATGCTCCATATATTTCCATGTTACTTGGTTGAATGATACACTTCAATAAGGTCTTAAGAAAAATAATATTTGTACCTATTCCCAGGAACAAACTGGACCAAACATTAATATTTAGCATCATCTGGTTTGAACCAGTCTGGAAATTAGCTCTCATGTGTTCTTGTGCTACTCCAGTCAATCCATCCAAAGTTAAGGAGGTCAACTAGAAGAAAAAAAAAGGAACATCCATTGAATAAATAAATAGAATATACAAATAAAAATATACAAATAAGCAAATTACTGGAAGTGATACTCTTAATGTTGCGAAATTCTAATTGGAAAATATATACCAGCTCGATGAATGATATTATCAGTAGAATACTTGAGGAAGAATACCCAACTAGAATGGTGGAATAGACACAAGTAGCCAAATGGCAAATTTGAGCCACACAAAATATTCACTCCCGAGTGTAGGATTTTACATAAAGACAGCAAGATTTTAAATGAAACTGGCAGACAGGTTTGTAGGTTAAGTGGCCTTTGCAAATTGCCCTTAATGTGTAGGTAGCTGGAAAGTAGGATAACATTGAACAAGTGTGACTGGGTGATCAATGGTCAGCATGGATTTGGTGGGCTGAAGGGCCTGTTTCCAAACCTTCTCTCAACTAATATGCACTCAGTTCTTTAGGAATTCTACAGAAGCAATTGAGATCAGCACAATTGCAGTTGTATTCTGAGCCGTGGTGATTAATGGCTAATTAACATGCAATTAATTTTAATGGAATACTTTTATCCATATAGATGCAGGACAGACATCACAGCTGATTTTTATTTTGTATAGGCCTTTGAAGATTTGAACTTATGCTTGCCAAATATTACATCAAAAAGGCTCTAAAAAATGAATTTGGAGCAGTGATTTTTGAAAGTTAGTCCTATCTCTAAAATGGACTACGAATAAAGAAATAAGAATCATTTTAGGATTTCATTGTTCCAAAAATAATTAGTAGAAATAACTGACAGCAAAAGAACGGGAAGAGGAAAAACATGTGAAATCAGTAAATTAGATTTTAAATGTTAACTTTTATTAAAAATATATTTTAAACATATTTTAATTCCATATTATCCTTCCAACTCGTTCCCTCGCCATTATAAACTTAAGGCTCGCTTATTCAGCAGGGAAGTATTTGCCAACAATGAAAGTTAATGCATAATATAAACAATCATTCTATTTTAAAATTCAATAGAAAAAGGCATATACTTACTAATAGTATTTCCCCAAATCCAAATATATGGTCATTTGCACTGTCCGTCCCTTTTTTGGGTTTATACATAAATAAAGCCACTCCCAGAACTATGAGCAACACACAAAGATACTTGGCCAAGGGGTACCTTTTCCTTCCAATAATGACTCCTAAAACCATCACTGTAATATAAATTAAAATAAGTAAGGAAGGTTTAAAAGAACATCCACCTTTGAGTATTTAAGACTTGCAGCATTCGCAATTTAAAAAAAAACTTGCTATAATCAACAGGTCAGCTAGCATCAATGGAGAGGAAAACAGTTAATAGGATTAGGATGAAGAGTTTTCAGGTCTCAAAACAGAGTTTCTCTAACCAGATATGGCGTCAACACATTTATTTTTACCTTTAATCAGCATATAGAAAAGGTGCATTTGGAGAACAGGAGCCTAATGTTGGGTTAATATTATTTGGCAGGGAAATTTTGAAAACTGAACGTATGCACACTGCTCGCTTCTCAAGGGCAATTAAACAAAGAATTATATGGAACTGGCAGGTTCATGTCCACATGGACAAAAGAAACTCCGTTTTGTTGTCCGTTTGCTACTTAAACCCTTCTCCATGTCTCTTCCATTTCCAGAGTTAATTCAATGATCTCCAGCCATCCCCCATTCTCTATAAACCCAGAAAATTTTATATTATCATTGCATTCCACTACCTCTGTGCCCAGACACCCCAGGTCATGCCACAGAGGGTAGTCGAGGCCACAGATAAGGTCTGCCACAGAGGGTAGTCGAGGCCAGTTCATTGGCTATATTTAAGAGGGAGTTAGATGTGGCCCTTGTGGCTAAAGGGATCAGAGGGTATGGAGAGAAGGCAGGTACGGGATACCGAGTTGGATGATCAGCCATGATCATATTGAATGGCGGTGCAGGCTCGAAGGGCCGAATGGCCTACTCCTGCACCTAATTTCTATGTTTCTATGTTTCTATGTCATCTCTCCCTGCAAATCCAGTCTATGAAATATTCCTCTCTCTTTGTCTCATTATGTCAGTTGTGTCTTCCTGGATCCCATCTCCCTTCAAAATCGCTCTACATCCCATTCTAAGACGCTCCTCTCAGAATGGGATTTTCTGGTGATGCTTTGCCAGGCCTGTATTGCAGACATCTTTAGCTTATGGTTGTTTTGGAGGCTAGTCCCCTTCAGTTTTCTCTTCAGCATATAAAAGGCATGCTCAAATGGGTTCAGATCGGGTGCTTGACTTGGCGACACAGGAATTTACCATTTTTTTAGCTTTGAAAAACTCCTTTGTTGCTTTAGCAGTTTGTTTGGGATCATTGTCTTGCTGTAGAATGAACAATGAGCTATGAGGCATTTGTTTGAACTTGAGCAGATAGGATGTGTCTATACACTTCAGAATTCATTATGCTACTACCATCAGCAGTTGTATCATCAATGAAGATAAGTGAGCCAGTGCCTTCAGCAGTTATACATGCCCAGGCCACAACACACCCACCAGTGTTTCACAGATGAGGTGGTATGCTTTGGATCTTGGGCAGTTCCTTCTCTTCTCCATACTTTGCTCTTGCCATCACTCTGATATAAGTTAATCTTCATTTCAGCTGTCCACAAGGCCTTTTTAGAACTGTGCTTGCTCTTTTAAGTATTTCTAGGCAAACTGTAACCTGGCCATCCTATTTTTGCAGCTAACCAGTGGTTTGCATCTTGCAGTGTAGATTCTATTTCTGTTCATGAAGTCTTCTGTGGACAGTGGTCATTGACAAATCCACACCTGACTCCTGAAGAGTGTTTCTGATCTGTAAGACAGGTGTTTGGGGATTTTTCTTTATTATAGAGAATTCTTCTGTCATATGTTGTAGAGGTCTTCCTTGGCCTGCCAGTCCCTTTGCTATTAGTAAGCTCACCAGTGCTCTCTTTCTTCTTAATGATGTTCTGAACAGTTGATTTTGGTAAGCCTAAGGTTTGGCTGATGTCTGTAACAATTTTATTCTTGTTTTCAGTCTCATAATGGTTTCTTTGACTTTCATTGGCACAACTTTGGACCTCGTGTTGATAAACAGCAATAAAAATGTCCAAAGGTGATGGAAAGACTAGGTGCCGAGAGCTCTCTTATACCTGCATTAAGGAGGCAATTAAACACACCCTAGCAATTACAAACACCTGTGAATGATGGGTTTTTGTCCCAAACATTAAAGAGCCAAAGGGTCTGTTTCTGTTCTGAACAACTATGACTCAACTATATAACTATGACTCAATGGCCACATTGAACAGCTGCAGTATTCAGGATGAAGATTTGCATACTGCTAATGGTTAGTGTTCGGGTAATCTGACCCAGTGATAAAGAAGGAATGGCAAAACTGTTTTTCAAGATGCATGTGTGACTTAGAGGAAACTTGCAGTTGTTCTATTCCTATGCACCCACTCCCATTATAAGATTATTTGGTTTGGTTAATCATGTTGAAAACCCCTTGGCAATGCTGCATGGTACAAATATTGCCGTACAGCTAAATACCATGTACATCATGCAAATTGTCATCAAAAGAGGACTTAATCAGTTCAGGTTCTTGCATTCGCTTCATTTTAACTTACCTGGAATGGGCTTGCATGATTTTCCTAGAACCTAAAATAGGAAAAAAAATACCCATTAGTTGATAACAAAATGTAAAAAAAAATGTTTTGGGTGCATAAAAAAAAAAAAAAAAATTATGAAGAATACATTAAACATGAATTATCACAATTTGCACTTTAGAAAATGACTTATTTGGCAGAATGTTTCCAATTCAAGTAATATGTTTTTAAAAAAATCAGAGGAAAAGGCACAGCACAATATTGTCAATGTTCAGTCATTGCAACTGAAGCAAATCCAGGGCTTCTATGAATAGAGTAACAATAGACAACAGAAATCGGCCATTCGAGCCATTCACTGTGATCATGGCTGATCATCCACAATCAGTACTCCATTCATGCCTTTTCCCCATATTCCTTGACTCCACTATCTTTAAGAGCCCTATCTAAATCTCTCTTGAAAGTATCCAGAGAATCAGCCTCCACTGCCTTCTGAGGCAGAGAATTCCACAGATTCACAACACTCCGTTCTAAATGGCCTACCCCTTATTCTTAAACATATTCAGGAGGACAATTTGTCCATTTTCTCAGCTGTGGGACTCCGTATGGGAATGTGTTGTGAAAGGTGGATTCTGACGTATTCTCCAGCATTACACCGGGTCAGAAGACAGGAAGAACTCCTCCACATTCAGGATCAGCTGAGAGGCCAAGATTAGGAGGCAAATGAAACAGTAAGGAGCAATTTTAAAAAATGCTTTAAATAAATGTTATATGCATTTTAGTTAGTCTTATTGAAAATTACTTAAGTACTGGGAATATTGCTGAATCTCAGACACTTAAAATCTATTGAAATCAATTACGATTTTTATAACTGGCAAACCACCATCAGCTTTGTAGGATGTCAAGATGTTAACAAAGAGAATGTGCAAATTGAACACAGGCAGCACCAAAGATCAAGACTGAACTCAGGTTACTGGAACTATGACAACAGCATTACCTGATGCTCCACTGAGGCACCTTTCAAAAAAGGAAGAGCAACGAGATTTTCCAATTGTTGATGTTACATTATAGTATACAGCAAGTCAAAGAAAGGGGAAAAAAGGAATTGCTTCAAACAACAATCTTGCACTGCTTATCCAATTTACCGCTGAAGGTTATTTGCTCCAAATGCCGAGTAACTCCATGTTCTCTACACCTCTCCTTAAAAGTGTTTGCATTGAACTTGCGATTGGAATGCACACATTTGAACAATAAATTACAAAAGATCAACAATTTCACTTTAAAGCACAATAGCATTTCTGGAATCATACACTTTTGAACCATTGGCTCGCTAACCCATAAATAGTAATCCATTTCAGTATACGCTCAAGAACTGGTTAATGGATTACATAGAATATATTTTACCCCCTAGTAAACCAGATACTTTGTTCTTCATTGCAAATTTATAAGAAAAGAAATGCAAACAATAACTGTCAGAACATTGGAAAAATTTTATTCAGAGAAATGCAAACTTTAAAAGGGGTTTGGAAGGTGGTGGGGGCATGGAAATTCAAATCAATTATTATTAGAATTTTTACACTTAAGATACCTGATGTTGTGAGTATCAATTTGTTCCCTAAAATTTACATCCACAAACTTCAAATACTGTAGATTCTGAATATACAAAAGGGCTGTGCTTTGTAAGGTAAAATTTCATACATTGAACATTTCTAATCGATGAATCACTATATTATTCTTCATCCTAGAAAACAGCTCTTGGGAAAATATTTCAGGAATTTCTTCTCAAGAAGTGTGGGTGATATAGCGGTAGAGTTGCTACCTTACAGCGCCAGAGACCGAGTTTGATCCCGACTACCGGTGCTGTTAGTATGGAGTTTGCATGTTCTCCCCGTGACCTGCGAGGATTTTCTCCAAGTGTTCCAGTTTCCTCCCACATTCCAAAGACGTACAGGTTTGTAGGTTAATTGGCTTGGTAAAATTGTAAATTATCCCTAACGTGTGTAGGATAGTGTTAAGGGGCTGTCCCACTGTACGAGCTAATTCAAGAGTTCTCCCGAGTTTCCCCTGATTCGAACTCGGAGAATTACGTTAATAGCCGCTCGTGGGTACTCGGGGCGCTCGTGGACATTTTGCAACACGTTGAAAAATCTTCACGAGTCTTCCCGAGCTTACCGCGTTTCCCGAGTACCTGCCGTTAGCGTTACGAGCCGCTAAGAGACGTCCCGAGCTCTGACGTACCCGCTCCGTACATTCTACGTGCTTACCACGAGTTTGATTTTTTTTTTAACTCGGGAGAGCTCTTGAATTAGCTTGTACAGTGGGACAGCCCCTTTAGTGTACGGGGATCGCTGGTCAATGCACTCGGTGGGCCGATGGGCCTGTTTCCACGCTGTATCTCTAAACTAAAAAACTAAATATATCTATGGAGTTCAAGGTTGTATTTTCTTTCAAATTGCACATAATATCCAATACCAACCTGTGTTGGATAGTTGACATACTGGAGCGCAGAGTTACTGGAGACCATGGCCCCTAAATAAGACATCGAACAAACTGCATACAGCCAGTGTGGCGTCCGTTCAATTGATGGCTTTTCAAATAATTGTATTACTAGAACAAGATACACAAAATATGTTATTAAAACAATTCAAAGAGTACAGTAAACAGTTGTCTTTCTAAATATTAAATTCTGTCACCCTATTGTGCAAACATTGTGCAAACATATTTATTTATCTAGAAATTATTTATGGCTATAAGACACTTGATAGTTATAAAACTTATATATAGCAAATATATCATTTAAACTACTACAAAAAATAGTTCAGATTTAGTTAAGAGTATATCTGTAAATTGGCCTGAAATAGCTATTTATTGATTTTCTGATGATTTCTATAACATCCAAACCTTGTGAATCAGACCTAGCTTTAAAACCAATCTATTTGCCACTATGAGCGTCTTATTTGTCTGGAACAATTGAAAAGAAACCAACCTCTAGGTTATAATAACAGAAGCAGAAAAAAAGAACTGCAGATGCTGGTTTATACCAAAAATAGACACAAAGTGCTAGAGGGTCAGGCAGCATCTCCAGATAAAAAGGATCGGTGACGTTTCGGGTCTGGACCCAATGTACTTCCAGAACATTTGATTTAAATTGTAATTGTTCCTGATTGCCACCAAGCAATATCCCATTCCTATGCCCTGTTGCACATGTCAAAAATACAATTTCAGTTTTTGATCTAAAACAGTTGTGACTCTATGTTCAAGACACCTCAGACACTCTCCGTCGTCTCCGCGCATTCCACTCTCTAGGCCCTCACCCCCTCATCTTCACCATGGACGTCCAGTCATTGTACACCTCCATCCCCCACCAGGATGGTCTCGAAGCCCTCCGGTTTTTCCTCGACCGAAGCGGAGCTGGTCCTTACCCTCAATAACTTCTCATTTGACTCCTCCCATTTCCTCCAAAAGCACACGCATGGGCCCCAGCTACGCCTGCCTCTTTGTCGGGTACGTAGAACAATCCTTGTTCAATGCGTACCAGGGCCCCATACCCGACCTCTACCTCCGCTATATCGATGACTGTTTTGGTGCCACCTCCTGCACCCACACACAACTGACTGACTTCATCCGCTTCACCACCAACTTCCATCCGGCACTCAAATACACCTGGACCATTTCCGACACTTCCCTACCATTCCTTGACCTCACTATCTCCATCGCAGGTGATAGACTTCTTACCGACATCCACTACAAACCTACCGACTCCCATGGCTATCTGGACTACACTTCTTCCCACCCTGCTTCCTGTAAGAACTCCATCCCCCACTCCCAATTCCTCCGTCTACGCTGCATCTGCTCCCAGGATGAGGCGTTCCACACCAGGGCATCCGAAATGTCCTCATTCTTCAGGGAACGGGGGTTCCCCTCCTCCACCATAGATGAGGCTCGCACCAGGGTCTCTGCCATACCGCGCAACTTACTGCTCTCTTTCCCCATCCCCCCACTCACAACAAGGGCAGAGTCCCCCTAGTCCTCACCTTTCACCCCACCAGCCGTCACATACAACAAGTGATCATCCGTCAGTTTCGCCACCTCCAACGTGACCCCACCACTCGCCACATCTTCCCATCTCCCCCCATGTCTGCCCTCCGTAACTCCCTTGTCAATTCTTCCCTTCCCTCCCGTACCACCCCCTCCCCGGGTACTTTCCCTTGCAACCGCAAGAGATGCAACACTTGTCTCTTCACCTCCCCCCTCGACTTCATTCAAGGACCTAAGCAGTCGTTCCAGGTGCGACAGAGGTTCACCTGCATCTCCTCCAACCTCATCTATTGCATCCGCTGCTCTAGATGCCAGCTGATCTACATCGGTGAGACCAAGCGGAGGCTTGGCGATCGTTTCGCTGAACACCTCCGGTCGGTCCGCAATAACCAACCTGACCTCCCGGTGGCTCAGCACTTCAACTCCCCCTCCCATTCCGTATCTGACCTCTCTGTCCTGGGTCTCCTCCATGGCCACAGCGAGCAACACCGGAAATTGGAGGAAATGCACCTCATATTCCGCTTGGGCAGTCTATATCCTGGGGGCTTGAACATTGAATTCTCCCAATTCTGCTAGCCCTTGTTGTCCCCTCCCCTTTATCAGCCCTCTGGTTGTCTCCTCCCCTCCCCCAGCCCTCGGGCTCCTCCTCTGCCTTTTTTCCTTTCTTCTCCCCACCCCCTATCAGTCTGAAGAAGGGTTTCGGCCCGAAACGTTGCCTATTTCCTTCGCTCCATAGATGCTGCTGCACCCGCTGAGTTTCTCCGGCATTTTTGTGTACCTGTGACTCTTTTCTTATTGCTCAGTTTAATGACTACAGGTAAAGGATGTTGCCCATTATCCACTACAAAAAATCTAGTGAACTCATGTAATTTTTTGTTGCAACTTGAAATTACTTACTTAGTTTGGCAAAAATAGCGTTAATAACACACTGGACAAATACAAGCGATTTTGCATATACGAATGATTCTTCTTGGTCTCCATATTTGCTTCTGGTTCTGGAACAAAGAAGATTGGTTAAGTACGCAAAGTTAACCAATTCCACAATGAAAACAGAAAACGCTTGAAATACGCAGATCAGACAACATCTGCGGAGAGAGAAACAAGAACTTTTTCTTCAGCAGATTCTCCAAAAGATTCTATCTGATGTACTATTTCCAGTATTTTGTTTGTTCTAACAGATTATTACCATCCACCTTATTGCTTTCGTACAAGCGTCATTAACATACTTGATATCAAATTGATTGGGGAAGTATGTAAAGTGAACCAATTTGTCATGTACATCGCAAGCACATTCACTGTGGGTTCAATACATAAGACTTTCTAGCTCTAACAGAACAAATCAAATTCAATTTATATTCCTTGCATCTTAAACTAATCAAACCTGAGAAAAATAAATCAGAATTAGTTTTAGTTTAGAGATACAGCATGGAAACAGGTCCACAGCCCACATCAATAATTGATTACCCATTCACACTACTTCTATGTTATCCCATTTTCTCATCCACTCCTTGCACACATTAGGGAAAATGTACTTACAGAAATAATTTATGGCTACAGGAAGACTTTTGATAGTCGTAAAGCTTACATTTAGCAAATATATCTATAATCATATAATTAATCTTAATAATCTCATAATTATATTATATTACTCACCTACTGAAGACATCCCTTTCATCAAATTTCCACACAATTTGAAACCGAGCAATAGCAATCAATCCCATATTCCCATTCTTGGCTTGTAACCTTTCTTGTAAAGACACATTAACTGCTCATTCAGCTGTCCTTTAAATGTGTTAAAGGTTTCTGATCTCCAACTATTCAAGCAAAAATGTCTTTCCTCAACTTCTATCGAATCCTCCACCAATTTCTCCAAATCTGTGGTTCCCACATTCAACCAGACAGATGCTTCCACACAGCCAGCCAAAGGCCTCCAGTATAAAAATGACTGAGTAACTACCACAATTCTCTGTCCAAGTTGGACTAGCATCCAAAATGCACATCAACAGAGCAAAGATTGACTACTACCTTAAAGACTAAATCTCAGAAACCTGGAATTACTCAGTTCCCAAGTTTATTTTGTTGTGACCCATACATTGTGTTGGAGTAGGAAGATTTTATCTGTTGCTGGAATAACAACTGTCAATAAACAATTAACAGAAGCAGAGTTGAAGAAAGGCTGCAGTAAAACCAGAGAAAATTGACCAGACACAGGCAAAATTCTGGTGGGTCTCATAATTTATCCTGGCATCACTTCACCAACAACTCATTACCAAAGGCAACATGAATGCTGAAAAACATATCAATGGCTTGGGTATGTTGGTTGATTAAGTTCAAAAGTTCCCAGATGTCACTGTGTGTTTTGATGAAGGAGTTAGGTGTACTTCTAACTATAAATCTGTCCCCTCCCCTCTACCTGGCAGCAGGTTCTAAATCTACTCTCATCCCATCATGTCCAACAAAACACATGGTGAATGATGTTATCAAGACCTTTGTCTTAAAGCTAGTGACATCTCCATAGCGACTTGCGGCCTAACCAGTTTTTGGACTAATTGACGATGACAACAAGAGATAGTACACCACAGACATTCGCAGAACAAGTCTTCCATAATTTTGATTAGACCCGTTCCAGTACTGCTGCAAGAATGACAACCTGATTGCAAAGGTTTTAAATAGGAATGCGAAAAGGATGGGGCCCCAGATTTGGGGGCAATTACGTCATGTATTAAACAAAAAAATAACTGGTTACCATGGTTGTCTAGGACGTAGGATTGTGAGATCAAATGGTGGAACTCAAAGACAAGATGAGGTTGAAGCAGAGTTGAGGAAAGGAAGAAGTAAAACCAGAGTGTTGCAAGTTCAGAGCTAAGCTAATGAAGGGTAAAAGTAATCAGAAATATGCAGCAAAAAAACCTTGTGCAAGATTTCTGAGGCTCCCCCCCATTACTCCGATAACAAAAACCATCCTTTTCAAGGCAAAAGATGAGGGGAGCATTTACTAAGAATTGTTTTACATTTTTGGATAATGACTCAGCCTATGTCTGCATGTAGTAGGACAAATAACAAATATGGGTACGAGTGATAAGTGGTTTTGTACCATATTCAGCATACGATAACAACCTTCAAATGTGTCCAAAGTCTAAACACATCACATGGTGGGGCAGGAGTTGTAAAAGCAGAGGGAGTGATGGCTAGGTTGGTAGTGTTGGTAAAGTTTGGCCCATTAGCAAAATAAGAAATAAGCCGATGGTCTCATTGTTCATGAGCATAAAGCTCAGGACATTTTATTTACATCAATGGGGGAAGAATTGGAGAGATATGAGCTAACTTTTCAAGACAGGTTGCTATTAAGTCTTTTGAGGAGTTATTTACATTCCAGGATGATCGTGGAAGAAACCGTTTGACTAGAAACAAAGAACTGCAGAAGCTGATTTACACCAAACATGGACACAAAGTGCTGGAGTAACTAAGTGGGTCAGGCAGCATCGCTGGAGAAAAATGATGGGTGACGATTCGGATCGGGACCCTTCTTCAGGCTGAGAATGAGTTAGCAAAGTAGTGCTTGATAGTGTTTTGTGTGATTCAGGTCTGACAGTAAACAGCTAAACTAGTTGGCCCACCATAACCATCCAAGTTTGTGTCCCACAAATACAAGGATAAAGAGAGCGCAATTAAGGATCAAGTGTTTAACTGTCATACGCATCAGCTACAAAACATTGAAATGCTTGAAATAGGTTGATTTGCAATAATTTTAGTGGGGATTAAATCAAAGAATATTCATGCAAATAAATACAAATTATGGAGATACCACAGCAAATGCAGGGCCTAAGCCCAAATGCAACTTTGAACATGCAGATTAAGTAACGTGGAAGACTTATTCCTGGACAGGAGTTTGCATATTAACCAGAGATTTACATTTTCAAAAGATCTTTTCAATGCATCCTCACATCAGGCAGAAATTCATCAAAATGTTTAAATAAAATCAATTGAACATATTGTGTATATCAATTGTGTATATTTGTAAATATTGTTTGAGTGGTTTTGTTCAAGTCAAGAGCGTTTTATTGTCATATGTCCTGAAATGAACAATGAAATTCTTATTTGTAGCAGCACACTAGATATGTAAACAGCACTATCCGTACATGTTTTTTTCCCCCACCAGGTCTCCTTCCCTAAAGTTAATTTTTTTAAATTTTTGTAATAAAATTTCTGCCTTAAAAATATCCATTGATTGGCCTCCACAGCCTTCTGTGGCAAAGAATTGCACAGATTCACTACCGTTTGACTAAATAAATTCTTCCTCATCTCCTTCCTAAAGGAAGGTTCTTTAAATTCTGAGGCTATGACCTTTAGTCCTAGACTCTCCCACTAGTAGGAACATCCTCTCCACATCCACACTATCTAAAGACTCTGTCTCATGGTGTTGCGGTCATCGGCGGTGAAGCGCGGCGTCGCCGGTAGAGGGGACCGCACGGCAACGGCGAGAGCGCCGAGCCTATGCAGTGGAGCGCCGCACGGATACTGCGCGGGGGCCGAGTGATTTAAGTACGGCTGGTCCCACGAGCTTGCGGTAAGTTAAAAAAAAGGGCGGGCCGACTGCCATGACGTCATTTCGGATCTGCGGGGCTGTGGCGGCGGCCGTGCTGATCGCGGCGCTGTGGCGGCGGCCGTGCTGATCCCGGTGGCTGTGGCGGCGGCCGTGCCGCACACGTGCCTCACTGGCGGAGGCTGTGGCGGTGAAGGTTCTACTCGCGGCGCTCGTACCACACTGGCGGCGACTGTGCCGCACTCGTGCATCACTGGCGGCGGCTGTGCGGTAGGGACATATTTTTGAACAGTGTTGGGTTTTTTTTAGCACCGTGCGGTGTTGGGGACAACGCCGCACGGCCCCGGAATTGTGCGTTTGACCGAGCCCGCGGTCTCTGGCGGCCCAGGAGCGGTAGATAGTTCCTGTTTCGCCGCCAATGACCGCAGACTCGTGCGACAGGCCTTTAAGCCTTTCCCTATTTGGTACATATCAATCAGGTCCCCCCTCATTCTTCTAAACTCCAGCGAGTACAGACCCAGTGCCATCAAACACTCATCATATTAACCCACTCATTCCTGGGACCATTTGTGTAAACCTCCTCTGGACCCTGTCCAGGGCCAGCAAATCCTTCCTCAGATACAGTACCCAAAATTGCTCACAATACACCAAATGCAGCTTGACCAGCGCCTTATAGAGCCTCAGCATTCCATCCCTGTGTTTGTATTCTAGTCCACTTGAAATAAATACTAGCATTGCTTTTACCTTCTTTACTTTCGATTCGACTTGCAGATTAACATTTTGGTTCCTTTGCATCTTCGATTTCTGGATTCTCTCCTCATTTAGAAAATAGTCTACGCCTTTATACCTACTACCAAAATGCATGATTCCACACTTTGCTACTATATTCCATCGGCTACTTCTCTTCCCACTCTCCCAACCCTCTCCCATCCAAGTCCTTCTGCAGAGTCCCTGCCTTCCTCTGCACTACCTGCCCCTCCACCTATTTTCGTATCATCCGCAAACCTGGCCACAAAGCCTTCAATCCTCTCATCCAAATCATTAATATACAACGTGAAGAATAGCAGCAACAGCACCAACCCCTGCAGAACTCCACTAGTCACTGGCAGCCAACCAGAAAATGCCTCCTTTATTGCCACTCTTTGTCTTCTGCCATCCAGCCAACCTACTATCCATGCTAGTGTATATACCCATTGATACCATGGGCTCTCATCTTCCTTAGCAGCCTCACCTGCAGCACCATATCAAAGGCTTTCTGAAAATCTAGGTAAACAACATCCACTGACTCTCCTTTGTATGACCTATTTACTTTCACATGATTTTGATCTCTGCCCAGGTAAGATTTTACCAGGTTGTATGCAAAACAAAGAATTTCACTTTACCTAGCTACACGTGACAATAAAGTATCGTTGAAACATTGAATTAAATTACGTTGCAATGCCACGACAAAGCTGTAATTGCTACATGATGCAACATAGGATTACATGGAAAGATACATTCCTCTATTGGGCCTGTGCACAGAGAAGCAGTTTTGGACCCCATATCTGACGAAGGATGTGCTAGCATTGGAGAGGGTTGGGATGTTTACAAGAATGATCCCAGGAATAATTGAGTTAACATATGATGAGCGTTTGGTGGCACTGGGCCTGTACTCGCTGGAGTTTAGAAGGATGAGGGGAGACCTCATTGAAACTTACCAAATCGTGAAAGGCCTGGATAGTATGGATATAGAGAGGAAGTTTCCATTTGTGGGAGAGTCTAGGACGAGAGGCCATTGCGTCAGAATAAAAGGACGTACCTTTAGAAAGGAACTGAAGAGGAATTTCTTTAGTCAGAGGGTGGTGAATCTGTGGAATACATTGCCACAGGCGGCTGTGGAGGCCAAGTCAATGGTAAGACCGAGATCGACAGATTCTTGATTAGTAAGGATGTCAGGGGTTACGGGGAGAAGGCAGGGCAATGACGTTGAGAGGAAAAGATAGATCAGCAATAATTGAATGGCAAAGTAGACTCGATAGGCCAAATGAGCTAATTCTGCTCCTATCACTTATGAGTTAGATGCCAATGCCAAGATAGCCCTGCGATTACTACATAGTGCAACATAGGATTGCATGGGAAGATACATTTCCCCATTGGGCCTGTAGAGAGGGGAGATACTGGACGACCTCTGTCCTCTCTACAGGAACATCCCCGCATGACAGCAGCTCTGCACAACGGACAAAAAACCCGCCATCCGTACGAGGAAACCTCCCTCTCTGTGTAAGAAGGAACTGCAGGTACTGGTTGACACCGAAGATAGACACAGAAAGCTGGAGTAACTCAGCAGGACAGGCAGCATCTTAGTACAGGTGTCAGAGGTTATGGGGAGAAGGCAGGGGTTAGGAGGGAGCGATAGATCAGCCATGATTGAGTGGCGGAGTAGGCTTGATGGGCCGAATGGCCTAATTCGACTCCTATCACTTATGACCTTATGAGAGAAGGAATGGGTGACGTTTCATGTCAAGACCCTTCTTCAGACGGAGAGTCTGCCTCTCCCGCTGAGATACTCCAGCATCTTCAGTTGTGTTTATTGTCACATGCACGGAGGTACAGTGAAAAGCTGCTGTTGTTGTGTGCTAACCAGCCAGCGGTGTAAACCTCCCTCCCTCCGTCCTGCCGGCGCCACTCACATGGACTCCTGCAGAATGCCGTAGTAGAAGTAGCAGACGAAGACGGCGAGGAAGCAGAAGATGAGGCGCAGGCGGTCGCTGGGAACGGTGTCCATGGAGCCGGCGGCGCTGGGCTTCCCCGGCAATGGCGGCGGCGGCAGCAGCAACGATACAGAGCCCGGGCCCGGCGGTGGCGGCGGCGGCGGCAGCACAGGCCGCTCCCGCTCCCGCTCCCGCTCCCCGGCAACCGGCAGCAGCGGCCTCATCAGCCGCCAGGACCCAGCCCCGCCGCCTGCCTGTCTGCCCGCCGCATCCGACCCGCCCACACACCTCCCCCGTCTTCTCCTTCGCCTTCCACTATCAACAAACAAACGTTTTGCGGAAAGGGTGGGCGGGAAGCACTGATAGGAGGATCTTAAACTTGAGATAGAGGAGATATAAATAAACCGGCGCCGCTCAGGACTTCAAAGTGCAGGGTCCTTGGGTGGCGGTTGAGGTTGAGGTTGAGGTGCGTGCGCGCGCGCGCGCGTGTCCGCCAGGGGTTGTCGTGGTGCGCGGTGATAGGCAGGCGCGCGCGGAGTGGCCACGTACTCCCAGCGCCGTGTGTGCTCCTGGGGGTCACGTGGAGCGGCGGGCGGGCGGGCGGGGGGAAGTGGAGGAGGCAGTCACGTGGCGGCGTGCGAGGGAGCGAGCGCCTGGGGAATCACGTGGCACGGGGAGGTGGCGCCACGTGGTGCGGGGAGAGGAGACGGAGAGACGTGGTGAGGGCAGGCGGTGTCACGTGGCGGGGGGGGGGGAGGCGGTGAGACGTGGTGAGCTCCGCTCGATCTTTGGTGGTGAGGGAAGGCAGGCAGTGTCACGTGGCGGGGGGGGAATGGGACATCACGGGGACACATGCTATTGTCATGTGTACCAAAGATCGCTTATAGGATCTTTGATGTGTACTGAGGTACATTGAAGAACTTTTGTTTGCTTCTCGGAAGACCTGTGCTAGCACATAGATGTAATCACAAAGAAGCTGCGCCAATGCCTCTAGTTTCTTAGAAGTTTAGAGGTTTGGCATATAATTGAGTACTCTCAAATATTTGCGCGTGCTCTACAGAATGTTAAAGAAGGAACTGCAGATGCTGGAAAATCGAAGGTACACAAAAATGCTGGAGAAACTCAGCGGGTGCAGCAGCATCTATGGAGCGAAGGAAATAGGCAATGATTTCGGGCCGAAACGTTGCCTATTTCCTTCGCTCCATAGATGCTGCTGCACCCGCTGAGTTTCTCCAGCATTTTTGTGTACCCTCTACAGAATGTTTGCTGACTGCATGGTGTGGCATTTCCAACGAACATAAATACAAGAGACTGCAGAGAATGGTGGACTTAGCCTTGTGCATCACCTAAATAGCCCTCCCCACCACTGAAAGCACATACTTGTGCTGCCTTGAGCAGGTGCTGATCAACAATCACCCACACAGTCTAGTTCTATACTGCACACTAGGGGTAATTTACAGAAGCCAATTAACCTATAAACCTGCACATCTTTGGAACGTGGGAGGAAACCGGAGCACCCTGAGAAACCCACCCGGTCACAGGGAGAACGTGCAAACTCCATACAGACAGCACCCGTAGTCAGGATCGAACCCGGGTCTCTTACACAGTACGGCGGCAACTCTACTGCTGTGCCACTGTGTTCTGCCAGAGAGATGAGCATCAAATCTCCCGACCACATCCCCAGAACAGATACTTGTGTCCAAGCAAGTGGTCACAAGCATATTATGGGCAAGAGAGTGGCGCAGCTGGTAGAGATACTGCATCACAGCGACAAAGACCCCTTCTGAACCTGACCCCATGTGCTGTCTGTATGGAGTTTGCACGATCTCCCTGTGACCACATGGATTTCCTCCGGGCAAGAGCGGAACTCGCTATCAAAACATGGAGGGGACGGGGGACACAATTTTTTGGCGGCCGCGCACGCATGCGCACACTCACACACGCGCGAGGCTTCGGAGGCTCAATCCAGCGCTAAATGCAGCTCAACTCTGCCTGTCTCGCCGGGTTAACCTACAAGCCCTGCCTGGACTGATGGGATACCAGCGCTGCTTCTCCGCGCTGGCCATATTTCCCGCAAGCCCAGGCAGGGCAGGACAGGACAGGCAGAGTTGAGCTGGGTTTAGTGCTGTTTCTCTGCGCTGGCTGCGGTGGCACAGCTCGCGTCTCACTGGCCACCCACGGGGGGGGGGCACTCGGGACAGCGCTGGAGACCCGGCCGGGATCGATCTTGCCTGTGGATGAGGCGCAGGTCTGTGCCACGTCTCCCTCCTCCAATCGCCGCACTCTATCCTCAGACCCAACCCCCCCCCCCCCCCACTCCTCCCTCCTTCAATCATCGCGCCCTCGATCTCGCGGAAAGCGTAGATTTTGAAATACGGATCACAAAAACTTGGGGGGGATGTCCCCCACCTCTCAAAACATGGGGGGGGGGGGGCCAGAGGGTTTTCCGCCCCTGCCTCCGGGTGCTCCGGTTTCCTCCCACATTTCAAAGACGTTCGGGTTTGTATTTGAATTGGCCTCTGCAAATTGGCCCTGGTGTGTAGGGAGTGGATAAGAAAGTGGGATTACATAGAACTCATGTGAACAGGTGATTGATGATCGACATGGACATGGTGTGCTGAAATGCCTGTTTCCATGCTGAATAGATTCTATCTATATCAGCATTGCCTGTGCTATGAAATGACTGTTGGACCAATCACTGCAAATCGACTCTATCATCTACATCAACCTTGCACCCAATAATGACAATAGAAATATGTAGGAAGGAACTGCAGATGCTGGTTTTTACCGAAGAAACCATCGCCGACACCTCCCCCCCCCCCCTTTCGTGCCATCTCTGACACCTCCCTCCCCTTTCTTGATCTCATCGTCTCCATCACAGGAGATTAACTATCGACTGATGTCTATTACAAACCCAACGACTCTCACAACTATCTTGACTACACTTCCTCACACCCTGCTTCCAGCAAAGACTCTGTTCCCGACTCCCAGTTCTTCTATCTACGGCGCATCTGCGTCCAGGATGAGGTGCCCTGTACCAGAACATCCGAGATGTCTTCATTTTTTAGGGAATGGTGGTTCCCCTCTTCCATCATAGATGAGGCCCTCACACGTGTCTCCTCGATACCCCACAGCTCTGCCCTTGCTCCCCTTCCCCCTAGTCGCACACAACACATAATCCTCCGACATTTTTGCCACCTCCAACGGGATCCCACCACTAGTCACATCTTATCATCTCCACCTTTTTCCGCCTTCCGCAGAGACTGTTCCCTCTGCAAGTCCCTGGTTAACTCATCCCTTCCCACCCAAACCACCTCCTCTCCAGGTACCAGAGATATAGGGACAGATGCAACACCTGTCCCTATATCTCCTCCCTCGACCCTGTCCAGGGACCCCTACACTCCTTTCATGTCAGGCAGAGGTTCATTTGCACCTCCTCCAACCTCATCAACTGCATCCGTTGCGCAAGATGTGGACTCATAATGTCGGCGAGACCAAACGTAGACTGGGCGATCGTTTCACTGAACACCTTCGCTCAGTCCCCCTGGACCTACCTGATCTCCCAGTTGCCAAACAGTTTAATTCCCCATCCCATTCCCACACTGACCTTTCGGTCCTATGCCTCCTCCATTGTCAGAGTGAGGCTAAATGCATCTCGTATTTCACTTGGGCAGCTTACAAGCCAATGGCATTAA